>JAOQMP010000001.1:4081567-4096248 GCA_027563575.1 Erythroxylum pedicellare
CAGTTCATACATTTCTAAGATTATTATTATTTGATTGTCATCAAAATTAATAGAAGTGAAGTCCTCTTGACTTAACAAACTAGCCTTCTAACCTTTACAGGTTTATTTAAAGTTATAACAAATAGGTCATTTTCATGAGCTAGTGGTAAGTTAGGTTCTTTATAGGGTGCTTCTTCATTATCCAAATGTTGTTCTTAATTATTTTGATCTTCCAAGGTAGGCACAACATTTGTTGTGGTTTTAGGTTTAAGAACATTTATAGTTAATAGAACATCAACCATTATTTCAGTAATATCCACAACTTGATTTTTAGCACTCCCACTAACCTCACCATTCTCTAAAAATTTGGCATTGGCTATTTCAACAATTCTAGAACTGTAATTCGAACAATGACACCTGTACCCTTTGGATTTCCCTAGGTAACCAATAAAATAACCACTAACTATTCGATAATCCAATTTTCTTTTATGTGGACTATAAATTCTTGCTTTTTCTTGACAACCCCAAACATGTAAGTTTCTTAAACTGGTTTCCTTTCAATCCATAACTCGAAAGGAGTTTTATGAACAACCTTACTAGGAACCTTATTTAATAGATACATAGTAGTTCTAAGTGCATGTGTCCACAAACGTTTAGATAATGAGGAATTACTCATCATACTCCTAACTATATCCATTAATGTTTTGTTTCACCTTTCTACCACACCATATGCCATAACTTTCGAGGAACTAATCAAACTGACGAAGACATTGTCCAAATTCATCATACTTTCCATAATACTCATCAATGCTATCAGATCTTATAATTTTCACTTTTCTATCTAATTTCCTCTCAACCTCCTTTACAAACACCTCAAGGGCATTTATATCTTGATTTTTTTTCATGCAGTAAATAGATATATCCATATTGTGAAAAATCATCTGTAAAGCTAATGAAGTATTTTTCTCCATTAAAGGATGGAGTGTCAAAAGGTCCACAAATGTGAGTCTGTATTATTTCAAAAAGTTGAATGCTTCTCATGGGTCCTTTCTTGCTATGTTTGGAATGCTTGCCCTGAATGTATTCAACACATAAGTCAAGATCAATAAAATCTAGATTCGGTAGAATCTTATTCTTTACTAATCTTTCTAACCTTTCTTTAGATATATGAGCCAAATGTTTATCATACAAGTAAGAAAAATGTTCATTCACCAAACTAGGTTTCAATCCAACATTATGATTAACAATAAGTAGGAATTGAAAGAAAATCATCAAGTTTCAATTTATAAAAACCATTTGTAAGGATTCCATAATCAATAAAGGAATTATTCCTATACAAATTGAAAAAACCATGTCCATCCTTAAAGTAAATGCACTAGCATCAAGTCCAGAAACAGGAATTAAATTTTGAAATTGAAGGTACATAAAGAGTGTTCTTCAGATCCAAATGAAGCCCAGTAGCTAATGTCAACTTATAAGTCCCTACACCTTCAATTGGGGCCTTCATTTGATTCCCCACAAGTAGAAAGTTACTAGTGGGGCTTATATTTAGATTGTAAGGAATCCCTGCACAATATTGGAAACATGAGAAGTGGCACTAGAGTCAAACCACCAAGTATTACAAGGAACTTCAAATAAGTTTGATTCAAAGCATATAAAAACATAATGTATGTCTTTCTTTCGAACCAAGCCTTACGATTTAGGCAATCTTATTTATAATGTCCTTCTTTCTTGCAGAAATGGCATTTATCTAACTTTTGTCAATTTCTTTCACCATTAGCAAGTTGTGGAACATTAACAGGTTCCTTATTTGTTAAAATTCTTGGCCTTTGGTTTGATTTTTTTTCAGCTCTTTGACCCACTAAGTTAATATAATGAACTGTTTATTTGTTTAATCTCGCTTCTTCCTGAATAAGCTTACAAGAAAATTCATCAATATTTCACTTATCCTTTAATATGTTATAATTGATTTGGAATGATCTATATTAAGTAGGAAGTTTGTTCATAATAAACTACACTAAGAAGGAGTCTTCCACAATCATACCTAGTCTCTTAAGTCTTATTGTAATATTATTTATATTAAGGACATGTTGCTATATACTTTTTGACCCATCAAACTTCATGGTTGTGAGTTCAGCCATAAGTGTCCCTGCAAGTGCCTTATTAGCAAAACGAAAATTGTTTTCCATAAGCTTAAGAAAATCTTTAGCATTCTGATTTTTAGTGCTAGAAAGAGTGGACTTAATGTTACTGATAATTTTCATTCACATAAAATTCAAACGTAACCTATTAGACCTTGCCCATGCCTTATGGTGTGCCTTTTCAGCCTCTATACTAGTATCATTAAGGTTAGCAAGCTTATACTTTAATAGTGCCAAGTCAAAATCTAAAGCATCTAAATGGAAAGTGACTTGTTCACTCCATTTAGAGAAATTCACACCAATAAAGAAGAAGCTTGAGAGTGAAGGCTAATAAATGCAAACATATAAATGCTTACTAATTAAGAGATTTAGACAAGAAGAACATACATTAAATATATTGTTGGTTTCCTTTGGTTAAACACAATAATTCACATCATCACTGTTATTAGAACGTTATTTAAACTTTATAAGAAAATTAAATAAACTTCATCAAATACATATAGAATCTTTGGATAACTATATATATGTGACAAGACTATTTCAATTTTCTCCTTTATATTTATTAGTTATAGAACATTGATTTACCTTTGGGTAAAGTCCTTAATTTCTATCAATTAATAAAATTTTCATAATAGCATTTCATAAAATACACAAATTATATGACCACACATTCAAAATTAATTTGGCCAATTTGATGACTAACAAATTAATTTTAATCATACTGTCATATATTATAATAGTTATAACAACAACAACAACAACATCAATAACAACAACAACAACAACAACAACAACAACAATATATCTATAAGATGAAATTAAAATTAAAATTTTGATTATATATCAAAAATATCATTAACATAATCAAAAACTAAGAAGTCAAAATTTTAAAATCAATTCATCCATCATCAAAACTTCGCTGTAATTTTCCATTCAAAACCAATTCTAGAAGTGATGAAAGGTGAAGAAAACGATGACAACCTAACATGCTTAATTCACAGTAATTTTCCATATAGAATTGAAAAGATGCCCGATATCCATTCTTTTTTCATTTGGTATACGATGGCCACAATCATGAAAATTGTTGTATATGACAATCAATTTTTTTAGGGAAAAATTATTCTTTATATAAAAACCTAGAATCATAATTTTTATAAACATCATAATGGAAACAATCATCAAATCAATAATTGAAGGATTATTATCTATTCAAAATCTGAGGCTTTAATACCACTTACAAGTTTTCATACATAATATTCAAACATCAACTAATAAATCATACATAAATCATTCATACCCATTAAAATCTTAAATATAATAATAACATCATAGATGAAGTGAATAAATTACTTACCTTGAGCGAAATTCGACATAATGTAAAGAAAGCTTTAAACAATCACAAACTAGTTTCTCTCCCTTAACCCTCTTTATGCAGTAGATAGCTTGATGGATAGCCAAATATGTTTGTTTTATATTTCATTTTGTTTGTGTGCTCAATTAAGGCCATCGAGAGAGGACTAGTTTATATACCTATTAACATTAAATCTTGTACATCCATCAAGTGCTAAATTAATGATCAATATTTAATGTACTATTAAATTAATAAAAACCTAAACTAAATTTAATATGGGCCTAAAAAAAATGCCCTATAACATCAAGACATATTTTTTTACAAAAGGTAGTTGAAACTAATTACTCAATCATGAAATAAAGATCAAGGATACAATGGCTCAATGAAAGTGATAAGGATTCAAAGTTATTTGATAATTTAGTGCTTTTAAAAAGGAATTAAATAGAATTGCCTCCATTAAAAATGGTGAAGACCTCTTGTCTCTTCTTAATCTAACATCCTACTTGAAGTTCATAAGTTCTTCTATAATTTGCTCAGTGTTTCCTCTCTATTCTCCTTTCAAGTGTCTATCCTTAATCTAATCATTTTTAAACATATCTTTCTAATGAAATGAATTCCTAATCAAACTTGTTACTTCCTTAGATGTTAAGCAAGTCTTCTAGTCACTTAAGCCTAATAAGGCTCCTAGCCCTAATAGCTTTAATGACTTTTTCTTCTAACAAACTTAGTTATATACTAAAGATTTTGTTTTTGAAAATGTCTTGATTTTTTTAATCAAAGGAGGATGTTGAAAGAGTTCAATAAAACCTTTATTATTCTCATCCCTAAGGTAAGTAGCCCTTCTTTATTAAATGATTACATGCATATTTCATGTTATATTACAACATACAAACTCATTTAAAAGTTACTAACTTTCTATACTCAAAATTTGTTATTGACAACTGCATTAGCTCTTCTCAAAGACCTTTCACAAAAGAAAGGAAATTGGGATAACATCCTCATTACTCAAAAGCTATTCAAAGGTTATGGTAGGAGAAACTCTAATGAAAGTTATACGATAAATATTGATTTCCACAAGAGTTTTGATTCTATTAACTAGAATCTTATTCTTAAGCTTTGTTGCCTTTGGATTCCCCTCTAAATTCACTTGCTAGATTAAGCAGTACATCTCTACTATCTCCTTTAATGTCACAGTGACTTCATGACCCCTTAAACTCTTCTAAGCTATTGAGATCTTATTGTAATGTTATCTCATTTTCCTTTATTTGTTCACCTTAGCTATAAAGGTCCTAAGTAGGTTGATTGGTCATGTAATTTAGAATGAAAAGATATTCAAGTTTCACTACAAGTATAAAAATCTGAGAATTCATAGTTTATTCTTTGCAGAAGATTTGCTTCTCCTTTCATGGGTAGATCTTAATTCTATTTTTTCCTTAATGATAACTTTATTCACCTTCAAAAAGCTTTTAGGACTCAATATGAATAAAGATAAGAGTCAGGGCTTCATTTCATCTAGTGGCTCTTATTTAACCCCTTGGTTGTCTTAATAATAGGTCTGTATCCTAAAAACCCTCTCTTCAATTACTTATGCATTTGAGTCTCTTCAAAAAGACCAACTCAAGCAAAATTTTAACCATTCATTAAAAGGATTACAAAGAGGATTAATAACTGGTACAATTGAAGTTTGTCTTTTGCTAGCAGAACTCTATTGATCAACTTATTCACTAGTAATTTGCATGTTTATTGGGGTGCTCATATGATGCTTCTAATGAACCTAATCAAAATATTATAGAAACTAATATGAAATATCTTATGGTTGGAGACATTATGATAAATGTGACTTGCATCGTGTTTTAGTGCTTAGTTTGATATGTATTTAATTGTTAATTCAATCGTTTAGTATATATTCAGGTTAGAATTGTGTTACTTTGTTAATTGTTTATGTTTTAAGTGTTTTATAGGTTAGCACAAGTCATTAAGCTTAAATATTATATTTTTGAGGTACCTTAATGTATTTGTTAGTGTTTTAGGGTCAAAATCGAAGAATGGAGAAGTTTTAGACCGGAGTTAGCCCACAATTGTGACAGAAGCACTAGAGTTGGCCCACGATCATGGCCTACATGCCACGATGGTGACAGAAGGCTCAAATGTGGCCCACGATTATAGCCTATGTCGGGCAGACACGAAGACACTCAAAAATGTCAAATTTAGAGGGATGTTTTGGACCTTTTAGACCATGAATAAACCCTACGGCTGCTCAAAACATAAAAGGTATTTAGAGAATAAAATAAAGAGGCAGAAAGGAACTTTTGCATCAGCCACTTTTAGAGAAATCCAAGAGAGAATTATCAAGAGATAGAGAAAAAGAAGAAGGAAGAGAGAAGAGGAGAAGAAGTTGACTCGACGTACTTCCCAGATTAGGATTTTCTTGACATCAATGCTTCCCGTTGTTCATTCAATTTGTATTTCCTGCTATTTTTAGTTTCATTATTGTATAGAATTGGAATAACAGTTGATGATAGGATTTTTGGATGTTGACGATGTTCTAAACTCACATTCGAGGTTCTATCATTGATTTAATGAAATCTAATTGTTTATGTGTTATTTGGATTTATTGTGATTTAATTCTAGACATATATAATTTGATAATAAACTAAGAGGGTGAATTGAATGAAAAATAATTAAATTGAGCTAATGAGAGTTTGGTAATTTAATAGAAAAAAAATTAAATCAAATCGATAAATTATGTGAAGAGATATTTTGCAAAGGTTTCTGATAGTTTATTAGACAACTTCAAATCTAATTAGGGTTTTGGATAGGTTGTTAATTGAAAAATTGCAACTTCCATAATATGATTAGGGTTATAATCTAGAGTTACTGGTTATAAGTCGAGAGAGAGTAATCAACCTAAGTTCGTCTAGAACCAATAATCTGGTAATTCATAATCAATTAGGTTAGCATTAAGGATAAGTAAAATTCCTTCTCTCTCAATTGGTAATTCCTTAGGTTGATTTTTAAGTGTATGTTGCAACAGCTAAATTGTTAATATTTTGTGATTGATTTTTGAATTGATTTGCTTGATTGAATTGAATTCTCATTTTACTTCCATTACATTTTGAATTTTTGTGAATTATTTTGGCCTTAGATTTTAGGATTAGATTATTGCTCCTTATAGGATCGACACCTTAGGCACTACTCTAATAAACCGTGAACTTACTGATTACCGAGGTTAATTAATTAAAAATTACATACACAAACAACTCGATTAAGTCTTTTGTGTCGTTACTGAGGAAGTAATTAATTTAATTCTATAGTTTAAGGTGTTTTAATTAGTTTATGTTTTATGTTTTGTTCTTTCTTGCTATTTCTGAAATTGTGCTCTTATATGAACACAAGATTCATAAGAAGTTCGATTTGTTCAGGTGAAACCTTAGATTTAGACATCACTCAACTATAACGATCCATTAGGAAAGCTCGGTGTGAAGAAGAAGAAGAAATCGTGAAATCAACAACAGAAGAGGAATTTCAGCAAGCTTTGGACCATGGAGCAAACCAAAGACATCAATAATAGACCCTTATGGACTTCATGATACCAGGGCTCAATGCGGCTAACCAAAGAGTAGCTAGGCCACCTGTACAAGCGACATCTTTTGAAATCAAACCAGCCCTCCTAAACCTGCTTCAACAGAATGTGTAGTTCTATGGACTAACAAATGAAGATCCTCACACACATATAGTGAACTTCCTTGAAATCTGTGACACCTTTCGATACCATCAGATGTCGGAAGATGCAGTAAGAATTAGGCTCTTTCCTTTTACCCTTAGAGATAGAGCAAAGGCTTGGTACCATTCCCTTAAACCAGCCAATGTCATAACTTGGGATTAACTAGTTCGTGCCTTTTTAGATAAGTATTTTCCCCTTACCAAAACCATGAAGATTATTAAGGAAATTTCCAACTTCTAGTAAAGTGACAGGGAATCGATTTATGAACCTTGGGAAAGATACAAGGATTTGCAACAGAAATGCCCACACCATAACTTACCCAAGGAATTCTTGTTGCAGACACTCTATAACAGAGTAACCCTACATACAAAAGGCACAATTGATATAGCATCAGAAGGATCACCGATAAGAAAGACGGTAAATGAAGCAGAAGAGTTGATAGAGGAGATGGCAAGTAATAGCTGCTTATGGACAAACGAGCGTAATAGAGTATGAGAATAAAAGGAATTGTGGCTATCAATGAAATGACGGAGATGCAAGCTAAAATTGACAACTTAACTTGACAGCTCAACAACATGAAGGCTTCGTCCTTAGCTTTGGTAAAAGCTGTAAAATTAAAGTGTGAACTCCATGGACAGATGGACCATTATACGATGGACTGTTTCTTAATAAAGGAAACTGATCTATAGCAAGTGAATTACATGGGAGCTCAATATAGACGAGGAGGGGGAAACAATCCCTACTCCAACACATACAACCCTGGGTGGAAGAATCGCCCTAAGTTCTTATGGACGAACAATGTTGGAGGACAGTTCAGACCTCAAGGATAACCAAGCTTTTAATAAGACAGACCAAGCTCAATGAAATCCAAGTTGGATAAGATTTTGGATAAAATTGGAGGCATGGAGGATGCACATAGGAGGATTGAAAGCAAGTTCGAGCAAGCCACTAAGAACCATGCCTTTTCAATACACAATCTGGAGGTCCAAGTAGGTCAACTAGTGGAGCCAATTTAGTAATACAAAGTCTAACACAAAGGAATGGATCATAGCCACTACTCAGACGCAAGAAAGAAACTCAAACATGCGAAGGAAGACAGAGCTAAGGAAGAAGGACAAATAATTTTGGAATTCCTTCTAAGTAAGCTTGTAATTGAGCCAATCGAGGAACCTTGAATATTTGTACCCTATTATAGCCCAGCAGAAGTCAATTTTAAGTAGGACGATGAGGAATTCTAAGGAGGCTAAATTAAACAAGGTGGAAGACATAATAGAACATCTACAAACGAAATTTACACTAAAGGAATCAAACAAGAAGAAGGTTAAGGAGCGCATAGTGGAAGAAAACCCTAACATAGCATAGAAGAAAGATGACTCAGGGGATTTTCACACTCCTTGTAGTATCAATAGAGTCAACATAGACAAGTATTCACAAATTTAGGAGCATCTATTTAATTTGATGCCTTATACCTTTAGTAAAAGTTTGAGATTAGGAGAGTTAGAACCCACAAAGATGCTAGTGAAGATGGCAGACAGAACAATTCATAGATCGAAAGGGATTATTAAGAATGTCTAAGTGCAGATCAATATATTTACCTTCCTTACAGACTTCTATATATTGGATATTGGAGAAGATGTGGAAACTCTTATAGTCCTTGGACGACCATTCTTCGCTACTACTCGCTCAATAATTGACTTTGATGGGGGTGAACTAACTTTAAGGGTCGACAACCATCAAATAACTTTCAAAGTGTTGAAGAAAGACAACAGTTCTCCCTTACCTCCAACTAATATTAAGGAAACCGAACATCAAGGATAATGGGAAGATATTAAGGATCTTGGAAAGATATTGAGGATCTTAGGAATGCATTTACAAAGAAATGATCGAGAAGAAGAAGGCAAAGGAAGGAGAATTAGAGTAAGAGTGGTATCCAGGGTATGGTAAATCATGTGCAAATTGTAAGATCAATGGCTGTGCTACCATTGCACAATTCATTCGAACCACCTCAAGCACAAGAAGAGCATCAATCTACCAACATTAAAAGAAGCGTTGCATAGGAGGCAACCCATAGATTGTTAAATTGATGTTATTTCCTTTAATTTTTAGGGAGGTTGAATTCTATAGTTAGGTTATTTCATTTCCAAATAAAATGGGCAAGGCATAAGACTTCGACATGAATTTGATGACCATAAAGAGTTAATAAGTGATTTTGGAAAAATGTGAAAGAACAAAAGAAGAAAAAAATTAGAAATTAGTGGAAAAATCATGGCCTACGTAGGGTAAATCTAGAACACATGAAATTCAGTTTAATTTTTTACCATTTTACCTTTCATTCACCTATATATTCGTTTCTTACTTCACTTTTTCACTCATTATCATTTTAACTTTATCTCTCTAAGTTTAGAACCTCAAACACTCTCACTTCTCTCTACCTAAATTTCTAACTTCCATTCTATTTCAACTTCTACCTACTCGTAAGCAAGTGTGTTGTGCATTAAGCAGTCAATAAAGCATGATCAATCATCAAGTCGAAACCAAGTCTTGGGACGAGAGAGAAGGAATAAGGCAGCTAATTACAGAGTACCTTTCCCAATCTTATCAAATAAGACCCGCTTTCATTATCTTCATAATAAGAAAATTATGGTTCCAAAGTATTTTCATTTTGATACTTTAGATAGATTACAATTGTGAGACATGGTCGAAAATTTAGCAAAGAGAATTCAATGAGGACAATTTATTCAATTTCAATACCTAGTTTATAAAGAACTTACCTTAGAATTCTTTACATCCCTTCAGTATGAATCCAATAAACCTAGGGAATTGGGGATTAGGTTGTGGGGACAACCTTATGAACTTAAACTTAATTACGAGACTTTATATGAAATTTACGGTTTTCTTGAATTGTCCGTAGTGGATTAGCACAATGATTTCCATGTGTCACCCCTTCCTCGACTGAACAAACTAGGTTAAACTGTTTCAATGCTAAGAACACACACAACAATATCATCAGGAGCCATAAACACATGTTGCTACACAAATTGATGTGTCAAACTATTTTTGAAGAAATAAAAACCAACTAGTGTTCGACGAAGGAACTTTTCATGTTATAATACATAGACCATTAGCATCCCAGTTTGCAAAACCACCCATATTTTTAATGCAATTATTGCTACCTAACATAAGAGGAGCAATAGCTTAGGAATATGTTACTTGGTTTTGGCCATAACTGATTACTATGGAGTTGAGTGCAACGAACTCACAATCTACCATCCTGAATTCATAAACCATCATCATCTATGGTGAGCTGAAATTCTAAAGTCCACAATATGGAACTTTGGAATATTAGTGCTAAGACACACGTCAAGATCAAGACTAGTCAAGTTAGTTGAGAATATGATGTAGCTGGGTAACTAGATCAACACACATAATAAATGTGTGCCTTTGTGTCAAAACACTACAATGACGTTCCAACCAAGAAACTTAATAAAAACATGACTTAGTTGAGTAATCGGATTGGCATTCATCACCAATGTCTGCCTCCGCGTAAAAAGACTAGGTCTATGTATATAAAAATTAATTAAAAATTTTTCTAATAAAAACCTACCAAACTTGTAAATAGCTTAACTTTTTATAAAAACGTACTTAGGAGTAGTTACAAAGATTGAATGACCAAAGAATTATTAATGTGTGTGTGCAATTGAAAAGCGTCAATATTTTAAAACTTGGGTCTGGATTAGTATGTATGTTTAGTTCAAAGCCCCTAGACATGAACTTTGCATATTAATGATTTGAAATGACTTGAATGATTGTGCTTTAAGTTAAATTTATTTCATGAAGTTTAAGTCATTGTCTCATTACTGCATTGTGTATTATGTGAATTTGTGTGTTTGTTGTTTTGTTTCCTCGAGGAAAAGAAAATGTTTAAGTGTGGGAATGTTGATAAGTATGAATTGCATCGTGTTTTAGGGATTAGTTTGATATGTATTTAATTGCTAATTCAATTGTTTAGTATGAGTTTAGGTTAGAATTATGTTGTCTGTTAATTATTTATGTTTTAAGTGTTTTATGAGTTAGTACAAGTCTTTGAGTTTAAATATTATGTTTTTGAGGTATCTTGATGTGTTTGTTAATGTTTCAGGGTTAATATCAAAGAACAAAGAATTTTAGAACATTTAGGCTGAAACAATGACCCATGATAATGGCACAACAGGCCACAATCGTGACAGAAGCACTAAAGTTGACCCACAATCGTGGTCTCAGGACATGGCTCACATCATGGCCTGCATGCTATGATTGTGACAGAAGGCTCATATGTGACCCACAATCGTAATCAACAGAGCCATGGTCGTGGCCTACATCGGGCAGATGTGCAGACACTAAAAAACGTCAAGTTTTGAGAGATTTTTGGACCTTTTAGACCCCAAAAAACCCCTACGGCTGCTCAGACCATAAAATGTATTTAAAGAATAAGATAAAGAGGCAAAAAGGAGCTTTTACATCATCCACTTTTAAAGAAACCCTAGAAAGAATTATCGAGAGATAGAGAAAGAGAAGAAGGAAGAGAGAAGAGAGAAGAGGAGAAGAAGCAGACTCGACGTACATCCCAAATCAGGAGTTTCCTAACGTTGTTGCCTCCCATCGTCTATTCAACTCGTATTTCCTGTTATTTTTAGTTTTATTATTGTATAGAATTGGAATAACTATTGATGATAGGATTTTTGGATCTTGATGATGTTCTAAACTCACCTTATGGGTTTTATCTTTCATTTAATGAAATATGATTGTTTATACATTATTTGGATTTATTGTGATTAATTTTGGATGTGCATAATTCGATAACAAACTGAGAGGGTGTATCAAATGAAAAATAATTAAATTGGGCTAACGAGAGTTAGGTGATTTAATAGAATAAGAATTAAATCAAATCGGTAAATTGTGCAAAGAGAGATCTTGCATAGGCTTCCGATAGTTTATTAGACAACTTCAGATCTAATTAGAGTTTTAGATAGGTTGTTAATTAAGAAATTGTAACTTCCATCATCTTATTAAGGTTTATAATTTAGGGTTAATGGTTATAATTTGAGAGAGAGTAATTAACACTAGGGTCGTCTAAAACTAATAATCCGATAATTCATAATCAACTAGGTTAGCATTAAGGATAAGAAAAATTCCCTTTCTCTCAATTGGTAATTTCTAAGGTTGATTCTTGAGTGTGTGTTGCAACTGCTAAATTGTTAATATTTTGTGATTGATTTTTGAATTGATTTGCTTGCTTGAATTGAATTCTCATTTTACTTTCGTTACATTTTGAATTTTTGCGAATTGTTCTAGCCTTAGATTTTAGGATTAAATTATTCCTCCTTGTAGGATCGACACCTTAAGTACTACGTGAATGAGCTACTTGCGGATTATCAAGGTTAATTAATTAAAACTTACACACACAAACAAGCCAATCACATTACAAGGAGATCATTGGCCAAGGTGAAATAGGTAAACATATGCTCACCAAAAGATGAAGGGGAATTAGGCTTCATTCCTATTAGAGTCACTAATAAAGTGATGTCAATCAAGCGCATCTGGATAATTTTAGTGGATAATGAAGCTCTGTGGGTTAGATGGATTCATTCTCTTTTCATATAGGTTAATAATTTCTATAATATCATAGCAATTAATAACATTTCTTAGACTTTGACACTTATTTTCTAAACGAGGGAGTTAGTAAGGCTAAAGAGCAATAACAAGATTGGCAATTACTTTAGCATCATTTTTTAGCATGATAATTGGAGCAACAAGGCCCTTTAAGTAATATTAATGAATTTGACTCACTAAAACTTCTCATTCTTAATAATGTATTTATTAGAGATGTGTTATTTTTTAACATTTACAAACTCAAAGATAGGAACAAGAAAGAGATTATGATAATACTCCTCTTCCCTTTAACATTAACAAAAGGACACTTTTCAGTGGCTAAAGCACTCCATGGGGTGATTTACTAATAAATCATACATACTTCTCTTGAGAGGACCTACTCCTAAGATGCATTGGTTTAAGATGGTTTGGTTTAATCTCTACCTAAAGTTTCCTTTGTGCTTTGATTGACTTTTAGGCAGAGATTTAACACCCTTGATATGATTAAAGGGATTTACAATCCTCCCATTTGATGCATATTATATAATCAAGCACTTGAGAAGCTAAATCACATCTCTTTCAGTGTTCCTTCTTTAGCTTTACTTGGAATGAAATTTTGAAGCTGAGAAAGATTGCCTCAGCTGTTGAGGATTAGATTGGGGTGATCATTTGGCTATTTCAACAATAGAATTTGGCTAAAGGAGATCAAACTATACTCAAGATTGCTCTTGGTAATTTCTCTACTGCTTATGAAGGGAAAGGAAATTAAAATTTTTCTATAAAAGGCTTCACATTGCTGATTTTTCAACTTAAAAACCAAATTAGAGAACAAGTAATGGTTTATATTATGCACACTAAATGCTCTGGGTCTCTTACTCTTAATCAAGCCATTATTTTTCTTCTATTAGTGTAATCAAATTATTCATCTTTAATAGATCTTGTATGCCTACTATCTTGTTCAAGGGCTATTTTTCTTGAGTGATATTTAGTTGCCTAAAGAAGTTGTTCCTTTTACATCAACTTACCAGGAAGTTTCAAACATTCTATCATTTCTAGTTCTATTTCTTATATACTTTCCTTAGCTAGTTATGATTTATAATCTCTTGCTAAGCTATCTTCTATGTTCTTCCTTGTTAGAAGTGCTTTTGGTACTTGACCATCTTACTTGTATTATAATCTTATTCTTTAATACAAATTTATCTTTTTTAAAAAATTAGAGCATTTTATTGACTATTAAAGTATTTTCATTATAATACTCTGTCTTGTACTTTTTAACTTTTTCATATTTTTGATGTTATCATATATTTTTTAAGTTTTGTAATGAATATAATTTCTTATGTTATTAGCATTGTAGCAGATTTTATTCTTTAACCACATCAATTAAGAAAGAACAATTCAAAAGTGATCAATTTGGTGACTATCAGAATAATATACTATTTTCCATTAGACTAATGACTCGCAAAGAATTATCAAATTGAACTTTACTATTGCTGTCAGATTTATTGAAATCATGGACGTTACTTCCTCTTAATTGCCCTTATCAAATATGAATTTTTGATCACCAACTTGAGAAGCAAAAAAAATTTCCGTTAGAATTTTATTAGAATTCCAAAACAGTATCTTTACACAGAAAACTCTAAAAGGTTCTTTGTACATTTCCTTGAAGTGACAGGGTAAATGAAGTTCTTAAGATCTTTAGCGAGCTAATGTGGTGGTAATTGTGATGGTATTTATAGAATTCGGTCCTTCCTCTCCTGCAAGTGGGTTAGGATTGTAAGTTTTATGGAAAATGAATCCAGGTTGTCTTGGATATGGAAGAGGCATGTCGTTGTTCAGCAGGAAAACCACATCTAACATA
>JAOQMP010000001.1:4137952-4162278 GCA_027563575.1 Erythroxylum pedicellare
AATTGCTGTCAAATTGCATGTGTAATATGGAATGTGTATGCAACTGAATGTTAAATTCTGGACTCAGATCTGAAGAATGTAATGAATGATATGAGCACATTGAATGAAAAGTATTGATAGCATAATATGCAAATTGATGCATTCTATTACATTGATATACATGATCAGATAAAGGACTTGTGACTGGAGTGACCAACGTGAAAAAGAGCTTTAAGATTAGGAATTGTGCACAAAGAGACACAAGCCTAATTAATAATGAGCCCGGTATCCACAATGGGTATAGGACAGTAAATGAAATATGCCTGGTATCCGCAACAGATATGGGACAGTACATAGGTACTCGATCACAATAAACTAAAAATGAAAATGGAGTCACATGTGCATTTGCATAGATAACTTTACATATAACAAATGAATGATTGGGATGAATTATTAGATTGTTCTGAAATGGTGATATGAAATGCTTGTATACATATTGTACTTGTTAATATATGACAAAATGTGATGTGGGATTTGATACTAGATGATGTGTTATATTCCTTAAATTAGGTTATATACTTGCCTTTTTGTTCTGATTAAGTGAGCACATCGATGATGGTTCACTCACTGAGTTCGCAAACTTATCAAAATTGCAACAATGAATTTTCCGATATAAAGGAGTTCTAGCTTCTAAGGAAACCAAGTAGAAGTCTAGTACTATCATTTTCAGAACAAGAATGACTCAAAGGTCTGGTCAACTGATATATAAGGAGTCTAGTTTAGAATGTTTTCAATTAGCATCCCATTTCATGTTGTATATTTTGTTTAGAGTAGTAAACTCTCAAATGTTTTGTAATGTATATATATGGATTATGGATTGTAATGTAACAATTTAAGTTTATGTTAGTGAATGAAATAGGAAAAGTTGATCTTTTTGAATGCTTGTGATTTGTGTGATGCCTTGATTAGTCAAAGTGATTGTTCTAATATGCCATTCTCGTAGGGTGTATTCTCGAATATTCTTTGGATTTTCAGGTATAAGCTCTATGGAAGTGCTATGTTATAGTAAGGATTATAGGAGGAGATATAAAGTATTTTTCTATCGATCTTAGCTACACCAAAGCTCCTCTTTGAGTCCTTTTCATTTGCAATAGTGATTTATGAGCTCGAATATCCAAGGGGATGTGCCTTAGTGTATGTTGTTTGTTGATGACATTGTTTTAGTGGATGAGGCAAAAGAAGGTGTCAATTTTAAGCTTAAACTTTAGAGGTATACATTAGTGTCGGAGGGCTTTAAATTAAGTAGGACTAAGATTAAGTACATAGAGTATAACTTTTCAGGGCATAAGAGAGATACTGATGTGAAGGTAAAGATTAGTTTGAAAGTCATACAATAAAAGGAGTGTTTTAAGTATCTAGGATCTAATATCTAAAGTAATAGAGAGATTGATAAAGACATTGTTCACTATAATACATTAGGGTGGTTTAAATGGAGACGTGCATTAGGAGTTTTATGTGATAAGAAGGTACCACTTAAAATTAAAGGTAATTATATCATTTAGTGATTAGGCCAGCCATGCTTTATGGAGTGGAATGTTAAGCTATCAAACAGGGGCATAGTCATAAGTTAATGGTGGCGAAGATGAGGATGCTCCGTTAGATGTGCAACCTTACTAGAAAAGATAAGTTTAGGAATTTAATGTTAAGTGAAAAATAAAGGTGTCTAATATTATTGAAAATTTAAAAGAGACAAGGTTTTAGTGGTTTAAACTTGTTAAGAGGAGACACCCAGACGATCTAGTGAGAAAATAGGAGAAGATTGAACATAGAGACTACAAGAGGAAAAAAGGAAGGCCTAAGAATAATTAGGGGGAGGTGATCAAGAATGACATAGCCCCACTGGAACATACCAAGGACATGATCCACAATAAAAAACTTTGGTTTATTAAGATACAAATATGGGATCTCTATATAAGAGATCTTTATCGTTTTCATAAGTCTTTTAGCATTTTCCTCTTGTAAACTTTAAATTTTTTTTAACACTTACCTCTTAGTGACTTAGTCAACATTTTTCTACTTAGCCTTATTATTATTATTAGTTGTAGTAGTGGCAGTAATAGTAGTAGTAGTTTTATTACAATTATTATTATTATTAGTAATAGTACTACTACAACTACTATTATTAGTAGTAGTAGTAGTAGTACTTCTACTATTATTATTATTACTATTTCACCTTTTATTTCTTTATCATATTATTTCATTATTTTTCAATATTATTGTTTTTATTTTTTTATTTTTAGTTTTACTATTTTAAATTAATTTTTTATTATTATTATTTTCTTTTTTTTCGTGTAGATCATTTAAAAATAACCTCTCTACTAGTTAGGGGTAAGGCTTCATAGTACTAGACCTCCTTAGACCCCATGTTTTAGTAGGATTTTTACTAGGTTGTTGTTTGTTTCTTGATTTTTAATATAATTTATTTTAGTTGTGAATTTATTATATGAGTATTATGTTTCACATGCTTCATTAAACTAGAAGAGTATAACAAAGAGTCCTACTAGTAATATTAAACCAACAAAGATTGCAATTGAGGTTTTGATGGTAACAAAACATAAGTATTACTAATGGGTTTCTTATTTTAATGAGAAGGAATATGAGAATATGGTGTATTCATAAATTCAAGAATATAGTTTAGGAAATTAGTAAAAGGAAAGATGAAGTTTGTAATATACAAATTGAAGAATAAGTCAAGAGCAAAAGAATATCAAGTATGGTTCACCATACGTAAACATTTATATCACTATATTACATGAATCTTTTCATTTATTAAGAGTCATAAAAGATTTTAGTTTCAATTAAAAGAAAGCCTTTTGATCTTTTAAACATTCTTTAAGAAACATTTTAGGAGCTATCTAAATTGTAATTTCATTAAACAAATTGAGTTTGAGCATTTGAAGTTCTTAAATTCATGTTTTCTTAGGGGAGGGGCTTGATCAACATATCTAATGGTCAACTAATATAGGTTATTAGTTGGCTAATATATATTAAAGTTATTAAATTTGATGCAATGACAAATTTTTTTTATAAAAATGGTTGATGTATTGGTTGATCAATATGCCTACAAGTCGACTAATGTCTCAACAACCAATATCAGTTCATTCAATACATACTAGTCAACCAATGCTTTATAATTAGCCATTGTAACAGTTACTTTTATTTTAAACGTCATTAAGGTTCTTAAAACCTTGTAAAGGCATGTTTTCTCATTGGTTTTAAAATAAAAAAGAATTTGAGTGTCTTTTACACACATTTTAAAAAATTTTCAATTATTTAAGCAACATTGTCTCATATTTGTGTGAGCGATCCTCTTTGGAGTTATCAATTGAGAAATTGAGGTATTTTGAGTTATGAAATTTTGTTAGGTAATTATATTATTATATTTTGGGGGTTTCCTAAGTGGAGTAGAAGTTCCTCTTCAACACGAACAAAGACTATAAAAGGGTTCCTTTTATTAGGAAAAGAATGTATAAAGGTTATTCTTCTCTTTAAAAGAAGAATTACAGTGGAATTCTAAGAAGCGTCTTAGGAGTCAATGTTAAAAACGGTAATTTGTTGAGCTACTATTAATTTATTTATGATCTTTCTTCCCTATCCTTTTTAAATTATTGTTTAATTGTTGATTGATTTATGACGTAGCGCATCGTAACACTACTTAAAATAAACCAGACCTAAATCTATAGCAGTGGTGAGTCTAGGTCAATCCCACAGAAAGTGAGTGTAAAGATTTTGAAATGAAAATAATTTGTGTTTAGGTTTTTAGGCAAGGGATTGGATTGGTTTAACAACAAAATAAATTAAAACTAAACTAGTGAAAAAAAATTAAAGAAAAAATGAAAAAATAATGAAAATGATGAATTTGTTAGGGACCTGTTATATGTGCTTAATTGATTATGAACTTATTCCATAATACTTAGTTATTATTACTATAAAAATGCTTAAAAATACTATAAAAATGCTTAAGATACTCGCTTTTACTCATATGTAATTTTAGGCATAATTTAGAAGCAAGGAAGTGAAAGTGAGTCGAAAGCATAATATTTGGGTCATTTTTCAAAGATTACTATTAACTAGTCTTCAGGGAGTAAGAAAAAGAACATTAGACAAGAAGCAGACATGAAAAACTCTTCAAAATAACATTTCTTAGACTAGAAGACAATTTGGAAAATTCAGTCTAAAAAAGAAAATAAAGAAGCAAAGAAAACATCAGTCACTCATGTATGGCTAAATGGATTTACGTGGATTATGTATAGGTTTGCAAGATATCTTAAAATGAATTTCATGGATATAATCATAAAATTGTGAAGAACTGAAGGTGAGTGGAGAGAAAATGTGAGTTGAAAAGAATGGATGGTTGGAAAGCTTCTCACAACCATAAAAAGCCTCTGATGACCATGAAAGCCTCTCTCACACCCATAAGAGATAACTCATGAGCATGAGAAATTGCCACATCACCTAAGTTTTTAGGATAAAGCAAAACGAGGTGTGAACGTTAAAAATATAAAAAATTTGTTGTGTTTCAGCTGAGAGAAAACAAGAGACGGGTTTCAGCTGGGCTAAATCATAAGGTACCTTCAGAAGCTTTAGGAGAGTATGAAGAGGAATGAAAGCTCTCCACCATGAGAAGAGCCATGGAGGGGTAGCTTTTTGATGCCAGTTTGGAGGCGATATCGACGCCAACAACCCAGCTAAGCATTCCTTCCTTGTAGTTTTTTCTTTCCCTCTTTAGAAATTGTTTATGTTGTCTGATGTGTATGGATTTGGGTATTGTGAAAAGATGATTTTTATACGTTCATTAGATAGTTTAATTACATAACCATTGCTAGAATTTTGATATAATCCATAATTGTTATATTTGAAATTCATGTGTAGCAACTAATAATTCGTAATCATTAGGGATAACATAACCTAGGTTAAATGACGCGTCGTATGTGGTTGTTGCCTTAATTAATCAATTTTCTTAATTCATAATGCAGTTACCTAGTCGAATCCGGAGATCATATCCTAGGTTTTTCGGTGGCTAGGTTTAATTATCGATCGTATTTTGATTAAGCACAACTTAAGGGAAAACTCGGGTTAATAGATTAACCTACGATTAATAGTTTCTGGGAGAGGTTTAAGATCCACAAATAATCGTAATAGGGCATAGGATGAGATAGAACCAGAGAACCAAATTCCTAATGAATTCTCCACCTTAATTACTTTGCATTTTTTAATTTTTTTCTTAGTTTAGTTTCATTTTATTTTCTTATTTCAAACCATCCAAACCCTCTAAACCCAAACACTGATTAATTTCATTTCTAATACTTTACACACACTCTCTATGGAATTAAACTATACTCACCACTACTACAGTAGTAGGTTTAGTTTATTTTGATTAGTGTTATGACGTGCTTTCAGTTTTGGTGTCGTTTCCAGGGAGTGCTACGTTTTAGTTTTTGTTTCTGATTTTAATTGGTGTTTTGTATATATTTGTTTATAATTGGTTTCTTTTCAGTTATTTCATTATCCCTTCATTTTTCTATTTTGTGTTTGTAATTTAAAAAAATCATGGATGGAAGTAATTTTTTCTTGAACTCTTACTCTCAATCCTATAACCAAGGTTAGACTGATCAACCTAACTTTAGTTATGGATGGGATAATCAATAAAGTTACTTCCATAATAGTTTACAGGATGCATAACAATTCCCATACAGACTAGAAGTTTCTCATCACGATTTAGGTACATCTCTAGACTACTATATCAAGATCTCTATTGCTTAAAAATTTCAATTTCAATAGGGTATGCAGTAGCTTCAAGAGAGTATACAATAAACCCAACAGTATATCCAACAATTCCAGTAGCATAAAAGCTAATTTTGGTATAGTTTCTAAAATTGCGAGAGTTAACAAGACTTAGGTATATCCTTGGAAGAATTAGCTGATAATATTGCTACTAACACTTTGCAATTTTAGCAGGATGTCAAATGGTTCCAACAAGATGCATTGCCTCGATAGGGGGATATCTACACTTTCAGTAGGAAGTGAAATGGTTCTAGGAAGAGCATTGCCTCGATAGGGAGATGCCAATTATCTTAAATTGTAAAGTGAGGAGGAGTAGTCATATCAACCTGAGGTGTACCCAATGGACGTTAATACGAAAACCTTACAGAGTGATGAGGAGCTTGAAAATTTAGAGAGCAATACTCATGGAATTTTTTGACACAAAGAAGAAGTGGAGGAGGAGCTTAGAGTATAAAAGGATATATCTTTTAACTTAGAGGTAAATGCTGAGTTCCATTTTTTTAAGAATGATTATTTACTTTTACCTAGTAGGTTAGAGGAATTAAACGAGAAAGAAAAAGGTGAAGAGTCATTCAAGATCTTTCCAAAGTGTATGGACTCAGTAGAGTTTAAGAATTGGAGGATAGGGAAGATGATAGAGGTGAATTATCATCAACTTAGATCCTATCCTCAACAACCTCATGTGGAGAAAGCATAAGCTAGTATACCTAAAGACCATAATTTTGTCATGTGAGGAGAAGAAGGAGTCAAGTCAGTGACCTTAAACAAAGGTGCTTCTTGGGGGATAACTTAAGGAAAGTAAATTTATTTTCTTTCAATTTTCACATTTCTTTTTATATGCATATGTGTTTTTATGTTAGTTTGTTTCTTGCTTGTTTTAAGTTTTAATTAAAATGAGCGAAAGAAAGATTTTCTCATTTTCTGTTGCTTCTAGGATTTTATAGTCATGATTAGAGTATGAATTGACTAGAGAATTTCATAACAACTTTAGTATGTACATTTACTCTTATGATTGGTCAATGTACAATATCTTTAGAAGAGTGGTGACTAGTGGTAGACAAAGCCTGTAAGATTTTAAACCTTAATAAACTAACACACCCATATCAATCTCATTACCTTTAGATAATGTGAGACCTTAATGACATGTACATCCTTACTTTACTTTGATTTTCTATTCAAGACCACGTTTTTATCACATGTTTTAACATGGATATGATTAGGCATTCTTTGCTTCTCTGAACTACGTTAGCCAAATAGCCTACCCATTGTATGATTTTTCCCTTGATAAGCCCCTTTGAGATTTACCTTTCTTTTAGTATAAACCACATTGTACACTTTTAAACTTAACCAAATATCTTACCCAAGCCATAAAACTAGTGGAACATTTGGTGATTGTTGAGTTTATGGATGTACAAAGTAATAAGTGTGGGGGGATGCATATGTGTGGGTCAATTATGATGTTAGGATGTTATTTTATGTCTTCTCATTGAAATTCTTGTGTTGATGTAGTTTATTTTGATTTTTATAAGAGAAAAGAAAAGAAAGGAAAAGAAAGAAAGAAAAGAAATAGAAAAAGAATAAAAAATGTTTAAATAAATTTATCATGGAGGAAGTGCATATGTGGTTTGTAAGGTTATTCATACTTAATGCATCCTCCTAAAGTTTTATTGAATGGGTTATCTGAGTTTGTTGAATATGAGGTAGATGTTGACTTAGAAAGGTCACTCTTTGTGGTTTCAATGTATTATCATTAATTGTATGAGTGATCCCTTCGGATTGGTATATACTTCATGTGGTTTGTATATGAGAGATCGAGTTTGATTTGTGAAACTTGTTTTTGCATTCATTATAGTTGATGTACACAATTATCATTGAATGTTGGTTTTTCCACTTGATGTCACATTGAGTGTTGCTTTGTTTCAATAGCTTTAAAGGCTTTCAAGTCACTTAACCTAAATACATCTCACCTTGCCTTCGCCCACATTACAACCTTAAAAAGTCATTTGATTCATTATTTTGCATGTGACCTTTAGTGGTAGAGAAATGAAATGATATGCAAAGTTGTGGATTGTCATGATCATGAATAGTGTTGAGTATACCTATGGATATATTTTATTGAAACATATTTTTCGAGTCTACCACTAGATTACTCAAGTTTTGAAGAAGATGAATGTTGATTTCTTGATATGATTTTTGAAAGTCATTCATCTTTGCTTATAATTATATATTCTTGGAATATATGGGAAACGAGTCAAGGTTTTTAGGTCTATGAGCTTAATTTTGATGTTTTGCCCAAGGACAGCCAAAAGCTAAGTGTGAGGGAAATTGATATGTGCTTAATTGATTACGAATTTATTTCATAACACTAAGTGATTATTGCTATAAAAATGCTTAAGATACTTACTTTGACTCATATGTGATTTTAGGCACAATTCGGAAGTAAAGAAGTTAATGTAAGTCAAAAGCATGATATTTGGGCCATTTTTTGAAGATTAATATTCACTTGTCTTCAGGGAGTAAGAAGAAGAAAATTAGACAAGAAGAAGACAAGAAAAACTCTTCAAAATAGTGCTTGTTGGACTAGAATAAAATCTAGAAAATTCATTCTAAAAGAAGAAAATAAAGAAGCAAGGAAAGCACCACTCACTCATGTATGGCTACAAGGATTTTGCATAGATATACATGGATTTACATGTATGCAAGATATCTTAACTTGAATTTCATGGATAGCGTCATAAAATTGTGAAGAACTGAAAGTGAGTGGAGAATAAGGTGTCGATTGCACACAAAAACAACAGAAAAATGTGAGCTGAAAAGAATGGAGGGCTAGAAAGCTTCTCATGACTACAAGAAGCCTCTCACTGGCATGAGAGATAACTCACTGGCATGAGGCTCTCTCACACACCTGAGAGATAACTCACGAGCATGATAAATTGCCATATCACCTAGGTTTTTAGTATTAAGCAAAACAAGGAGCGGCGGTTGAAAATTTGAAAGTTTTGGTGTGTTTCGGCCGAGAGAAAACAAGAGAGGTGTTTCGAATGGGCTGAATTGTAATAGCCAGTACTTGAAATTGAGGGATTAGAACCCTAAACTATTTTATAAAAGCTATATCATTAAAAATTCATGAATTGCATTTCATTCACATGCATATCAATAGCATACACAAATGAATTGTGATTTAGTACACATTGTAAAGATATTATATGCACTCAATTGATTTATTCCAAAGTATGAAAGGTTAAAATGATCATGATGTGAATTGTATATTTTTTATACCTTACATTTTGATTTGATTGATTTAAATTAGTAAATTTGGAATTAATTAATACAATTGGAAAATTGATAAATTTATATTTATATTTACTTTAGGAAAATGCCAAGTGGTAAGACAAATTGATACATGCAAAACTAGAATGGAAAATTAAGTGACATATGGCATAGCTAATTAATTAACAAATGGTATAAATGAGTGTGAGACAAATGGCTTAGCTTAATGGTGAAATTTGGCAACAAATAAGTAGGACAAATGGAGAACATGCTTAGGGACATATGTCATAGAAATATGTAGACACCTAGCATCCAAGGTGTTAAGTTTTTGCAGGAGTGACTTTGGTTCAACTCATTTTTTTCCTTCTTTCTTCTTCTTACACCACCGAAATTCTCTCACCCTTACATCCATATGTTTTGTCTATATTTGTGTCTAATTGCTATACCAATAATCCATGCTTTTGTCCTCACAAAGTTAGAACATAGTCTTGTTATAGCCTTTGATCCTAGCCGAAATCCATCCAAATCCCACCATAAATATGTGATGATTTTGTATGCTTGGAGAGCTGAATTAACTTGATCTTTGATCTGGAATTTGAGCTAGAAAAGTAAGTAAAAGATTGGTATATATTTCATGTTATAATAGAGAATTTACGATGATGAAATTGGGATGGATTTTATATGATGTTGATGATGGATTGTTTTGGAAAAATTGATACTTAAATTAGATACTTTTCTATGAACAGTAGGTTATAGATTGGGTTATGGATAAATTAGATTATGATTTGAAGTATAATGAAGGGGAATTTATGTGAAAGAAAGATGTAGGTGAAATGTTATTAAATTTGGAACAATTAGGACCATATGAATGTTAGTAAATGAAAGTTGTTTTGATTTTGATGCATAAATGACTAGAAATTGTGAGCTATTAAATGAATGATTTGAATTGGAATTAGATCTAGAATTAATATGGAATTGATATATAATTAAGTTTTACATGAGGTAAAATTTAGGGACTATGATGAAGATGTTTGGAAATGGAATAAAGGAGATGAATATGGAAAAAAATTGCAAGAAAATGAGTAGTCCATAATCATGGCACTCATCCCACGACCGTGGGCAAACAATCGTGGGAAGTTACCCTATGATCGTGGGCAATGCTTTGAGAGGAAAATTTATGTTTTGTGTTATTGTTAAACCATATAAGGATAAGTTACTTTAATTTAATGCATTTGAACTTGATTGGGGCTTGAAATGAACTCAGATAGTTTCTTGATTAGTTGGTGAAGGTTTGATAAGTTTAGGTTGTTAATTGATGTTGAAACTTAAGGAATGGATTGTTTTGATATCAATGTAAATGAATTTAGGAAGTATGAGTTATTAATGGTATAAAGATGTTCTTATGAATGCAAGTGTGATTCAAAAGATATGAACAATATGAACTAGGTATAAATGAATGAGTGATGAATTTGGAGTAATCTACTTAAGGCATAACCTAATTGAAAATAATTTATGTACAATCTATAATGAATGCATGATCAAGACTTGTGATTAAGGATACATACCTGAGAAAGTTCAATTGAGCATGCATTGAACATAACACATATATATGTGTATGATTGAGTACTTATTTGATTAAACAAGTTAGTAATATGTCATATGTATGTATTGCATGATTTAGAAGCACAAATTGAGCATCCACATCTAAACATTGCCAGCTCATCAAGGCAATAGCTATCCGGAGTAGACTGTGAGTTAACCTAGATGTTTACTCACTATATTTAAATTTTTTTATTAATTGTTAGATATTGAAATGTTACTGATATGATTGCGATAATTCTGGACCATCAATAGTCCAAGGAATTTGATATTCGGGACTGTATTAGAAGTGTTTGCAAATTAAATGTGAATATGGAAATTGTGTTCTAAACTATATATTGAATGTTGGACTTAGATTCGATAAATGTGCTATATGACCATGCACACTGAATGAGAGTTGTTGATAGTATAATATGTGATTTGATGTATTTTCATTACATTAATATGTATGATCAGATAAAGGAGTGTGACCAGAGTGAAAAACGTGAAAAAAAAACTTTAAGCTCAGAAATATGCACACAGAGCCATAAGCTTAACGATTAATGAGCCTGGTATCCATAATAGGTATGGGATAGTATCTAAAATGAGCCTCGTATCCAAAATAGATATGGGACAGTTAAATAGGCACTCGGTCACAATAAAAGAAAAATAAATATGGTGTCTTATGTGCATTGCATACATATATTTATATATATCATGTGAATGATTGTGAAATATTACTGAATTGAGTTGATATAGTGATATGCAACACTTGTGTACATGTTAATGATATGAATGATTGAGGTAAATGATTAGAATGTCCTAAAAAGATTATTTGATATGTTTGTATTATAATGTGCTTGATGAGATATAATGTATGTTGTGATTTGGTATACAAAACTGTAAGGGATTTGATTCTGATTGAGGTGATATACTGATTAAACTGCATTATACACTTTTGATGTTTATGTTCTGTTTTGAGAGAGCACATTGATGATGGTTCACTTACTGAATTCGAAAAACTCATCAAAATTGCAACATTAATTTTCAAGTATTGAGGACACCTAGCTTCTAAGGCAATCTAGGAATCGAATTCCTAATGAATTTATCACTTTCATCACTTTGCATGTTTTCTTAAATTTTTTTCCTTAGATTAGTTTCATTTTAATTTCTTATTTCCAAATAACCAAACCCTCCTAAACCCAAACATTGATTAATTTCATTTCAAATACTTTACACACACTCTCTGTGGGATTGACCTAGACTCACCAAGCTATGGTAGTAGGTTTAGTTTATTTTGACGAGTGTTACGATGCATTGTTAACCTAATTCTTTAGTTCAATCTCAGCCTACACCCATTTAAACCTATTTCATTGAACTATTTGATTCGGACCTTGTTCGTAACCTTAGAGGTCAAATCAAAAATAATCTAAGGATTGCAATATAGGGGGTGACCTCGAGTTGTTTCACTTAATTGGAATCTAAAATGAATGGACCTAAGTTAACCTATATGTCATGCTATGTAAGCTAATTTGGAAAGAAGGGGTTTTTGATCTTTAAAAACACTAACCAAACTAAATTGAATTGTAAAAAGTTTGTAAAATGTATTTTTGGATTTATGGGAATAGAAAATGGAAAGATTAAATCAAGTGATCAAAAGTGATAGAATCCTCTTGAAAATGAGCTCTAGCCATCCTAGTCCGAAATTGATTTTTCTATGGAGTAGTGATCATTGAGCTTCAAAATGATAAACCTTAAAGAACTCTTTAAGTTCAAGATCTTAATCAACGGGAATCCATTTCTTAAGATTCCATTAAGTGCAGCTTTGTGTCTGTAGTAGCATCACCCAATGCAATAGGTCAAATGAAATCTTAATCAACTCAATATCAAACACAACCATGCAAGAATAAAGAGAATCAAGAAGATCACAAATGGAATATATGAGACTTCATATATTCAATCTCAAAGCTTTACATCAACCAATCCGATTACACATAATCTAATATTTGATTAAACCATAATCAAGTAGCCTAACTATAAGATACAAATCCTAGACTTAAGCATTCATAAATCATAACTAAACTACGGATTAAGCTACTCCCCTTTTAAGAACATTGAACTCTAGCGATCGCTACATCTTCAAAAGGAAGGAAATCGCCTAGCCACGCATTGCAACCGGAAGCCTCACAACTAGGAATGAACCCGAGCTAACGATGGCGGAAGTTGGCGGTGAAAAATGGAATAGAAAAGAAAATGAGACAAGTCTCTGAAGGGAACCATGGGTGTCAAGGTAGTGGAATGTGTCTATAATTTGTCGGCTGCTGTTGTTACTTATCCCAAAATAGGTTTTTTTTTTAAAAACGGGTTATGGATCGGGTTATACAATATGTGAAATTTTCGAAAATGGTTCAGGTTTGCGCTGATTTGAAGGTTCGTTGCAGCGAAACACAGACTTCATAGGGGCAATCTTTAATGGTTTCGTAGCGGCGAAACACTGTCTTTGTCGCAACGATATTTAATGGTTGCGCCGCAGCAAAACACTGTCTTCATCACGACGAACTTTGACCAAATTGTCTATGCTTGATCTTGTGACTTCAAGTTATTTGATCCACTTTTGGCTCATTGTCTTAAGGTTCCTGCAATGAAAATGAAAATTTGTAATATCAATTGTCATATAAATCAAGTGAGTACAATTATTAACTAATTTTGACAATTTGATCCTGAAATTACATTAATTCAAAGCAAGCACTTTTAAGTCAAATTAAACACAATATCTAACAAATCAAGTCAAAAAGTGTAACAAAAAACTTGAAAAATGTCACTAAATAATATAGAAAACTTAGGTTCATTCAAATTCCCCCACACTTAGACATTTGTACTCCTGGACAAAGCTTATGAAAGATTAAAGATATACATGTACAAAAGAAAATACTATCCACACTTAAAAATGAGAGCAGAAAATTAGTAGAACCATTTTCTCATAAATCAACCAAAGTAGATTGAGAGAATGTTAAGAAGACAAATTCTACAGGAATTTAATCTAAGAGATTGGGTAAAAGAGATTTCTCTTAAGGGAGACTATTTAACGCTCAACTCACTTGTCTTTGGATAATTTCACTCTAAAATTTGCTCAGTCCATTCTCTACCATAAGCTTGTGATAGTTCTACCTCTCCACTATAAAAACCATAATTTCGTAAATCAATACGACTTTAAGGGATGTAATGATGTATAAAGGCCAAGTGCAATGGAAGGAATAAAAGAAGAAAGAGATGAGTAACATGTACTACAATTATTATCTTCATCAAATAAGCATCAACTATTATAAAGAAAAGACTTAAAACTCTAACCTATTTTTTTGTTTTTTAACCTTTTTTTAATATACAATTGAATTCTGTAATTGAAAACAATTGCTCAAGCAAACTTATAATTCTGAGGCAAACAACACGCCTTTAGCTTCTTTTACTTGAACTTAGAAAAAACTGGAGATAAAATATTTACATCAATATGAACACATGTGCATGCACTCAAAAAGATGGCTCAAGGGGCTAACAATGGTTAAATGTTTGGGCTTATGTTTGGATTAAGGGTTTTGAAATGAACTTCTCTATCATATTCAGAAAATTTTAGTTCATAAAGCCTTGTTTAAGAATTAAAACAAGTTCTAGAGGGATATGAAATTTCGCAGATACACACAAATGAAACAATTGAGGCTTAAATATCCTTCCAACAAAGTTAATATCTCAATAAAGCGATCTTAAGGTTTTAAAAAAAACATATAGCACCACTTTTTTCAGTATACTCTCATTTATCTCTCGTTGAAAACATTGAAAATGGAATTAACCAAAATCAAATATCATTTTAAACTATGGATGATTTTTTAAAAGCACATATAACACTTTAAAATTTCAAAAAAAATCAACACAGGAGTATTAACAATCTAATTTGGAAGAATTGTTGAACTGAGGGAATAAAAACATTTTTGGCCAAGAAAAGATGTAGGTGTCACCCCGGCAACCACAAGTTTGCCGCGACAAAGTATTTTCAAGTAGAGTTTTGTCATGGCGAAACCAGTGATGGCCACGGTGAAGGATGGCAGAAAAGTGAAAAATGGCATAAAATGACATATAAGTGCAAATTCACCTCAAACCAAGTTAACAACTGTAAACACAAAAATGACCAAAATTGATGCATGAAGAAGCTGTTGTGTTGAATTAAAAAAGATAGACATTCTTCCCCCACACTTGAACATAACATTGTCCTCAATGTTAAACAAGCAAAGTTAAAGCATAAAGGAAGAAAGCAGAAAGTGCAAGTCAACACAACAAAAGGATGGTAAGAGATAGAACTAGAAGGAAAGTTTATTGAAATGAAAAACTATTAATCAAGCTGAAAACTAAGTTATTTTCCTACTGGGTTATTTCACCCCCGACATTTACTTAACAAATTAATGCACCAATATATGTCAAGAGCAATCACAGGGCATAAGTAAGTAAACAAGTGAAGGAAAGAAACAACCAGACATTTATGAAGGCTTCTGGTTCTCATGATAGAGCTTCAATAGATGGCCATTCACCTTAAGCTTAGATCTAATCTCTTCATGTAGAAGCTCCACTATGGAAAAGTTGTGCACCTTTATGACTGTATACGGCCCATCGCGACGAGTGTTAAACTTTCCTTGCTTAAAAATGAAACGAGACTTAAACAATAGCACTTTATCTCCCTCTTTGAAGGTCTTCCTCAAAAAAACCTTATCGTGCACAAGTTTGGTTTTCTCCTTGTAGAGTCGACAGTTTTCATACACCTCTAGCCTCAACTCTACTAACTCTTGCAATTAGAGCTTTCTTTCCATAGCGGAAGATTCTAAATCCATGTTGCATTGCTTGACCGCCCAATATGTTTTATGTTCCAACTCTACTGGCAAGTGGCAAGCTTTGCCATAGATTAAATGGTAGGGTGACATGCCAATTGGTGACTTGTAGGTAGTTCGATAAGCCCACAATGCTTCTTCTAATCACAAGCTCTAATCTTTCTTTGATGGCTTCACTATCTTCTCCAAAATGTGCTTCACCTCTCTATTAGATACTTTAGCTTGACCATTGGTTTGGGGGTAATATGTATTGGAGACTTTGTGAGTGACACCAATTTGAAAAACAGGTTATCAATTATCCTATTACAGAAATGTGTACCCTTATCACTCACCACGGCCTTTGGAATCCCATTCCTACAGAAAATGTTAGAATTAAGAAATTTAGAACAATTTGAGCATCATCTTTTCTAGTAGATACAGCCTTTATCCATTTGGACACATAATCGATAGCTAAAAGTATATATATAAAACCAAAAGACGGAGGAAAAGGACTCATGAAATCAATCCCCTAAATATCAAAGATTTCAAAAAATAGTAAAGGATGCTGAGGCATTTCATACCTTTTACCTAACCCTCCAAAACGTTGACATTTGTCACAGGACTGACAAAATGTAAAAGAATGTCTAAAAAGGGTTGGCCAGTAAAAATAAGAGTCTAAAATCTTCCTAGATGTTCTCCTTCAACTAAAATGACCCCCACAAACTATGGAATGGCAAGTTGAAATATTGGCAGTGAATTCTTCATTAGGTACACAGTTCCTGATGACTTGGTCATTGCAGATCCTCCATAGATGAGAAGCATCCCAAATGTAACGTCTTGCTTCACTCTTGAGGTTTTAGGCCTACGACTTATACATAAAAGGAGTAGTGAGTCCAGTCATAAGATAATTCACTACATGCGCATACCAAGGCTCTTTTAAAATTAGAGCACATAAAACTACATTAGGAAAAGAATCACAAGTGAGTTCAGAAGGGTCTAATCCCTTTGTATCCTCTGGTAGCCTACTCAAGTGATCGGCTACATGATTCACTACCCCAGCTCGATCCTTAATCTCAATGTCAAATTCTTGAAGAAGTAAAGCCCATCTTATCAATCTTAGCTTAGATTGTGCTTTCTTGAGAAGATAGCGGGCAGCTGCATGATCGGTAAAAAAGTTACATGAGAATTTAATAAATAAGGCCTGAATTTTTCTAATGCGAAGACCACTGCAAATAGCTCTTTCTCCATTATTATGTAGTTGTTTTGAGCTGCATCTAAAGTTTTTTAGGCATAAGCAATGGTTCTTGAGAGCTTCTCCTCCCTTTGGCCAACATAGCTCCTACAGCACAATTAGAAGCATCATATGAAAGCTCAAAAGGTAATTTCCAGTTAGTGGCAATCAGAATAGGGGGAGAAATGAGTTTAGATTTTAACTCATCAAAAGCATCTCCATAAGAAGCATCAAAGTCAAATTTTGCATCTTTTTGTAAAAGCTTTGAAAAAGGTAATACAATCTTGCTAAAATCTTTTATGCTATAAAATCTTGCATGGCCCAAAAATGATCTTATATCTTTAGCATAGACAGGATAAGGCAAAGAAGATATGACCTCAATCTTAGCTTTATCAACTTCAATTTCCTTCTTAGAAATCAAATGACCTAACACTATTCCTTAATTGATCCTGAAATGACATTTCTTAAAGTTTAAAATTAAAATCTTTTCAAAACTTTTTCAAGGCTAACAGGGCAATCATCAAAAGAACAACCATAAATAGTGAATTCTTCCATAAAGACTTCCATGCATTCCTATGAAAATTCATAGAAAACAACCATCATACAACACTGAAAAGTCCCTGGAGCATTACATAATCCAAAAGGCATCCTTCGAATACCAAAAGGACATGTAAAAGTGGTTGTTATCTTGGTCCTTAGCTGCAATAGATACTTGAAAGTACCGAGAGAAACGATCCAGAAGATAGTAATGAGATTTGCCTGTAAGTCTCTCAAGCATCTAGTCAATAAAAGAAAGAGGGAAATGATCTTTTCATATGGCATCATTTAATCTTCTATAGTCTATGCACACACGCCAGGAATTTTGCACTATTGTGGGGATAAGTTCATCCCTATCGTCTGTAACCATAGTAACCCCACTCTTTTTAGGGACTACATGCATTGGACTAACCCACTCACTATTAGATATAGGATAGATGATCCCAGCACTCAGAAGTTTGGTGATTTCTTTCTTAACCACATCTAGAATAAATGGGTAAGTCTCCTCTGGGGTTGTCTCATAGGTTTGGAATCCTCATTCAGAAGGATCCTGTATGTGCAAATGGCTAGACTAATCCCAAGTATGTCTACTAAAGTCGACCCTATAGCCCTCCTATGCTCTCTCAACATAACAAGGAGTCTCTCTTCCTCACTGTTAGACAGGGAATTGGCAATTATGATAGGTAATCACTCATTAGACATAAGTAAAGCATATTTTAAAGTAAGGGGTAGGGGTTTCAATTCAATCTCAAGAGGTTGCACAACAAAAGGGATCAATTTATGAAGTTCAAAAGAGAACAGATTACTCCCCTTTTCTTCAACCAATGGTAGTTTAGGCTCCATGTAGTCAGCTTTACAATCTCCATCAATTCCTAGCGTTGATCCGACTTCATCAACTGCCATGTCAGTGTTAGCCTCCACAATGCCACATTCACCTGAAACGTTAACAGAAAACCTTTCTCTTAAGGGGTCATCATTGATAATAGAAGAATCCAGTGAATATAGTGTAGAGCTAAAGTAAGCATTTTGGAATTGAAATTTAGAGTAGGCATCATCAACAGCAATATCAAGCATGTTAACTCCCAAAAGCGAATAATCCTTGTAAGGATGTTTCATTGCTTCATACATATTAAAACACATTTTTTGATCACCTACTTCTATGGTGATGGTACCTTCTTTTATGCTAATCATAGTGCTAGTAGTCCTTGAGAAAGTTCTACCAAGAATTAGTGTGGTGTCCTGCAAAACTTTAGAAGACATCTTAAGCACATAAAAATCAACGGTAAAGACCAAACCCTTAACCTATACCAAGATATCCTCTATAATGCCCACAGGATGCCTAAGAGACCTATCAGCCAATTGGAGAACTATAGATGTAGACTTAAGATTCTTGACTCCCAATGATGTGTAGACAAACTTACGCATGATAGTTATAGCTGCCCCTAGATCTAACAAGGCTCTCCTATGGTAACTTTACCTATAGTGCAAAGGATAGTGAAAGATCCAGGCTGTTGGCATTTTACAGGGATTTGGGGTTTAAGCAGAGCAGACACATTTAAACTGACTTGCACTCTTGCATTTGGTCTGAACTTCCTTTTGTTGGTACACAAGTCTTTAAGGTATTTGGCATAAACAGGAACTCGTTTCACAAGATTAAGAAAAGGAATATTGACTTCCACTCTACCAAACAAATCAATGATATCTTTCTCATGTTTAGATTCAGTCATTCTTTTGCTCATCAAATATGAATTAGGAAAAGGAAGGTCTTTAAGATTTACCTCCTTACCATTGGCTTCATTGGCTCCATGCTTACTTGCTTCCACATGCTCCTTTGTTGTTACTTGTACCTAGTTGCTCTCAGAATTCGCTCCTTTGCTCTTTAAAAATGTGGACTCCTTTTTAACTATAAGTTCTCTCTCCTTAGAGCTTTCAAACTTCTTGACTCTTGTAGATGTTGAAGGCAATTCTTTACATTCAATCTCTTCTTTAACTACTTCCTCATCTTTATCATTGAACTTCACTTGCTTCCCACTTCGAAGAGTTATGGCATTCAAACTGTATTGCTGGTGATTTAGAGACATTTTCTTAATTAGATCCTAGGCCTATGCAGCGGTGAGGTCAATAAGTGAACCTCCTGAGGTTGCATCCAACATACCCTTGTCTTGGCTCTTCAACCCATCATAGAAGTACTACACTAACTACTCATCTGGTATTTGATGGTGAGGGAATCTTGATAATAAGTCCTGAAAATGGTTCTAATAATCATAGAGGGACTCATCATAGTTTTAATGTGTAGAGTAAATCTCCTTTCTCATTGATGAAGTTCTAGAGGTAGGAAAGTACTTCTCCAAGAATGCCTTTCTCAAATTTGCCCAATTGTGGTAGGCATTTTCCATATGTCTTGGAAGGCTCATATACTACTCCCTTATTTTACCCTCTAAGGATAGATAAAAGACTTTCCATAGCACGTGATCGAGAGAAGCGCCCATTGGTTTTATGCTTTGAAAAATCATAGACAGTGATTGCAAGTGAATGAAGGGATCTTCTCCTATCAGACCATGAAATTTAGGAAGAGAGTTAATAAGCAATCCTTTAACCTCAATTCACATTGAAATCAGGGAAAGCATTGGTAAAGGGATCATAATTCACATCAGATGTAGTAGCTTCCCTAATGGTCCTTCTTCTATGATTTCCATTGTTCTCACCAATTCGCTCCTGCTCCCCATTACCTCTACTATCACCATTCCTAGGTGGGTTAACATTAAGGATAGGGTTTTCAGCCATTATCTCACTTGCTAATGATTCACTCTCACTACTTGATAGGCTAAACTCCACTGAATTCTCCTCTTTAAAAACTACTTTTCTTTTCCCGTTCACTCTCTTCTCCTTTCTGATTTTTCTCAAATGTCTCTCAATTTCAGGGTGGAAAGTTAGAAGTTTGGTTTTCTGGGGCATGTAAAAATGGGAAATTTCAAATAAGAATAAAAGAGAACAAAATTGACTTATAAGCACACAAAGCTAAGTAAAAAGATGAGATGTGAAGGATGCAAGTGTATGTGTGTGAGTATGTATGAAAGTATGTATGAATAGGAAGCTAGCCGCGGCGAAGAAGTGTTTGTCACGGCAAAGACTTGCAGTTGTAGCGAAATAGGAAATGTTTGCCACGGCAGAAAAAAAATGGAGTTAGCCGCAATGAACTATCACAGAAAGTGAATGCAGAAGTAAAATGCTAACTATTAAAAGAAAAAAGATATCTGTGTATTTCCAAAAAAAATTTGATGCTATGCAAAATGAAAACCTATACTATTAACAAGTATGACGCTAAATTATCTAGAATGCAATCTAAAAAGAAAAGGCTCTTAACCTCACTTAGCTACAAATTGACAAAAGTCAACCTAGAGAACTAATTGCTTGGTTCCCCGACAACGATACCATTTGATTCTAACCTTGTTTGTACCCTTGAAGGTCAAATAACAAATAATAAACCAAGGATTGCAATTTAAGGTGCAACCTTAGGTCATTTCATTTAATCAGAACCTAGAATGAATTGACCTAAGTTAACCAATATGTCATGCTATGCAAGCTAAGGGAAAAGGGGGATTTTTGATCTATGGAAACATTAACTGAACTAAATTAAATTGTAAAAGGTATTTAAAATGTATTTTTGGATTTGTGGGAATAGAAAATGGAAAGATTAAAACAAGTGATCAAAGAGTGATAGAATCCTCTTGAAATTGAGCTTCGGCCATCCTAGTCTGAAATTGATTTTTATGGGAATAGAGATCACTAAGATTCAAAATGATAAACCTTAAAGTACTCTTTAAGTCTAAGATCTTAATCAATGGGACTCTATTTCTCAAGATCCCATTAAGTGCGGCTTAGTGTGTGTAGTAGGATCACCAAATGCAATAGGTCAAATGAAATCTTATTTAACTCAATATCAAACACAACCACGCAAGATAAAAGAGAATCAAGAGGATCACAAATGGACATATATGAGACTTCATATATTCAAACTCAAAGTTCTACATCAACCAATCCAAATACACATAATCCAATATTTAATTAAACCATAATCAAGTAGCTTAACTATAAAATACAAATCCTAGACTTAGGAATTCATAAATCATAGCTAAACTATGGATTAAGCTACTCGCCTTTTAAGCATATTGAACTCCAACCATCGTTACATCTTCAAAAGGAAGGAAAATGCCTAGCCACGCATTACAATAGGAAGCCTCACAACTAGGAATGAATCCATGCTACCTATGGTGGAAGTTGTGAAAAATGAAGAAAAAAATGAGACAGATATGAGAGAACACGATGATGGAATCATAGGTGGCTAGGTGATGGAATGATGATAATGATGTTGGCTCTCTTCGTGCTATTTTGTAACTTATCCCAAAATAAGTTTCTTTCCAAAGTGGGTTGTCGGATCGGGTTGCACAGTAAGTGAAATTTTTGGAAATGGTTTGGTTTTGCGCAGATTCAAAGGTCGTCACAGTGAAACACTAACTTTGCTGTAGCGAAACATTGACTTTGTTACGGTGAACTTCACCTAAAATGTCTTTGCTTGATCTTGTGACTTCAATTTCTTTGTTCCACTTTTGGCTCTACTTCTTGAGTATCCTGCAATGAAAAGTAATAGTTTGTAATATCGATTGTCCTATAAATCAAGTGAGTCCAATTACTAACTAATTATGACAATTTGATCCTTAAATTACACTTTTAGGTCAAATTAAGCACAATATCCAACAAAAGGAGTCAAAAAGTATAACAAAAACCAGGAAAATGTCACTAAATAATATAGAAAACTTGGGTTCAATCATAGAATATGCAAGCAAGTGTCTAGTGTTTTAGCAAGTCAAGGCTAAGCACCAGGCACCTTCCGGCAAGTTAAGTCCATTGTCTATTCCTGAGTGGAAGTGAAAAAGGGTGACTATCAATTTTCTGATGGGTTTGCACAAGACTAGTAGGAAGCATAATGTTATATGGGTTATTGTTAATCGTTTGATGAAGTTATCCCATTTTCTAGCAATTAAACATACTGATTGTCTGCATGTGCCAGCAAAGAAGTATATAAATGAGATAGTCATATTACATGGGATTCTAGATTCCAAAGTTTCTGATAGAGATCCTTGGTTTACTTCAAGATTTTGGAAAGTCTACAAGAAGCTTTAAGGACTAAGTTACATTTTAACACTGCTTTTCATCCTTAAATAGATGGCCAATCTGAGAGGACCATTCGGACCCTTAAAGCGATGCTTAGGGCATGTGTGATAGATTTCCAAGGTGCATGGGATGAGCATTTGCTGTTGGTCAAATTTGCTTATAATAATTCGTACTACTCGAGCATTCAGATGGCTCTTTATGAAGCATTGTATGGAAGGAGGTGTAGAACTCCTATATGTTGGGATGAAGAAGGAGAAAAGAGACTAGTAGGACCAGAGTTACTCCATATGGCAGTTGACAATGTCAATTTAGTTAAGTAGAGGCTTAAAGCAGCTCAAGTTAGAATGAAAAGTTATACTGATGAACACCAAAAGGAAATGGAGTATGAAGTTAGTGATAAACTCTTACTTAAGACATCTCCTTATAAAGGAGTCATGAGGCTTAGCAAGAAGGGCAAGTTAATTCTAAGGGATGTGGATCCCTACGAGATTCTTGATAGGATTGAACTTCTAGCCTATCGATTGGCGATGCCACTAGAATTGTCATAGATATATGATGTCTTTCATGCTTCCATGTTGAGGAGCTATAGATCCGATCCCTCTCACATCATTCAGAACACTAAGGTTCAATTGAGAGATGATTTGAATTGTGAGGAGACTCCAATGGAGATTTTGGAAACTAAAGAGAACGTCCTCAGGAACAAGACATTTCAGCTAGTTAAAGTCTTGTAGAGAAACCATTCTATGGAAGAGGCCACGTGGAAGCCCTTGAAGACTATGAAGGAGAAGTATCCACACCTCTTCGATGACTCAAGTAAGAATGTCGAGGATGAAATTCTTTTAAGAGGGGGAGAAATGTTGGCCCCCGAATTTTTTTCTTTAGTTAAGCATGATTTAAATGAATTATGAGGTGTTGATGGATTTATTTTTGGAGTTTAAATTGTTATGTCTATGTTAGTAGGATTTACTTCATTGGTTAATTAAATTAAAAGTGATAAGAATGCATGAGGGCAATTTTGGCATAACACTTAAGCATTTAACTTATAAGGCATTAAAGGAAGGGTAAAGTAGACTTTTAGCATTCATTAAGGGTAAAATAGGAAGAGGAAAATGTTGTCTTGCTTTGGAGCAGAAGAAAAATGTGAATTGAAGATAAAAAGAAGAATTGAGAAAGGATAGTTAAATGTTTCGATCTTTGCAAGAAAAGAAGGAAGTTAAGTTAGGGTTTCTTCATTTCTTAGTTTTGAAGAGAGAATTTGAGATTGTTCAACAAGAGAAAAAGAAAGGGGAAGAGAAGAGCTTCTATTTAAGCAAATAAACTTGTTCTTTGGTGATGATTCAAGGTAAGCTCGAATTTTCATCATTTGGTTTTTTAGAAGGGTTTGGTTCATGAAGCTTAATAAATGCATGGGTTTAAGTATTCTAGGATCAATGTAGTGAATGTGTCTTCTTTAGGTTTTCAATTTGAATTCCTATTAAATGGTATTTTTCTCATTGTTGAAGGAAATCAAGAAAGGAAAAAGGAGCAAGAGGAGAGGCATCCTTAAGCAAATTTTAAGTAAGGAATTCAAGGTCGATTTCTTGTTTACAATCGAGTAAATAAGTCATTAATGTTTCTTTCAAAAAATAGAATTTAATGTCTTCAACTACTTTATAAATGTGAATTTATTGCTCTTTAAATGCTTTGAGAAAGTGTTACATGTTTATGGTGAAAATTTATGAGCCATGAACATTTTTAAAATAAAAAAAAAGTTAAATGTTCTCAATTGTGTTATGAATGTTGCATTTATTACTTCTTTGAATGATTGAGAAATTGCTACATGTTTGGTATGTGATTTATGTTGATGATTTATAAGAAGACTTTGCAAT
>JAOQMP010000001.1:4171803-4194216 GCA_027563575.1 Erythroxylum pedicellare
GTTACAAATCCTAGACTTAGGCATTCATAAATCATAGCTAAACTACGGATTAAGCTACTCCCCTTTTAAGAACATTGGACTCTAGCCATCGCTACATCTTCAAGAAGGAAATCACCTAGCCACGCATTGCAACCGCAAGCCTCACAACTAGGAATGAACCCAAGCTAACCATGGTGGAAGTTGGCAGTGAAAAATGGAAGAGAAAAATATGAGACAAGTCTCCAAGGGAACCGTGGGTGTCAAGATAGTGGAATATGTAATATGATCTGTCGGCTCTCTTGTTACTTATCCTAAAATAGGTTTTCTTTCCAAAAACAGGTTGTCAGATCACGTTATACAGTATGTGAAAATTTTAAAAATGGTTTAAGTTTGCAGTGATTCAAAGGTTCACCGCGGTGAAACACAGACTTCCTCGCGACGATCTTTAATGATTTCGCCGTGGAGAAACACTGACTTCATTGCGGCGATATTTAACGGTTGCGCCGTAGCGAAACACTGACTTCGTCGCAACGAACTTTGCCCGAAATGTCCTTGTGACTTCAATTTCTTTGTTACACTTTTGGCTTTACTTCTTGACTTTCTGAAATGAAAATAGCAATTTGTAATATCAATTGTCATATAAACCAAGTGAATGCAATTATTAACTAATTATGACAATTTGATCCTCAAATTTCATGAATTCAAAACAAGCACTTTTAAGTCAAATTAAGCACAACATCTAACAAAAGGAGCCGAAAAGTTTAACAAAAACTATAAAAATGTCACTAAATAATATAGAAAACTTGGGTTCAATCAAATTCCCCCCCACATAGACCTTTGTTCTCCTGGGCAAAGCTTATGAAAGATTAAAGATATACATGTACAAAAGAAAATATCGACTACACTTAAAAATGAGAGAAGAAAATTAGTAAAACTACTTTCTTAAAAATAAACCAAAGCAGATTGAGAGAACTCTAAGAAGATAACTACTATAAGAATTTAATCCAAGAGATCGATCAAAAGAGATTTCTCTCAAGGGAAATTGTTTAACGCTCAACTCACTTGTCTTGGGATAATTTCACTCTAAAATCCACGTAGTCCATTCTCTACCATAAGCTTGTGATAGTTCTACCTCTCCATTACAAGAACCATAATTTTACAAATCAAGAGGACTTTAAGGATTGTAATAATGGATGAAGGCTAAGTGAAATGGAAGGAATAAAAGAAAAAAGACATGAGCAGCATGAACTACAATTATTCTCATCATCAAACAAGCATTAACTATTATAAAGAAAAGATTTAAAATTCTACCCTAGAAATTTTTTTGACATTTTATTTTGTTTTGTTCTCTTTTACTCTCTTTTTTTGGTACACAAACGAATTTTATAATTAAAAAAAATTTCTCAGTGATCGCATAATTCAGAGGCAAACAACACACCTTTTTTTATATTAAAAAGAAAACTGTAGATAAAATATTTACATCAATATGAAGACATGTGCATGCACTCAAAAAGATGGCTCAAGGGGCTAACAATGGTTAAGTGTTTGGGCTTGTGTTTGGATTAAGGGTTTTGAAATGAATGCCTCCATCATATTGACAAAATTTTAGTTTATAAAGCCGTGATTAAAAATTAAAACAAGTTCTAGAGAGATATGAAATTAAGCAGATACACACAAACGAAAGAATTAAGGCTCAAATATCCTTCCAACAAGGTTAGCATCTCAATTAAGTGATCTCAAGGTTTTAAAAAAACATATAACACCACTTTTTAGCATTCTCTCATTTACCTCTCGTTGAAAATATTGAAAATGGAATTAGCCAAAATCAATTATCATTTTAAAACATGGATGATTTTTCAAAAGCACATGTAACACTTTAAATTTTTTTTAAAAAATTCTACACAGGAGCATTAAGAATCTAATTTGGAAGAATTATTGAAATGAAGGAATAAAAACATTTTTGGTAGAGAAAAGATGAAGAGGTGTTGCCGCGGTGACCACAAATTTTCCACGGTGAAGTATTTTCAAGCAGAGTTTTGCTATGGCGAACTAGTGATGGCCGTGGCGAAAGATGACAGAAACGTGGGAAAATGGCATAAAATGACATATAAGTGCAAATTCACCTCAAACCAAGTTAACAACCGTAAAAACACAAAGGACCAAAATTGATGCATGCTTTGTTGAATTAAAAAAGATAAACATTCTTCCCCCACATTTGAACATAAGATTGTCCTCAATGTTAAACAAGCAAAGATAAAGCACAAAGGAAGAAAGTACAAAAGGCAATTCAACACAACAAAAGGATGGCAAGAGACTAAACTAGAAGGAAAGTTTATTGAATTGAAAAACTATTAATCAATCTAAAAACTAAGCTATTTTCCTATTAGGTTATTTTGTCCCCACACTTACTTAACAAACTAATTCACCAATATATGTCATGAGCAATCACAGGGCATAAGTAAGTAAACAAGTGAAGGAAAGAATTAACCTGGCATTCATGGAGGCTTCTAGTTCTCATGATAGAGCTTCAATAGATAACCATTCACCTTAAGCTTGGCTTCAGTCTCTTCATGTAGAAGCTCCACCATGCCAAAGTTGTGCACCTTTATGATTGTATACGACCCATCCCAGTTAGTGTTAAACTTTCTTTGATTAAAAATGAAACATGCCTTAAACAATAGCACTTTATCTCCCTCTTTGAAGGTCTTCCTCAGAAGAACCTTATCATGCACAAGCTTGGTTTTCTCCTTATAGAGTCGAGAGTTCTCATACGTGTCTAGCCTCAACTCTTCTAACTCTTGCAACTGGAGCTTTCTTTCCATACCAGAAGAATCTAAATCTATGTTGCATTGCTTGACTGCCCATTATGCTTTATGTTCCAACTTTATTGGTAAGTGGCAAGCTTTGCCATAGATTAAATGGTAGGGGGACATGCCAACTGGTGACTTGTAGGTAGTTCGATAAGCCCACAATGCTTCTTCTAGTCGCAATCTCCAATCTTTCTTTCATGGCTTTATGTTCTCCAAAATGTGCTTCACCTCTCTATTGGATGCTTCAGCCTGACCATTGGTTTGGGAGTGATATGTAGTTGAGACTTTGTGAGTGACACCAAATTTGGAAAACAGGTTATCAATTACCCTATTACAGAAATGTGTACCCCTATCACTCACCACAGCCTTTGGAATCCCAAACCTACAAAAAATGTTGGACTTAAGAAATTTAGACACTGTTTGAGCATCATCTTTTCTAATAGGTACAGACTCTATCCATTTAGATACATAATCGACAGCTAAAAGTATATATATAAAACCAAAAAACAGAGGAAAAGGACCCACAAAATCAATCCCCCAAATATAAAAAATTTCGCAAAATAGTAAAGGCTATTGAGGCATTTCATACCTTTTACCTAACCCTCTAAAACACTGACATTTGTGACAGGACTGATAAAATGTAAAAGAATCTTTAAAAAGGGTTTTCTAGTAAAACACAGAGTCTAAAATCTTCCTAGATGTTCTCCTTGCACTAAAATGACCCCCACAAACCATGGAATGGCAAGCTGAAATAATGGCATCGAATTCTTCACTAGGTACACACTTCCTGATGACTTGGCCACTGCACATCCTCCATAGATGAGGAGCATCCCAAATGTAATGTCTTGCTTCACTCTTAAGCTTTTGGGCCTGCGACTTAGACATAAAAGGAGGAGTGAGTCCAGTCATGAGATAATTAACTATATGCATATACCAAGGCTCTTTTAAAATTAGAGTGCATAAAACTGCATCAAGAAAAGAATCAAAAATAAGTTCAGAAGGGTCTACTCCTTTGTATCCTCTGGTAGCCTACTCAAGTGATCGGCTACATGATTCACTGCCCTAGCTCTATCCTTAATCTTAGTGTCAAATTCTTGAAGAAGTAAAGCCCATCTTATCAATCTTGGCTTAGATTGTGATTTCTTGAGAAGATAGCAGACAATTACATGATCAGTAAAAACAGTTACATGAGAATTTAACAGATAGGGCCTGAAATTTTCTAATGCAAAAACTACTGCAAACAGATCTTTCTCCGTTGTCATGTAGTTGATTTGAGCTGCTTCCAAAGTTTTCGAGGCATAAGCAATGGCTCTTGAGAGCTTCTCCTCCCAGCATAATTAGAAGCATCACATGAAAGCTCAAAAGGTAATTTCCAATAAGGGGTAATCAGAATAGGGGAAGAAATGAGTTTAGATTTTAACTCATGAAAGCATCTCTACAAGAAGCATCAAAGTCAAAATTTGCATCTTTTTGTAAAAGCTTTGAAAGTGGTAATGCAATCTTACTAAAATCTTTTATGAAATGCCTATAAAATCCTGCTTGACCTAAAAATGATCTTATATCTTTAACACAGACAGGATAAGGCAAAGAAGATATGACCTCGATCTTAGCTTTATCAACTTCAATTCCCTTGCTAGAAATCAAATGACCTAACACTATTCCTTCATTGATCATGAAATGACATTTCTCAAAGTTTAAAATTAAATTCTTTTTAATGCAGCTTTTTAAAACTTTTTCAAGGCCAGCAAGGCAATCATCAAAAGAACCACCATAAATAGTGAAGTCGTCTATAAAGATTTCCATGCATTCCTCTAAAAATTCACAGAAAACAGCCATCATACAACATTGGAAAGTCCCTGGAGCATTCATAATCCAAAAGGCATCCTTCGATAAGTGAAGGTACCAAAAGGACATGTAAAAGTGGTTTTATCTTGATCCTCGGGTGCAATAGGTACTTGAAAGTACCTAGAGAAACCATCCAGAAAATAGTAATGAGATTTGCCTACAAGTCTCGCAAGCATCTGGTCAATAAAAGGAAGAGGGAAATGATCTTTTTGTATGGCATAATTTAATCTTCTATAGTCTATGCACATATGCCAGGAATTTTGCACTCTTGTGGGGATAAGCTCATCCCTATCATTTCTAACCATAGTGAACCCACTCTTTTTAGGGACTACATGCACCGGACTAACCTACTCACCATCAGATATAGGATAGATGATCCCAGCACTTAGAAGTTTGGTGATTTCTTTCTTAACCACATCTAGAATAAGTGGGATTAGTCTCCTCTGGGTTGTCTCACAGGTTTGGAATCCTCATTTAGAAGGATCCTATGTGTGCAAATTGCTGGACTAATCCCAGGTATGTCTGCTGAAGTCCACCCTATAACCCTCCTATGCTCTCTCAACACAACAAGAAGTCTCTCTTCCTCACCGTTAGACAAGGAATTGGTAATTATGACAGGTAATCGCTCATTAGACATAAGGAAAGAGTATTTTAAAGTAGGGGTAGGTGTTTCAATTCAATATAAGGTTGCACAATAGAAGGGGTCAATTTATAAAGTTCAAGAGAGAATAGAATACTCCCCTTTTCTTTAACCAATGGTAGGTCAGGCTCCATACTGTCAGCTTTACAATCTCCATCGATTCCTAGTGTTGAACTGACTTCATCAACTGTGATGTCAGTGTTAGCCTCCATGATGCCAGATTCACCTGAAACGTTAATAGAAAACCTTTCTTCCAAAGCGTCATCATTGACAATAGAAGAATCCAATGAATATAGTGTAGAGCTAAAGTAAGCATTTTTAAATTCAAATTCAGAGCAAGCATCATCAACAGAAATATTAAGCATGTTAACTCCCAAAAGTGAATAATCCTCATGAGGATGTTTCATTGCTTCATACATATTAAAACACGCTTTTTGATCTCCTACTTCCATGGTGATAGTACCTTCTTTCATGCTAATTATAGTGCTAGCAGTTCTTAAGAAAGGTCTACCAAGAATCAGTGTGGTGTTCTACACAACTTCAGAAGACATGTCAAGCACATAAAAATCAGCAAAAAAGATCAAACCTTTAACCTGTGCTAGAATATCCTCTGTAATGCCCACAGGATGCCTAAGAGACCTATAAGCTAGTTGGAGAACTACAGATGTAGACTTAAGATTCTTGACTCCCAATGACGTGTAAATGGACTTAGGCATGACATTAATAACTTCCCCTAGATCTAAGAAGGCTCCCCCTATGGTGACTTTACCTATAGTACAAAGGTTAGTGAAAGATCCAAGGTATTGTTATTTTACAGGGATTTGGGGTTTAAACAGAGCAAACACATTTGAGCTGATTTCCACTCTTTCATTTGGTCTAAACTTTCTTTTGTTAGTACACAGGTCTTTAAGGTATTTGGCATAAGCAGGATCCCGTTTCACAAGATCAAGTAAAGGAATATTGACTTCCACTCTACCAAACAAATCAATTATATCTTTCTTATGTTTAGTTTTATTCATTCTTTTGCTCATCAAATATGAATTAGGAAAAGGAAGGTCTTTAAGATTTACCTCCTTACCATTGGCTTCATGGGCTCCATGCTTGCTTGATTCCTGGTTGCTCTTAGAATTCGCTTCTTTGCTCTTTAAAGATGTGGACTCCTTTTCAGCTAAAAGTGCCCTCTCCTTGGAGCTTTTCGACTTCTTAACTCTTGTATATGTTGAAGGCAATTCTTCACATTCAATATCCTCTTCATCTACTCCCTCATCTTGATCGCTGAACCTCACTTGCTTCCCACTTTAAAGAGTGATGACATTCAAACTCTTTGGGTTCATAACAGCATTGGAGGAAATAGTACCACTACTCCTAGCTTGGTGCTTACTCATGTTATTGGATAGTTGAGTGAGATAGGAGTTGATATTTTCAGCCCTCATCTCCCATTGCTCCATTCTCTTCTTTGGAGCATTGAATCTAGTAGCATTTTTAAAAGAGTCCTATTGAATTAGAGAAGCCATGGCATTGAACTAGTTATTATTAGAAGTCCTCTCCTCCTTCATCAATGCCATCATATTATGCAAGAGTTGATTATTTTCTTCCTTTGGTGGGACAGTTAAAGCTTGTTGTTGGTTTTGGAACTGATTTGTGAACCAACCCCTCCACCTTGCTGAAATCTATTTGGACCTTTACCTTCTTCATTTCTCAAATTGAGTATAGGATTTGCTTTCCATCCTTTGTTATAGGTGTTGGAATAGGGATCCCACTTCTGATTGGGCTAACCCTGATAAACAGTAGACACCTCTTCATAACGACTGGGGGGAAGACACTATAGATATGCATTACTGAACCACAAGTATCGCAACTAGGTGCAGTAAGATCCATAGAAGGTGGTGGATGATGCACACTCATATTTTTCAACTCTGCAATGATGAAGGACAGCTGCGAAGCCACTGTACTATCCAAAGAGTCGACCTTGGACTCAAGACTTTCATTCTTTTAGAGTGAACTATTGAAGCTCCCAACTTATGCACTCCTCTAGTGTCCCTAACACTATACTGCTGGTAATTTAGATCCATTTTCTTAATTAGATCCCATGCCTCTGCAGCTGTGAGGTTAATCAGTGAACCTCCTGAAGCCGCATCCAACATACCCTTGTCTTGACTCTTCAGTCCATCATAAAAGTATTGCACTAATTGCTCATCAGGTATCTGATGCTAAGGGCATCTAGATAATAGATCCTAAAAATTGTTCCAATAATTGTAGAGGGAATCATCATAGTCTTGACGTGTCGAATAAATCTCCTTTCTCGTTGATGAAGTTCTGGAGGCTGGAAAGTACTTCTCCAAGAATGCCTTTCTTAAATTTGCCCAATTGTGGTAGGCATTCGCCACATGTCTTGGAAGGCTCATATACTACTCCTTTGCCTTACCCTCCAAGGATAGATGAAAGACTTTCCATAACACTTGATCAAGAGAAGCTCGCACCGGTTTCATGCTCTAACAAATCATAGACAGTGATTGTAAGTGAATGTAGGGATCTTCTCCTGTCAAACCATGAAATTTAGGAAGAGAGTTAATAAGCAATCCTTTAACCTCAAAATTCATATCAAAATTAGGGCAAGCAGCAGTAAAAGGATCATAATTCATATCAGAAGTAGTAGCTTCCCTAATGGTCCTTCTTCTATGAATTCTGTTGTTCTCACTAACTCACTCTTGCTCCCCATTACCTCCATTATCACCATTCCTAGGTGGGTTAACATTAAGGTTTTGGTTTTTAGCCATTATCTCACCTGGTAATGACTCACTCTCACTACTTGATAGGCTAGACTCCACTGAATTCTCCTCCTCAAAGACTAACTTGCTTTTCCCTTTTTCTCTCTTCTCCTTTCTAATTTTTCTCAGACATCTCTCAATTTCAGGGTGAAAAGGTAGAAGTTTAGTTTTTCGAGGCATGAAAAAATGGGGAAAATTCAAATATGAATAAGATAAAACAAAATTGACTTGAAAGCACAAAGCTAAGTAAAAAGATAAGATGTGAAGGATGCAAATGTATGTGCGTATGAGTATGTATGAAAGTATGTATGAGAATATGTGTGAGAGTATGTATGAGAATATGTGTGATGAGAGTATGTATGAAAGTGTGTGTGAAAGTATGTATGAACAGGAAGTTGGCGACGACAAAGAAGTGTTTGCCGTGGAAAATATGAAATTTACCGTGATGAAGTAGAAAATGTTCGTCGCAACAAAGGTGAGAGTTAGCCTCAGCAAAAGTAAGGAGTTAGCCGCGACGAAAAGAAAATTGACAGAGAAAGCAAATGTAAAATGCTAACTATCAGAATGTGTATTGACAACAATTATGCTTCTATGCAAAATGGAAACTATAAAGCTAAATTATCTAGAATGCAATCTAAAAAGAAAAGGCTCCTAACCTCACTTAGTTACGAATTGACAAAAGTTAACCTAGAGAACCAATTGGTTGGCTCCCCGACAACGATGCCATTTGATTCGAACCTTGTTTGTATCCTTGGACTTAAAATAAAAAATAATCCAAGAATTGCAATATATGGTGCAACCTCGGGTCCTCACTTAATCAGAACCTAAATTGAATGGACCTAAGTTAACCTATATGTTATGAAATGCAAGCTAATTGGGAAAAGGGGGTTTTTGATCTTTGAAAACACTAACCAAACTAAATTAAATTTTAAAAAAAGTTTTTATTACATTTTGGATTTTTGGGAATAGGAAATGGAATGATTAAAAGAAGTGATCAAAAGTGATAGAATCCTCTTAAAAATGAGATTTGGCCATCTTAGTCTGAAATTGATTTTTCTACGGAGTAGTGATCACTAAGCTTCAAAATGATAAACCTTAAAGAACTCTTTAAGTCCAAGATCTTAATCAATGGGACTCTATTTCTTAAGATCCCGTTAGGTGCGGCTTAGTGTGTGTAGTAGGATCACCTAATGCAATAGGTCAAATGAAATTTTAATCAACTCAATATCAAACACAACCATGCAAGAATAAAAAGAATCAAGAAGATCACAAATGAAATATATGCGACTTCATATATTCAAACTCAAAGTTCTACATCAACTAATCCAACTACATATAATCCAACATTTGATTAAACCATAATCAAGTAGCTTAACTACAAGTTACAAATCCTTTACAAATCCTAGACTTAGGCATTCATAAATCATATCTAAACTACGGATTAAGCTACTCCCCTTTTAAGAACATTGGACTCCATCCATGGCTACATCTTTAAGAAGAAGGAAATCACCTAGCCACGCATTGCAACCGGAAGTGTCACAACTAGGAATGATCCTGAGCTAACTATGTTCCAATTGGCGGTGAAAAATGGAAGAGGAAAATATGAGACAAGTCTCCGAGGGAACCGAGGGTGTCAAGGTAGTGTAATATGTAATATGATCTGTTGAATCTCTTGTTACTTATCCCAAAATAGGTTTTCTTTCCAAAAGCGGGTTGTCGGATCGGGTTATACAGTATGTGAAATTTCCAGAAATGGTTCGAGTTTGCGCTGATTCGAAGGTTTGCAGTGGCGAAACACAAACTTTGTCGCTGCGATCTTTAATGGTTTCGTCGTGGCAAAACACTAACTTCATCATGGGGATATTTAATGGTTACACCACGACGAAACACTAACTTCTTCGTGGAAAACTTTGCCCGAAATGTCCTTGTGACTTCAATTTCTTTGTTACACTTTTGGCTCTACTTCTTGACTTCCTGAAATGAAATAGCATTTTGTAAATCAGTTGTCATATAAATCAAGTGAATGCAATTATTAACAAATTATGATAATTTGATCCTCAAATTTTATGAATTCAAAACAAGCACTTTAAGTCAAATAAAGCACAATATCTAACAAAAGGAGCCAAAAAGTGTAACAAAAACTATGAAAATGTCACTAAATAATATAGAAAACTTAGGTTCAATCATGTACCTAGTATTGACAACCCTGGGTCGAATCCCATGAAGACAATGAGTATTAGTAATTATCATTATCATATTCTCTAGTCTATGAATTGAGTGTTTTGTTTTTAATTAAAAATTAACATTAAAATAGATAAAATAAAGAAGGAAACTGACGCAGAACGGAAGTTATGAATGTAACAAGAACGTTTAGACTCCGTTCAGGAGTTTAATCAATGTCGTTTGATTGGACGAAAAGATAAACAAGAACGACAAGTGATCTTGAAAGAAAGGCAAAGCCAAATTCTGGAATGAAAATTTTGATTTGAAAAATTAATTCTTAAGAAAACATAAATAAGGCTTATTTATGATGGCCAAAAACCCTGATCCAAATCCTAACAAGATTAGGAAAATAAAAGACCCAAAAATAGCAAAATAGTCTTAAAAAACAAACCCAAAATTGGGCCCCTAAATAGTGGAATTTGGCCTTCGAAGTTTCATCGGAGGGCGCCTCTGATGCATTTTTAAAAGCTATTCGTCTCGCGAAATCCTTTCCGAAAACATATCATATGTCACGAACAGGCTTCATATGCAAGATTTAGGCCTTTTTTCGCAACCTACCGCAAACCTTGCCGCGGTCAAGATCTTCCATGTAATCCAAAGCTAACTGGTCTGCATCATTCCCTTCCACTTGTAAAGAACTCGACCTCGAGTTACCATCATCAGGGTGATAAAGATAAAGATCCTCCATGTTAAACATCTTGGATATCTTCATATGATCTGGAAGGTCAATAACATAAGCATTGTCATTGATCTTCTGAATTATATTGAAAGGACCAATCTTCTTTGGATCCAGCTTTTGATGTCCTCCTCCACGTTCCTTGTGTAAGTACACCATAACTTGATCACCAACCTTGAAGGACTGCAAACATCTATGCTTGTCAGCGGCAATCTTGTACTTTTCATTGGATTCCTTTAGGTTCTGCCTCACCCGTTTAAACATATCAACATGCTGGTTGGCCAAATTGTTAGCTGCAACACTAGGAAGAACACCTGCAGGAAGTGCAATAAGGTCAACTGTCTGTGCTAGAGCCTTCCTGTAAACAATGTCAAAGGGAGTCTTCTTAGTAGAGTTGTTGACAGAACTATTGTAAGCAAATTTGGCTTGAGGAAGACCAAGATCCCAAGAAGTCTTCTTATCACTGCATATACAATGCAATAGATTGCTGAGCGTGCGGTTCACCACTTCAGTCTGTCCGTCAGTTTAAGGATGTGCCGTGCTACTGTAACAAAGTTCAGTCCCAAAATGCTTCCATAGAACAGTCCAAAAATGAGCAAGAAATTTCACATCTCGGTCAGAAGTAATTGTTTTGGGTATGCCATGAAAACGAACAATCTCCTGGAAAAACAGTTTGGCAATATGAGATGCATCACTAGTCTTCTTGCAAGGAATGAAGTGTGCCATTTTCGAAAACTTGTCAACTACCACATAAATAGAGTTAGAACCACATTGGGTACGTGGCAAACCAAGAATAAAATCCATTGACAAGTCTTCCTAAGGATGATCAGGAATAGGCAATGGGGTGTATAATCTTGTGTTCTGCGAATAACCCTTATGTGTTTGACAAACTCGACATTTTTGAACCATCTTCCCTATTTCTCTCTTCAGCTGTGGCCAATAGTAATGCTCTTCCAATCCCGCAATAGTCTTGTCATGACCTAGATGATCACATTCATGAATTTCTCGAATTAACAATTCTCGCAATGAGGAATGAATAATACACAACCTGTTTCCTTTGAAAAGAAAACCTTTATGTATCATAAACCCATCAGTAGGTTCACGATTATGTACTTGTTGCCATATCTCAGCGAAGTCTACATCCTCACCATAAAGATCCTTCAGATACTTAAATCCCACGACCTTTTGACTCACTGTAACCAATAAAGTTGCTCTTCCACTCAATGCATCTGCGACCTTATTTGTAACACCAGTCTTGTATTTGATGATATAATTAAAAGCTCCTATATAGGCTGCCTAACGCACCTGCATCTTGTTTGCATGCTTCTGAGTCGGCAGATGAATTAATGATTTATGATCTGTATGGACACTGAACTCTCGCCCCATAAGATAATGTTCCCATGTCTTGAAGGCTGGGAAAATTGCATAAAATTCCTGCTCATAACTACCCCACTTCTGCTTAGCTTCATTCAACTTTTCACTAAAAAATGCAATGGGCCTACCACATTGAGATAAAACACCTTTAATTCCAACACCACATGCATCACAATCAACCTCAAACAGTTTATCAAAATCAAGTAAGGCAAGAATAGGAGTAGAAGTAAGCTTATCTTTAATCTCCTCAAAGCTTTTGTTGGCGGCTTCAGTCCATTTAAAATTTTGAACTCTCTCCTTCTTCAAACAATCAATAACTGGAGCCACAAAACTGCTGAAATTTTTTATAAACCTCCTGTAAAAAGTAGCAAGTCCATGAAAACTATGAACTTTCATAATACTTTGGGAATGGGATAGTTTCGAATTGCTTCTACTTTCTTGTCATCTACATGAATCCCTTCTGAGCTAACAATATACCTAAGAAACAAAACTCTTTCTGTCATAAATGTGCACTTCTTTAGGTTGATAAACAACACATTTCCTTCTAAAGCTATCATAACTTCTCGAAGGTGTTGTACATGCTCCTTAATGCTACGACTAAAAATTAAGATATCATCAAAATAAACAACCACGAATCTGCATAAGAAACGACGTAGAACCTGGTTCATAAGTCGCATGAAAATGCTTGGTGCATTCGTCAACCCAAATGGCATAACCAGCCACTCATATAAGCCTTCCTTAGTTTTAAAGGCTGTCTTCCATTCATCTCCCTCCTTCATCCGAATCTGATGATAGCCACTTTTAAGATCAATCTTTGAGAAAACTGTAGAACCAGATAGTTGATCCAGCATGTCATCTAAGCGAGGAGTAGGAAAACGATATTGAACAGTAATTTAATTGATGGCTCTGCTATCCACGCACATTCTCCAACTATCGTCTTTCTTCGGTACCAGTAACGCAGGAACTCCACAAAGAATGATGCTCTCACGGATGTGTCCCTTCTTCAACAATTCTTCCACCTGTTCTTGTAGAATTTCACTCTCTTTTGAGCTCATCTTGTAATGGGGTAGATTAGGCAATGTAGAACCCGGAATGAAATCAATCTGATGCTGAATATCCCTTAAAGATGGGAATGTTGATGATTCCTCAACTAAGGTAGGGAATTCTTCCAGCAGCTGTTTGATGGGTTTTGGTAAAGATAGTGTCTCCTCCTCTTTAATTTTCTTTCTAAGTAATAGGGCCACATCCTGCACACCTTTAGCAACATCCTGCCCTTCCACTTTAGAAGGTTTCACTGATCCAGAAGGCAAAATAATGATCCTCTTCGTGTTCCATGTGAACCTGTATGAGTTCTCCTTTCCTTTGTGTTCAACATCAACATCATACTGCTAAGGAAGACCTAAAAAAACTCCACAAGCATCCATATCCACAACATCACAAATAACATATTCAGCATAGTGTTTACCGATTGAAATAGGAATGCTGCAGATCCTGTTTACTTCGATCGTTGGTCCCTCCTTGATCCACCCAACCTTGTACGGTGAAGGGTGAGGTTGAGTGGTCAACTGCAGTTTCTCCACTAACTGTTTTGCGATTAGATTCTCACAACTACAACTATCTATGATTAATTTGCAAACCGCTTCTCCCACTCGACATTTTTTTTTGGAATATCTTCCTCCTTTGCGTCTCTCCTTCCTATTTTAGAGAACATAAATTTTTTTCACTACAAAAGTCACTTCTCCATCTTCTGAGCCATCAATTGAACCTTCATCCCCATCTGCTTCTTCTTCACAGTCAACTACCTCCTCAATCATGTTAACCCATCGACGATTAATAGACGCTCTTCCTTCTGAACAATTGTTTGATGTATGTCCCGGCTTGCCGCAATGATAACAGGTGTTTCCAGTTGGTTTTTTATAAGGATTGGTTCTGCTTTTGTCCGCTTCAGGTGCCTTTACCTTGTTGTCTTTCTTCTATTCCATAGCATTATGATTACTTCCCGAATTTACAGCCCTAGAAGATTGCCCACCGTAATACCCTCGATATGTCTGACTGCCTGCCGGACCCAAATTTCGGTAATTTAAATTTTGATTACACTGTTATTGAAGCTGCCATTCAACTCGCTCTTTATCCCTCTTCGCCATCTCAATAGCATCTGCTAATGTGAAAATTGCAGCAACACCCATCATATACCGAATTTCATGATTCAACCTCCTCTGGTAATGAGCTACCTGCTGTGCTTCGTTTTCACAATTATCACATCTTGCTTGCAGCCTCAAAAACTCTTCTGTATACTCATCCACCTTCCTACTTCCCTGCATGTAATCATGATAATGGTTGTACAGTACCTGTACGTGATCACTAGGTAAGAATCTTTGTTGGATCATAAGCTTTATATCCAACCAGTTTTGAATAGGCGGATGTTGTCTGCGATAGCGCTCATTCTGGACAGAAGTCCACCATGCTGCTGCACCTCCCTTCAATTTGTAAGCCATAATAGGAACCCTATGTTCATCTTCCACATCCATAACCTCAAAGAATCTTTCAACCTCCACTAACCAATCTAAAACAGCTTCTACATTAAATGTACCATTAACATTTTGAAGATCTACCTTGATTTTGTAGCCATCATTTTGATTTTCACGACCCCTTTAATTGTGAACTGCTCTAATATGATCTGATGGTCCTCCATAAACTGGTTGCGGATCTGCAACCCTAGGAATTGCCGCTACAGGAGGATGGTTAATCCTTCCTAGGTTTAACTGCTCTCCCAACATCTGTGATATTTCTGCTATTTGATCGGATAAGTTTTCCACGGATATTTCTAAGGTAGGAAGTCGTTCTTCGTAATTGGCGGCCATGAAGGATAGGCTTTGATACCAACTGATGCAGAACGAAAGTTATGAATGTAACAAGAACATTTAGACTCCGTTCAGGAGTTTAATCAATGTCGTTTGATTGGACGAAAAGATAAACAAGAACGACAAGCGATCTTGAAAGAAAGGCAAAGTCAAATTATGGAATGAAATTTTTGATTCAAAAAATTAATTCTTCAGAAAACATAAATAAGGCTTATTCATAATGACCAAAAACCTTAATCCGAATCCTGACAAGATTAGGAAAATAAAAGACCGAAAAATAGCAAAATAGTCTTAAAACAACAAAATTGGGCCCCTAAATAGTGGAATTTGGCCCTCGAAGTTTCATCGGAGGGCACCTCTGATGCATTTTTAAAGCTTTCCGTCTAGCGAAATCCTTTCCGAAAAGGTATCATAGGTCACGAACGGGCTTCATATGCAAGATTTAGGCCTTTTTCACATCCTGCCGCAAACCTTGCCGCGGTTAAGATCTTCCATGTAATCCAAAGCTAACTGGTCCGCATCAGAAACAATAATGAGTAGAGAGAACATAAATCACTTAAAAGTTAATCAATATTGAGAATCAGTGTTAGGTAATGAATTCCCTTAAAACACTAAAATAATTGACCTTTTATTATGTTATTTTTTTATTAACTATTAGACTGTAGAAATTTCTATCGTATGCTAATAGCTCACTTAAGGCTACTAACAATTAATTTTAGAATTATCAACTAATATTATTCAAGTTATAAGCACTAAGATTGCTTTACCAATTTGTGAATTTCATTATTAGGTTCGACCTTAATCTAGAAGATTTATGTCAACCTATCTCTAGATTTGCAATCAACTCCTTTCAGTTATGGTAGATCTATTCATACACAGGATTTCTTAATGTCTATATTATGAAATCAGTTATATACTAATATTTTGGATCCATTAGAAAATATATTAAACACATAATTGAATCAAAATAGATCAATAAAAAAATTTGCATTAAATAAAAGAATAAAAAATATTGTAGCACAAACTAGGGTTCATCACACCTAGACACTAAATATGTTTAGTTACATATGATAGAAAACAAAATCAAACATAAATAGAAATTGAATAGAAAAATGAGAAGTTTATAATTCTAAATCTCTCTTCTTTTTTATCAAATGTTCTTACAAGGTAGAGGTTTAATGATGTATTCTATTAGATTTGTTGATGATTTCTTTATGTTATCCACGTTTTTGGATCAATGTTGTCCTTTCTGAGCAATCTCTATGTCTAGAATCACCACTAAAATCTTTGCTCCCCTAATCTGACTCTACTAATATATTTTTATAGTAAATTTTAGGTTTTCTAGGAGATACAGAGTCTAATACCTGGTCATATACTGGGTCATGTATAACCTAAAATCTCCAGAGTTTAAGATTCTGCACGAGCTGAGAGACTTACAAGGGTAGAGACATGACCATGTATCCCTTGTTTACTTTAAATCTTCATTTTTTGTCGCATTTTTATCCAAATTCTTCTCCTTTTAGTCTATAAAGGCAATTATAACTTATAAGTGCACTTGGAGCAAATTAAGTACAAAATATACACAAAAACTACAAAATATCAAGCAAAATGCATCAAACATGGGTGTAAAAATACAATCAAATCAACATCTATCAAGTATCCTAAATTGTGAACCATAATTTGATATGCCTTAAGGTCTTTCTCAATGGCTACTTTTAAGCAATCATTTTGTAAACATGCACCTCAATTATAAAACTTGGTCCTTCCATTAATCTAATCCTTTAATTTCTAAAAAGTTTAGGGTTTGAATTATTAAAGAGGAGGTATTAGGAAAAGAAGGAGCTTTTGGCCTTAAGAGAGCTTGAAAATAGAATAGAATCACTTAGAAGCCATTTTACAACAGTTGTTAATCAAGAAAAAGTTAATCTTAAAAGAAGGTTAATTTTAAAAGAAGGATAAGAATTCGACAAGATTAACTAAGGATTCAAGATTCAAGATTCAGGTGATGATTCCTTTAACTTATTTTCTTTCTTATTTTATTTTTTTATTTATTATTTGATTATTAAGTAATTAGGATATAGATTTAGGTGGGGTGGACACTAAGATGTGATATGTTAAATCCATCAAACTTCGGGTTAATTAATTTCTAGTGTTCTTAAAATTTATCCATGTTTTATAATTGATTAAATTAAATATATAAGAGTTGAAGATTCAATTATTTTGTTCATTTATTGAGATCAAGAGATAATTTGTATGGTTAGATCACAACATGGATTAAAAGGGTTAAATGTTACTCAAGAGAGAACTGCAAGATCTTCCTAGGTTAGGGTAAAAACTTTCACTAGAATCCATAAAATGAATGAATTCATTCTTAGGTTATGCTGGTTTGAAAGAGATTTACACTTGTTTGATTTAAGAATAGGGGTTACATTGCTCGAGGGAGAATAACCTAAATTAAGAATTCTTATTAGTCCAATAAAATAAAAATTTTCATTAAATCAAGGTGAAGTTGAAAAATAATGAAGTCTTAGGTGATATCTCACCTAAATCTAGCTTATTTATAGATTATTTTCTTCTTGATTATTATTTTAATGTTTTGAGTAGTTACGTTTTTTTCATTTTCAATTAATCGTAATTAATAGTCGAAGTAATTGAGTTTATGAATACTTGATTTAACTATTAATCCTCATAAAATTGACCCTTACTTATCTGTGCTAGCTGTAGCTATATTATACACTTTTTAAAAAGATAAATATAATTTTTATTAATTCAAGATGAGTTTCACAAAATTATAATGGTAAAAGAATCAAGCTTAACTCTCAAAACAAAATAAATTTTAGGACTGTGGTCCCTACTTTATGATACAATAATAGTTCTGTAGTTTCGAGAATCTTTATTCTTGGTTGATTTTGGATTGAGTATCATATGCCATTAGTAGTTCCCTGATACAATTAACAATTGAATACTTTTAGTTTAAATAATAAATTAATTTTTTACACCATTTTTTTGAGACTAGACACAGTAGATATTGACTTAATATGTAAATTGATTTGACTAGGCTTTTTGTTTTAATATTGTTTCTTAAGTTTCTCTATTTTTTCCTTTTACATTTTACATATTCAATATGAAAGTCTAAAATATTAGTAAACTTATTGAACCCGACCCTAATATTCAAAAAATGTTACATATAAGAAGATTTCATAGGAGAACAGAGGCTAAGAAAGAAAAGATGGATACAAAGAATATGAGATCTTTGAAAGATTTTACTACAACGATTGCCTAAGGCATCATCTTAGACAATCTATGTCTTAGCATCAAAGCCAATAAATTCAAAATAAATTTCTCTGTGTTTTTTTCATGGTATAGTAAAATGAGTTTAGGGGTCTCCCTTTTAATTATTTGAATATACATTTATCGATGTTTTTAGAGTAATATGACATTTGAAGTTCAATGATTTCTTCTTTTCTTTTCATTAAAGGATAAGACGGCAGCATGGTTACAAACCCTAAAAGTAGGATACATCTCTGTTTGGGATCAACTTTATCAAGTATCCCTTAGTAATTATGTTTCCTTAGTCAAGAATGCTTATATTAAGAATTAGATTACTAATTTAGCTATAAGGGGAAGATGAGTCATTATACAAAGCTTGGGAGAAGTACAAGGAATAGTTAAGATCATATCCCCATCATAGACCGGAGAAGTGGCTTATTATCTAAAGATTCTATAATGGAATAACCTACAACACCAAGATCTCCATAAATGTTATTGGTGGTGGTGCTCTTATGAATAAGACTATGGATAAAGCATATAAATTTATTGAGAACATGGCTCAAAACTATTACTAATGGTCAAGTGAAGGATCCATTTAGAAGAAAGATTCTAGGTAAGTATGAAATTGACGCCCTAAATCTTCTTACTACCAAGGTAGATATTTTATCATAAAAGTTTGATCATATGAAATTTAATTCTATTAGTGCATCTAATGCTTCTTATAATATTTTTTCGATTCCCAAAACACTTAGCTATTAATTATCAATTAGGGAACTCCTTTTTTAATAACTCATTTGTTGAATAGGATAACTTTGTCAATAATCCTAACTAGAAGAATGATCCCTTATCCAATAACTATAATTCTAGTTGGAGAAATCACCCTTACTTCTCCTATAGATATAAGCTAAAACATGCCCTTCAAAACAATAAGCAACCACCTAGTTTCCAATTAAGACCATATAACCCTCCTCCTTAAAAATTGAACTTAGAGTATCTCCTAGAGAACTTCTTGATAACCAAGTAAATTGAATGAGGAGCTTAAGAAGTCAATTAGGAAGCTTAGTTCTAAGGTTAATTTAAGGTTCTCAAGTTTGCTAAGAAGTTGACTAGATGGTCTAAAAGAATTGTTGGCCTGTTGGATAATTTGGGCTTCTAACATTTTGGTATAGGTTGACACAAACTTGAGAACCTTAAATAACTCATGACCTAAAATGAACATTTGTTGCGAGGTAACCTAATATTTACTTGCTTCTCAAGTTTTAGATTTAATTATTTTAGTTGTTTTAGATAGTTATTTATTTATTTTTCTTACTATTAATGTCACTTTTTTGGATCTAATATTATTTAATCTTGATTGATTTCTCATGATAAGTGTTTGGATTTAATATTTCTTTTAGTTTTGCATGTTTATAGGACAATATGGTAGGAATACACCCTTATGTCATCATCATCATCATACCCCGAAGTCTCGCAGTGAAGCGGGGTCTAAGGAGGTCTGATAGTACGCAACCTTACCCTCACATAGTAGAGAGGCTGTTTCCGGTAGACCCACATGTAGATGTGACAGGATAATAATGAAAAAAATCAATTCTTACACGCCTACAAAGACTTATCTTCTCGTTGCTAGTTGCGCTAGGAATCTGCACTGAGTGATCCTAAAGATATGACAATCCTGCGATTTGATATGTCCATTGTGGTAATCTTCCCTCCTACACCTGAAATTTTTTTATTGACTTGTACTAAATTTTATTGGCGAAGTCGAAATAACCACATTTAAACATTTTAATATATAGTCTTATATATCATCCAAATTTTGGGACACCCCGCCATGTTTCTTCCTATGTCTGACCTATGTTTATCTACAAAAAAGGCCAAAAAGAAACAAAATGTGCCATTTTTGTCACGCCCCATACATAGTAGAATATGACACTCATGTTTGGAATATGCCTCAAGTAAACAAAACATGTTTAAAAGATATGCCCTTAGGTTACCTAGGTAACAAAAGATTCACTTTATTCATTCATGGTATAGGTAAACCATTACATTCTGTAAGGCCTATGTTTAGGAATAAAAAGAAATAAAATCGACAAAATTTTAGCGCATGGCATGAACCCTACAGTTCCCTTCTTTTTTTTCTTTCAAACTTGTCATTTTTATTTCTTTTCCCACATTTAAATCAAATAACATTATCATGTGTTCCTTATTATGCATGACCTTTGTTCTATTAACACCATATCATGTAATTCTTATGTTGTCCCCATTTTGGGACATGCACCTATATACAAATACTTCCTTGTGTATGTCAAAATATGCTCAACACGCAGTAATTTGTATTGGCCATGTTTTGGCACTATGAAAGGTATCTTCCACCTATCCCATCTTATTTTTTACCACCTCTCTCATAAGTTTTCTATAAAATTTCAACTTCCCTTTATGATTTTAAAGAGATTTTCACTCCCCCAAACCTTCCCTAACCCTACTTTTTTAGTTTAGTAATTATTTTTACAATTTCCTCGCTAATTTTTAATATTCATTTAGGCATTTTACTACTACACTTTTGATTTCAATTTTTAATTCATTATAGATTGTTTAGAATTATAAATTATGTTTAATGCTTTTAGTTGACTAAATATCCAATATGTATGAATTTTAAACTATTAGAAAAGTAAGTAGGATAAATTATGAACTGCTTGAGCAACTATGGTTAATGATGATGGTTAGTGTGAAATATAATGGTTGTTTTATTGCTTTTTACTTATTACATAGGTTTGATGAATTTTTAGGTGTATAATTTAATGAATATATTTCTTTATAGAACTTATGATACCTTAATGGGGGCATTGTTTAATTGATTTAATTTTGTATTTTGATGTTCAAGGATTTTAGTGATAGTTACATTTCACTATGAAGGCTAGTAAAGATGATTTTAGGCCTTTTTCACTAGGCAATCTAAGGCATCCAAATATTTCAATTAGAATGATTTACAAGAGGTAAACCTAGCTGATCAAGTGAGGGAGATCATCTCATTCAATTAATATCTTAAGTTTTTGACATTCAAGAGTTAGTGTATAGGGAGTTGGCTTTAGAGTTTATGTGCACATTGAAGATAAAAGGGAATAAGATGTCATGGGAGGATGATATAGTCCTTAGGCTCATACTAGAGGCATAGACCAATTCCTTAGTTAAAGTTAGTTTGGGATCCATACATACCTATATTTAGAGGAGCATGTTCAAAGCTTATAGCACAGCCTCATATCCCTAGATTAGGATTGGTGGAAAGCATATTCTAAGAATTATTAGCATCTAATGGCTACAGTGAGGCCATATCACTCGACAAAGTTTAAGACCTCAGGGTTCAAGTTTCCTGTAATGTGCACAAACTCCTTATACATTCTTTGTGTATTATAAGGGAAAACATGAGCATGGTAAGCTATTAAAATTTTTCCTTATTTTCTATATATATTGAAGGAGAAAGACACATCTTAGGTTTGCTTTCATCTTGTTAGTTAAAAGGTACATGCATTGAGCCAACTTTGACATTATAGGTAATGGCTCAATGATCACTAAGCATATAAGGAGGTTGGGTGTAACACCCCACCCCCACTTGACCCGAACCCAATATTGATAGTGATATCCGAGTCTGTGCCCCACGAGGGTGGTGTGCTACATCACAAATCAATCAAAAGACGGTATACAATTTTTTTTCTTACGAATATGCGCAAATCAATAATCACAAATTTTGGCCCACCTTTATTCAGAAACATTTCATTTACAAGAGTTGCCAAAATTTATATATATATATATATATATACTAGAATTTCGATTGCTCAATCCGACGACGAAACATAGTACACTTTAATTAATTTCTTTTGCAAAACCCCTTTTTTTTGGGAAAGTTATACACATATAAAATACGCAAATACACAAAATACAATGATTTGCGGAAAATACAATTCAGTGCAAAATA
>JAOQMP010000001.1:4201040-4212745 GCA_027563575.1 Erythroxylum pedicellare
GCCTGCGTTTTGCATCTATTTTATTGGGTTTTGTGATTAAACTCACCAGTGGTTTGAAAGCCACCGGTGGAGTGTCTTATTTCGCCGTAGGTGATGGTTATTTCTGCTACTGTGTTTGTCTATCCTTATGATTTACTGCCTACATTTTACATCTATTTTATAGGGTTTTGTGATTAAACTCACCAGTGGTTTGAAAGCCACCGGTGGAGTGTCTCATTTCGCCGCAGGTGATGGTTAAATGGCGACGCTGCCATTGGTGAGATCACGATGGCGATTAAATGCCCATAAATGACGCAGCAGACGAAGCGATGGGAAGCAACGATAGAGACCAGTCGGTGGCAGAGAGGCGACAATAAGGAGAAAAACAGAGATAAATGTAATGAGAGCAAAATGAAGATTTGGCTTAAAAATATCAGCTGATGGGATAAAACGCTCCTATGGAGGAGCTGGTTGAAAATTAGCTGGTTGGGTTAAATTAGCCAACCCAACTAGCTCTTTACCAAACAAACTTATCAGCTTTTTCTTAAAGTAAATAAGCTAAAGTGAGTTGACTAGCTAAAAAAGAGTTGATCAGTTCTTTACCAAATAAGGCCATAGTATTTGAAGTCTCGGAGTTAGCAGGAAATAGTACATCTGCTTCTAAGGTACTAATTTCTATTTCATTAAATGCTTTCTAGGCTTGAACCTTGGTTGACCACAAAATTTGCACTTTTGTAATTCCATATCATCTCTCTAATACAACATACATCCCAATTTGCTACAATCAATCTTCTCAACAGGCAAACCAAGTCCCCTAATAAGTTTCTTCATATTGTAAAAACTATTAACCATTGTATGATCAGGAGGCAATGATTCATTATACCACTCAAGAATTTTATCAAAACTACGATCCGAAATATACCCTTCAGACTTTATGTTTAATATTCGAGCAATTGAAGATAATTGGGTTATTGTCTCACAATTTGGCCATAATTCTTGGTCTACTGGATGTATTAAGTCAAAAAACTGTTTTGCATGTGGATTAGGTTCTTCTTCAAGATTTTCCATATTTTCCTCCAAGGTAGTACCGCTTGCATCATAAACCATTTGCATTTACTAATTTTCAGATCCATCCACATAATTTGTTGTTCTTAATGGAATCCCCCTTGAAACTTATTAAAGTTGACAGATTATTCTGCTTGATTACCCCTTGAGGTGCTACAAATTCCAGGTTCTCCATGTCGTATCCACTCAAAATAATTGGGGACAAACTCTGTTCTTAGCAAATGTCCATTAACTGCATCAATAGGAAGGAAACATTTGTGTTTACACTTTTTACATGGACATCTGATCTTTGTCCCATCCATATATGCAGGTTGAGAATATACATAATGAATAAAAGCTTCAACTCCAGAAACAAATTCAGGATTAATGTAGTGTTAATCGTATATACATCTAATATCTATGAACATAACTCATTTATGCAAAACTGTTAATTTAAAACAGTGAATCATAAGCTAGTATCATTCATGTTCGCCAAATATTACTTCACAGCTAAGATAAGACTTATGAATCATGACAACAAGTTCTTATTGTAACTCCTAAGGTCCTTGTATTTTTCACTAATAAGTCTTACAGGAGCAATCATCACGGGTTATAGGTTAAGGTTTATGGGTTCAAATCTAAAAAACGAACCTATCCTGAAGGTCAAATAGATATGTTTGTAATCATATATGTTAGAAGATTATTAATATTAAAAGTCCTATATTCAATATCTATTAGTTCCAAATATGATAAGTATTCATAAAAATATGAATACTTATTTTAATAAATTGTTTTAACATATAGCTAGTTTTTAAAAGATGCGTGTAAAAATTCACACATGAAAAGTAAAGAGAAGCTAATCACGACGGAATAAGAATCAATGAAATAACAGATTGACATATTAAGGGCATGCAAAACTATAATATAAGTCAAACTCATCATATATTAATTCAATGATAAACCGAAGTTCATACCACAAACAAGTTTCACATCATGCAAGCCATTTTAATTAAAAATGCAAGAAGTTTATATGGGAAGTTCAAACCACAAACAATTACCCAAATTAAACCAAGTTCACAAAAACGTAGTAAAAAACAAAATCACTTACCTTAACAGACACGCAGAAGGATCTTCCTGAAATACGTGAAGGAAAATGATGATGATGGAGCTAGAATGAAAAATATAGAAACTGATACAAATGTCATTAAAATGTGTGAAAATTCATTGTTGACATTGTCACACCATATAAGAAAATGAATGATTTGGTGCATACCTATTAAAGCTTCTCTTCAATCTCCTTCAAAATATAAATACTGGCAACAAATGAGTTCCTATAACTAAGAAAAAATTCGTTCACAGTTCAAAAAGCGGGATATATTAAAACAATTGGCATGAAATATTCTCATTTGCACTAGCTTAGAAATTTAGTTAAGAGTATAAAGAAGATGATGACAAACTTTACTTAGGCTACGAAAAGAGCATAAAGCATCACAGGTTAGTTCAAGAAAGGAATTTGACTTGCTAATGACAACTGATTGACCTTCCACTTGCTAAACACTATCTCATCTTCTCCACAATGTCATTCTATCAACATTAGAAATAACAAAAGAAATAAGAGCAGTAGTAATATAAAAAATAAGGAAGTTTAGATGTCATATGGTTGCAACATGAAAAATCCAAAAAAAACCACGAACAAGAAGATTTACCTATAATGAAACAAAGGATAAAGGAACTAAAGGAGATTGCAATTGTTGAAGAATAGTCTACATAGTAATAATAGAAGTGGTGGAAAAAAAATAGGTCTAGAAACCATCTTATGAGAATTATCAAAAGTACTAGAACCAATAACATATCAATTGTAAGACCATATATGATAATTAGCTTTTATAATTTTAGTTTTATTGCAATAGTTGCTTGTAATATTATGAGAAGAACCTAAAGGAATAGCTAAAAAATATTATCTAAGAAACAAAATAAAGTAAGGGAGTACTTGATATAGTGGACAATATAGAATCTATTAGTGGTAGTGAATGCTTATTAACTCTCTTAAGGTGTTGAGATGAGTTTGTCTAGATAGAAATTCTTGAGCCATAAACATCTAATTTAAACAAGGGAATAAGATATAGTAAAGATGCATCAACAGATGCATATTCAAATCTTAAAGTTAAATGAAGATGCCAAACACATTAGCGATCATGAAGTCCCATTTAAGCAGAAGTAGATGCATAATTAGCACATTGTGGATCATAATTCTCTAACCAATCCCAAAGTGTCTAAACAACAAGAGCCTTTACTTTATAGGTTCATTCGTCTCTAGATTTTTTACTTATTGACCCCTAAGGAAGTTCGAGGGTTGAGGTTAAACCAACAGGTAAAGTTCCTTGGTTTGGAAGTTTTTCCAAAGGATCACAATAAGGGTTGGTTGTAGATAGAGTAGGAAAGTTTTCAAGTGTCAAGTAATTTATGCTTTCGTTGCTAAAAATAGTTATAAAAAAAGATGGTACAATTTCCCTGAGGTTAAGAAAATGCATACACCAAAACAATCAGTGATAGATCTGAGCAAGAGATACTTGAAAAAAAACAAAAGTAGGAGAGGAAGAAAAAAAAGATAATAGAATTAAAAAATAAAATAAAGGAGGGGAAGAGAAAAATAGATACCTATTTTAGCTAAGAAGACCAAACAAAGAGCCAAAGATAAGGAGAAAAACTAGAGCAAGAAGTTCAAAAGATTAAAATAGGTAGGTTAAAGAACTATGCAAGCCATGGAACAGAGAATATAAAGTGATGCTGAAACTTTTCTCACTAAAGCCAAAGAGATCAAAATCCAACTATTATACTATTTTCGTAACTATTGTAGTTTAATGTTTTTAAATGATCTATGTTTTGGTATTCATTTTTAAATATTTATGCTTTAAAATAAAATTTTCTAACTTAAGTTTGGAGATATTATTCATAGGAAATATATACAAATATATGCCTTCAATCTTTATATTTTCTTGAGTGAGTTAAATTAAATGAGCTTTCTTAATTTATAACAACTCATTAACAAACTCAGATTCCTTTATAACTCATCAACTTATGGTTACTATTTCAATCAAAAGTCTTATTATAAAATTTAAATGAAAGAGTTCTAATTAAAGATAAAATTATCCTATCCTCAATTCTTTTAAAAGGTTTTAATTGATTGAAGTATTTCCAAAGAAAAAAATTTGTACTACTTTGGGGAATTGAGAGATTTAGCAACTCTATCACATTGACTAATAATTGATTATGATAGAAAATTGTTCCCTCCACGTTTATTTTATTCATCAAGCTAAATGTGTGTTTAACAATATAACCAAGTTTGATTTGGCATGGTTAGTGTAGATCATATTGGAATACACAAGGTCGTACTTTTCAATTTGTATTCGAAACCGAGGTACTTCACTACATTTCAATACCTACTCAAGACTTTCTAGATTTTATTCCAATTTTGAGATTGGATGAACTAAATAATATGTTTAAGGATAGAGTCAATGTCACTTACACTTGTAGACCTAGTAAGACTCCTCAACTGGAGACCTACTGGTAAGACCTAGTAAGACTCTCATACATTTCATCAAACACTTGGTATGCTAAACAATTTCATCCCTAACTAATAATAAAATCACAATATTTTTCCATTATTCACCATCATTAACAGTAGTTTGGATAGCAAACTATCAACCATTAACAACCAAAACCAATGCAGCCACAGACACCCATATATTGACAGCAGATGAGAGGTTGGAAAAGACGGTCATACCTTGACGAAAACCACCAGAGAAGATGACGACTCAGGCCAGAGATGCAGCAGCTCCACGGAGAACAGGGAGACGACAGATGACGGAGCAACAGCTGGAGGAGGTAGAAGGAGGAAAAAACCAAACGACGTCGTTTTGGTTAACTTAAAGACGTTATGTTTCAGTGCCAAAACGACGTCATTTGGTTTAAAACCAAATGACATCGTTTTGGTTAACTTAATACATTCTGTTTTAGTACCAAAACGATGTCGTTTAGTTTTAAACCAAACAATGTTGTCTTGGTTTATTTAACGACATTCTGCTTCGGTACTAAAACAACGTCGTTTGGTTTAAAAACAAACGACATCGTTCTGGTACACTAAAAAACGTTCTCCCTTCAGGAATAAAACGATTTCGTTTTGGTTTGAAAACCAAACAACATCGTTTTGTTATAATTAAAAATGTTCAAGATTTCAGTAGGATAGACGACGGAGGACCATAACTTTTACCGATGAAATTACCGACGGAAAGTTCCGTCGCCAAACTACAATTTTATTATTCCTGACTTTTCCATTTTTCAGACAACTTTTCCGACTGATATAATATTTCCGTTGGTAATTACCAACGGAACGGTTTCTTTACCATCAGCAATATTCCACAGCTATTTCAGACTTTTCTTGTAGTTTTATCCATAAATTATAGACATACTCATAATGAGTGTTTCTTAGATGCCAACGGGATAAGTTCTATGATTGATCAAAAATCAACTACTAGTTATTATGCCTTTGTTAGAGGAAACTTAGTCTCATGGAAAAGTAATAAACAACATGTCATCTTTAGATCTAATTCAAAGTTTGAGTATAGAACTACGGCACAATCATCGTGTGAGATAATATGTATATATTTGCCCTTAATGAAAATTGGTTTTAAAGTTTCGTTACCAATAAAGTTGTGGTGTGATAATTAAGCAACATAATATATTACTTATAATCACGTGTTTTATGAACGTATTGAACATATTGACATAAATTATTACTTGTTTGTGAAAAAGTATGGAAAATTTTGATTTGTATAGAAAATGTCAAAACTAGAAAACAACTTGGGAATATTTTTACGAAGACTCTAACTGAGCTCAAGTGAATTATATTTGTAATTACTTGAAAATAATTAATATATATGCTCCAACTTGAAAGAAAGTATTATAAATTAGATAAAGTCAAATAATCTTTTTATATATTATTATAATAGTTACGAATTGATATTATGCTTGACCATAAGAGATTATTCTGTAATTAGTTAATCTCAAACCATTATAAATATGTACCAATGCTCTTTAATAAATGCAATACAAAACTACTTTCTTCATAACAATATATTTTAAATAAATAATTAGTTGAAAATTTAATAATTCACAATTAATAAATTTAATTTAAATAATATTCATAAATTTTATAGTAGTAAGTGATTGACTCCATCTAATAATTTAAACCCGTAGTCGGAGAGGTAAGAGGCCATTAAGTAATTTAGAACTATCCTTTGTTTTCGAAGTATCTTTCCTGGAAACTACAAAATATACTGTTCGTTATGTTGACTCAACTGAAAACAGAAAAAAATGACCTTGACATTTTATATGCCATACCCATAGGATCGCAATTCCTGGTGGGTTCGTATTATAACAAAAATGAAATCTTTCAGACTTCTAATTTGCGGCGAGCAATCAGAAAAGGCATTCGTGTCAATGTTATCTTTTTCGCTCTCTCTCTCTCTCTTTTTTCTTTTTTTTTTGGTTTGTTTGTCAAAAGTACATGCCACCATTGTGCTACTTCCTAAATTTATTGTAAACTAGTAGAAATTTGTATCTGAGGAACAAACGTGCATCTCTTTATGAGATATGGGCGCACTCGAAATCTGTTTTAGTCAAGCTTGTACTACGCTCTTTGGCTTTTGGTGTCTTCTTTAAAACTATGGCTTTACTTTTCTCTCGGTTTTAAAATAGACTCCCGAAGCCGAAGTCATTCTTTAATGTGGGTGCTTTGCATGTCCCAGAAATCAAATTTATGGACTCTTGATTATCACTTCTTCTACGGTTCTCCTTATGTACTGCTTGTCCTTTTCTGCGAAGCCTTTTGATTATTTGTTTTGAAAAAGATTTCAAGGCTAATAAACTACTGTGAACAGTCATTTGAAGTTTCCGATTCAGCGTTATGAACGCTGCGTAGTAGCTGACGAATGACTTCTGTCCTATTCTAACTGCTGAGGAATGCATTTCTAGGCATCTTCCACCAGGAATGATTACACATTGTAAGCCCAAACTTTTGTCTTTCCCTCGCCTACCAAAACAAATTCACAATGACGTGGAGTAAAAACAGAAACAAGTTTTCTTTGAGCCAAAACTCACGTTTCCATTTATTTAGATAAGAAGAATAAATACGTCTCTTGACGTTTTCTGTGTAGTTGAATCGTGTCTTCACTTGCTTTAGGTCTCAATAAATTTGAGGACCCGCTGAACTCTAATCAGTTTTTAATTTAACAGTAATGTGTACATGGAGTTTTTCAGGATTACAAGGGCCTTGTGAACGGGCACAGATAAAATTCGGCTGTCATTTTACCAACTAGAAAAGGTGTAAGGGTAGCTTATATTTTAAAAATCGAATTAGAAGTTAAATTAAAAAAATAAGAAATTTAAGAGTTAAAATATTTAAACAGTATTAAATTTTCATAAAATTGGCTAAAGATTGAACAAAATTAAAAAAGCTAAAATATAATTAGAAGAGATTGTACTTATTTATCGAAAAATTTGAGACTTATTTAAATAAAAATTATAGCTTATAAAAACTTATTACTTACATAAATCAGGAAATTAATTAATAAATTCATAGGTTTTTAATACAAGAGTTATTAAAAAATTAACTATTTAATATTTTTTAATATTATATTAATTACATCGGTTAAATTTTTATCATTAAGTGTTGCTTTTTTTTTCCGTGTTGCTAATTTAATTTGGATATGCCAAATAAACGTATTCATAATCACCAATGTATTTTTTTAGGATTAAGATCATCTGTTCTTATTGTTAGATAGATAAACGTTCATATAATAAAAGTAAGTATAAAATAATGGAAGCAGGTAATCTATGCCCTTTTTATCACTGTTACTAATGACATGATGTCTTCTTTTTCATCATGAATTGTCAACCTTGGCAGTCCGTGGTTCCTTGCTAATACTTGAAATTCCTTCGGGATTTACCCGGAAGTAAGATTACATGGGAACTACGATTTGAGGATGAATAATGGTAGGGGCCACTCATTGAACTTGTAACAACTCCATAAGAGTGAAATGAATTGAAATAAGCTGAAATCAATCAATCAATCCATCGATGAACAAACCCACCAACCCACCATGCTTGTTAGCCACCATGAACCTAATCTTCCCTCTAATGCCCTAATTTGATTCCACATGTTAGAATAGGGAAATGCGCTGTCTATTTGAGAGAGAGAAAACAAAAAGCTTCAGAGATAGAACTATTGGTGTAAATAAAGTCACTGATGAGAAGATCTAGGTAGAAACAATGGAATAAAGGCACAATCTATTAGTTTCTAACATGTCCCCCAAAGCTAACAGAAAGTTGGGTCCAACTGGACAACTGTCCAACACAAATTCCTTTCCGATGTATTAATTTATGACTTGATTCACCTGAAAACGTATGCTTTTGGGTATATAATAGGACCTTTGCCTACTGTAAGAAGATATGCTCAGATCTTATCTTGACCCTTATTAGTATAGATGCTTACATCATTGCCCACTGCTTTTATATTTTTATTCCTTTGTTTAGCAACTACACTTCTTAATATTCTAATGCCATTACCAAAACATGGTCAGGATAGAGAGATTTAATACTTTTCCTTGTTTAATTTTGTGGGTGGATGGATAATAACGAGAAGCTTCATCTAAGTGCAGAATAATCACATTTCTACAGCACCCAACACTGTAAACATTATTTGTAGACCCTGTAGTGGACGAGACTGGGCAACCACAGCTTATATTAAATACATAACTTTTTGTATTATATAAATATAAACTTTGTGAATCCACTGACTAATTAGTTGGTTTGGTAAAATAATCTGAGATATGAATTTAAAGTACAGTGAAAGATACGTTGAAGAGAGCTAGCTCCTTCCTAACAGGTGATTACGTCCCTATCTTTCTTTGACTTTTGTTATCACACACTTAATATATATTTGCTGATCCTTTCTTTAAGTATGCAATATCTGTTCTAAACATGTGATTAAGTATATATGGTTGGATTTTTTAAGCACTTAATGTTGCTTGCAGACCATGGAAATCCTCTTCAATCAATAAATAATGCACACCGAATCCTGATCGATGGAGAATGTTTGTAAGTGCATCTACTACAAAGTGTATTTGCATGAGATGGCTTCTCTATTCTGACTACCCTTTTCTTTTTTTTAAATCTTTTTTAATGACATTCTGGTACCGGTTGTGCTGTTCCCATGATTATAAAACTAATCCTACCACAGATGCAATTCACAGCTGGAAACCGTAGAGCTTAATATAAAGGGAAGAAGCCAGATTACTGAACGGTACACTGGTGCTACTGGCCCAATCTTTTCTCACTTGAGGATACAGATGGAAAAGGAAGCCTCCAACATGCATTCTTCCACATTAGAAGCAGAAAATTGCCAGTCCGTTGACTCCTGTGTACAGAAGCAGCTCAAATTATTCGGTTTCGTTCTCAATCCCCATAAAGAGAGCTGCCAGAAAGTGCTTGTTGAAGGAGATGAAAGTGTGAATTCGTCTCTGACGATTTCATCTGATCATAAAGAGAAACCTGTTTTAAAGGAGAAGAAAAGTTGTTCAGGTGATCAAGCTGAGGACAAGAAGTTTGAGTGCCAGTACTGTTTCAAGGAGTTTGCAAATTCACAGGCCTTGGGAGGTCATCAAAATGCTCACAAGAAAGAAAGACTGAAGAAAAAAAGATTGCAGATTCAGGCCCGGAAAGCCAGCATAAGCTATTATCTGCAACCTTTCCAAAACAACGTCAGTTACAACTACAAAACCTCAACACCGTGGCTATATGATCCTTCCTGCTGTAACAATCCCGAGTTCAGTGTTTACGAGGAATCCCATATTAGTTTTAGTCCCTACGATCAAGAATATTACCATCTTAATGCCTCTCAGGAACCGACATGGTATGCTGTCCCAGTTCAAGTCCCTTTACAACAAGATTCTTGTTTGTTCAACCTAACACCAACGAAAAGATCCGCCGAAAACAGACCTGTTATATTCAAGTCTTCAGCTTTCTCTGCTTCCAAGCAAACCAGTAAGTCTTTGGATCTACAGTTAGGCCTTAATTAGTTTACAAAACTCGTCAAGAACCGGGATGCAAATCTTTCCGTTGAAGGTAAATAACTCCATGCCTTCTCCAGGAATGTGGATTCTTTAAACTCTTGGCAAATTGGAAAATTTTAATACAGGAAATTTTATGATCCCTGAATTAGGATTCATTTAGCAGGCAATTAAGAACGTTGGTTTGAGAATATGTTTTGTAGGATTCAATTTCTCTCGGGCTGTTAGCAGCTTGTCAAATGAGTTCTAGCCTAATCTTGTCTCCTGACTGACACAATTTGCCAACATCAATGTCAGATGAACACATGTATATTGAACTCGGCAAGTATTTCATTTGCAATGGTCATTTAGGTTTGGAACGTCGTTAAGCAAATTGTGGTTGGTTCCCAGAACTGATTCCTTAAAGAGAAATCAAAATTTTGACAAGGAACCAAGATTCTCATGCAACTAAGGAGTTAGATGACCAGAAAAAACATACAAATTATGCCCTAGATGACCTGGAAAAAACATAAAAATTGTGCCCACACAACATGATCTTTTCATTTTTTAAAACATCTTTTATGTGTTAGATATCGACGGAGGTTGGCAGGATTCAATCATTTTGACGTACCATATTGCCTGCTTTTTTTTTTTTTGGGCTAGATTACGATCCATGACAAGACCATGTCATTGCATCGTTCATTTCTTGTATATGAAAGTTCATATCCGTTGGGAACGATGCTTTAATGGATCCATTTACATATTCAATTTTGTTCTTCGCGCATGGCACCACTCCGTGTCCCATAATTATATCGATCCTTCGACCAGAACAATCCCTGGACCATCCTCAGTGATAGAAAACAAGGGGGTCTGAGTCATCATATTTTTATGTTTATGTGATTTTTGGGCAACAGTTTCTCAAGCCGCCAATAACGGTGCCCTGATACCATGAGAAAAAGATGAAGAGTTGCTCGGATAATTTTATTTAGTCAATTACACAGCTCCATACAGACCAATAAAAAGCTATTCTAGGCATATGTGCAGCTATTAACAGAGGGAACTCCTATAAATATAGCTCTGTAAACGGAAAATTTTTATCATCTTTTGAGTAGTAACACTGAAGATATTCCAAGTTGTCCCATCTACTACGTGAAAACAGTAGCATATAATGGCCCAAAGGAGTGAAAGCTTCAGATCAAATGGACATTTCTTTTTATTTTGATTAACCCTAGGGTTGGGAATATAATTAGGTCCTTGTTTTCCACTTATGAGTTTACCTACTTTTCAACTAAATATTAAATGAGGAACGTTTTATATGTCAAATATGCACAAAATTCATTAATAATACCCATTAAACTATATATAATTTGACACAAAAAGATTATTTTTCCTGTAATATTTTTATTGATACAAGAGTTAGTGGAAATTACATTAATCATAATTAATATATCATTTGATAAGTTTCAAGCCAGAAATATCTTAGAAAAATCAACATAAGAGGTATCACTATTTTGTAGAGCATTTATTTGCTACAATATTATTAACTTCTTGAAAGAGAGATATAATCATCTCATT
>JAOQMP010000001.1:4212845-4245782 GCA_027563575.1 Erythroxylum pedicellare
TCCATTTGTATTTGTTTTAAGTTTGTGATGTGTATATTGATATGTAAATAAAGTTTGTTCAAATATTTATTTTGCTTTATAATGAGAATGAGAATTTGAGGATTCCCTTTGGTGTATGATTATGTCACTTTATAGGTTGTGGAACTGCAAGGTGTGTATGCATATGCTTCTTTATTGAGATTGCAAATTGTTGCTTGTTTTAGAATAACATGTTAGAAAGGCTTTATGGGATGAATCATTTGAGGTCAGATTCAAGAGTTTAACAAAAAATATTTAGTAGTTGAATCGATATGAATAGATATTGCATTTTGCAAGTTCATAGGTGTGGAAATTATGTTCTGAACTCAAGCGAAAATTGTATCGACTAAGGTAGAATTAGCCAAAGTGGTCTGCATAAAAGTTGTAGCTTGTCCTCTTAGCTTTCTAACAGTATAAAGTATGTAAATTTTAGATATCGAAATTAAGAGATATGATGACTATAAGTGGTGATACTGCATAGTATGCCCACAGGACAGCTAGAGTAAGTTTTGAGAATTGGTTGGATGTGATGAGTCATTTAAGTTGAGATTTGAGAGTTTAATGCAAACAAATTGGTAATTGAATGTTTAAGGGGTGATATTGCATTATACAAAATGAATTTGGGAATATTATGAGTGAAAGTAATGTTAGAAAGGATGTAAGAACCATTGGAGAGGCTTTAGAGGGAATTTTGTGTCGCATATGTCTGTTAGATGGACTTTAGGTCCGTTAAACGGACATTCTCAAGTGTAAAAACATCACTAGACCAGTCCCTGTCTGTTAAATGGACACTCGGGTCTGGAAAGCACTCCCAAGCGCATCTATGTCCGTTAGGCAAACATGTATGTCCGTTTAATAGACATTCATAGGGCAGCTATAGTAAACTAGCGATTTTGAGCCTCTAGATGGCAAAAATCTCTCTTTTAAGTGTTCATAAAAGTTTTAGATCTCGAAGTATTATTTGAAACCATCCTAAAATGACCTTAATATGATGCTTATAGTGAATGTTATGCCAATTGTCCCAAGATAGGTATAATACGATTGAGGATATAGTAATGGTTGATTCTTTTGGCCATAACTTCATCGTCCGAACTCCAAATGAAGTGATTATTGAACCAATAGATTTCTAACATATTTTTCTATCTATAAATAAAAATTAGTATCCATTGGTGTTTATTTGGAAAACATTGATCGCGAGAAAGTGAGGAAATTGATTGGAAGAATATGAATTGGTTGTTTACCAAACATACTTGGGTATTTTACTTATATATTGAGCAGTAGAGCTCCGATTAAGATGGTTCTTACTTAAAAATAAACTAGAGACTAAGAGCTACAATTATGTTGAAGAATTAAAATTGTGATTTTGGTGATTTACTGGTGTGGACACACCACTCTTGTGGGATGATGACTAATGAGGGTTCTTTGAAATAACTCTACAAGGAAACCCGCTCATGCTTTATGACTCCAGATTATTGGGCTCTGGAAACAAATCCAACATTTTTCCTCCAACATTTTTGTCAAGGGATAAGATCAGTAAAAACCCCTTAACATTCTATGGTAGTTTCCAATATACAACTAGTTTTAGCGAGAGCTCTGAATCTCTGATATATTCCTTATAGTTTCTAACTTCATCATTACCTTTACTTTCTTTGGGTCTCCCAATGTGCCATGCTCAGATACTATATAGCCCAACATTTTATTTGATCAAGATAAGATTCATTCTTATTAAACTTGACATATAATTGTTTCTACCTCCATGATATGTAAGATTAATCTCAATGTTCAAAAATATTCTCTTCACTTTTCGAATACACTCCAAGTGTCCTCTATGATCATAATCACTAATTGATACAATTTTGCTTGGATCACTTTAATCTTCAATACCATAATACTATTGGGGCATTGTTAACTATAATAGATATAACCCAAAACTCCTTGTTCCTATGATTAGTTCTCGTAATTCTTCAAATATTTAATTCGTCAATGAGGTAGTATTATCTCATGTCATTTTTGGTTTCCCAATTGACTTCTTTTCTCGATTGATTTTCTCAATTCATTCAATTTCCTCTAATTTTACATTGACTTTTTATAATGTCTGTTCATTCATAATAGTTTCTCCACACATTTAGATTTATTTGAAATCTTAATTTCCTGTGTTGGTAACACATTCATCATGTCTGATTTGTATCTCTTATACTTAATTTCACCTCAAGTTCAAGAATCCAATCACATAGTTGGATACTTTTGTGACGCCCCCTACCACAGGGTACGCACCGAGACGTCCGAAGGTCATTTCAGTAGATATTCTACGATAAGGGTGAGCTACATTCGATCACTACATTTTGTTTATGTGGCATCATATCAATCTTCACTTAAAAGCATCATAAGAAATCCCAATATTTTTTAAACCAACTTTTCCTCATTTCTTTTTCTTCAAAAAATCGAAAGTCTATATTGTGTCTTTCAACCTTTACTGCATGTACGTCAACCAAACCTAGTACAAAAGTACTACATAAACTAGAATAATATATCAAATCTATCTAAGCCATCTAAAAATCCCAGCTGACCGACCTTTGAGCCATGACTTCTCTGGTCAAATCACAATCTACACGGCAATAGAGCCTCTCAATAGCTAGAGTCATCCCTCGGTCTTGAAAAGACAACGTTGCAATTTTGGTGAGTTTTGCGAACTCAATGAGGTAACTATCATCGATGGTTCACTCAATTCATGCAACACATCAATTCATATCACAATTATTTCATATGAGTAACACACTTTCACTTAAGCATAAGAAATTTTGCATTTCACTCTATCAAACATACTTAACAAGATGCATATGAAATGCTCATGAGATACTTTCCGATTGTTACGTTGTTGTGATTAGGCCCTTGAAATGTCTCGTATCCATTTTGGATACTAAGCTCATTTATATTGTCCCTTCTCTAATGAGGATACAGGGCTCATTAAACATTGAGCCTGAGGCTCTGAAACAATTTTTTTGAGCTCAAGGCTCATTTCCACACATTGCGTTTTAAGCTCTAATCGTTGGCTACCCTAGTCCTAACTTCTATTATCTGATTATGCATTCATGAATGGAATGCGTGTAACACAATCAATCACATGATAAAACACATAGGTCTTCACATTCACATTAATTCATTATTCAAACATAATTATAAGCAAACAATAATTGAGAAAAACCGTCTAGGTTACTCATTGGTTGCTTCCGAAACTATTGCCTGAAAGTTGCAATGTCTGTAGGTTGACGTTCCAATTGCTCCTCTATAACAAATAACATACACATATATCACAATTTGCACAATTGTAGGTGCTTAATAATGCAAATGAATACAATGAAATATATACAATGCATGTTCATAACAACCCCGAGTATCAATCCATCAATTTTATCACAAGATCATTCTCATATCAAAACTCATTTTTTCTTTTTTTCAAGTCACCCCTTTCGAGTCTACTAATCACATTAAATCAGAAAGTGAATCTGAAGTAATTGAGTCATACTCTCTTCTAGAATAGTCTTCCTTTATGTCTTATGGATCCATTGGCATCAAAATCACTCAACTTGGCTTGGTAATTAGGAAGATATACCTCAAACAGTTTCGGACTGCTCTTGTCCAAAACAATGTACTATGCACAACTTCCATCTGAAATTTAAACACCTTAGAGACTAAATTAGATTCCAAGTTCTTCGTACCATTTGTAGATCCATGTCTTCAGTTTACCACAATCATAAATCATCTTATTTGGAGCTTTACAGATCAAGATATCATCAAAATACTGAAGTATGTTAAGGAGAATAATATCAGTTCATACTATCTAAGAATACACTCACTGTACCCGTTCCACTTTTTCACTCAATTTTTCTCAATTCAATTCATAGGGCTACGATTTTTTGTAAGGATGTATAGAAATGTCTTATGAATCGAATGGTTCAAAAATCAAGTCATTTGCGTGTCTAGAGAAGGAGTTATGATCAAAAGAATTCAATCTGTTTTTGTCCTCAATCGTACTGAACCTGAAAATTTCTGATTAAGGCGTTATTTCAATAGTTCGAAAGAAGACTTCAAGAGATACAACTTTCATGAAGACCTCAAATTCAAATTTTATCTTCTTCATCTTACTTTTTCTTCGTCTTACTTTCGCTTCGTCTTACTTTGCTTTGTCTTACTTTTACTTCGTCTTACTTTTGCTTGGTCTTACTTTGCTTCGTCTTACTTTCACTTTGTCTTACTTTTGCTTCGTCTTACTTTTGCTTCGTCTTACTTTCGCTTCGTCTTACTTTTGCTTCGTCTTACTTTGCTTCATCTTACTTTCGCTTTGTCTTACTTTCGCTTCGTCTTACTTTTGTTTTGTCTTACTTTTGCGTCATCTTACTTTCATTCTTCTTACTTTTGCTTAGTCTTACTTTCGGTTCGTCTTACTTTACTTCGTCTTACTTTCGTATCTCTACATAAAAAGATCTTAACTTTCGACTCAAATGTCCAAAAATTCCATACTATATACCGTTAGAAAGATAAAATAAATATATACAACTCTTAAGAAGGAAAAGTTGCCAAAATATATCTAAATTAATCCATATTTTCTTTTGAAGTTAGAATACGAATTTTCTGTTCAGCTCCCAATGTACTACACCTAATTCTCAACTTCATGAAATTTTGAGAATCTTAGAGACAGAATTGAAATTTGATGTCTTCATACGAAATGTAGACATACATAACTAGGTTAATCCAAATTAAGAATCATCTCATTTGGACAACTAGAGAAAATGTTATGGCTAACAGACTGAAGCACCCTCAGTGCACATTTTTCATATCAACCACCACTTTTATTTCCAAATCTATTCTTATTACAACTCATACCAAGATCACTCTTTCTACTCCCTCTACTTGTCATCTCCAATAAAATCACATTTAACATCAATTATACCTGGAAGTTGTCAATGAATGCATATACCGCTTTTTTTATGTGTAAACATTCAAATTCACATGCATGTATGCTGATATGCTGCTGGGCATGAAATACAAAATTTTCTAACTCTCACATAGCCATTCTCTCCATTATTGAAATCTGGGTTCTAACCCTTAATATAGGGACAGGATGTTACAACAATGCTACTAAAGTTTTTGGCAAACCTCTTATAGTATGTTACTAACCTATAAAAACTTCTTACATCCCTAATATTCTTAGGGCCATTCCCTATTAGGTTTTGTTTTATCTATATTCATCTTAACACCATTTTCTCTCTCATAATATACCTTAGAACTAACAAATTCTGAATCATAAATATGAACTGGTTCAAATTAGCATATAAGTTGTTATCCTTTAATGCATTAAACATCCTTCTAAGATGCTCAATATGCTCATCAATAGATTTGCTACAGATAAGAATGTCATCAAAATAGACCATGATAAGTTTACCTATGGAAAATTGTAACACTTGGTTTGTAAGGCACATAAAGGTACTTAGTGCATTTAGTCGACTTGAATGGGATAACTAACCATGCATATTTAGTGCATTTATTCCAATTGAATGGGATCACTAACCATTCATATTATCCATACATTCTCTTAAATGTAGTTTTCCATTCATTCCCAGGCCTTATCCTTATTTGGTGATAAATATTTCTAAAGTCAATTTTGGAAAAATAATTGTTCCACTCAATTGATCCATCATATCATTCAACCTTGGGATAGGAAACTTGTATAGTAATTTGTTGATTGCTATACAATCAACATAAATCCTCTAACTACCATCTTTCTTTTGTGTAAGCAAAGCAGGAACAACACATAGACTCATGCTCTCTCTAATATGATTATTCTTAATTAATTGCTTTACCTCTCCTTTAATATGTCATTTTCTTTAATAAGGAAGGTTAGGTGAAATAGCCTAAGGAAAAGGTCAATATGGTGTTGGATATAGCATATAGGAGGTAATTCAACAAGTAAATCATCATGAACTACATCCCTAAAGTCCTCTAAAATAAGATGGATTTTCAAAGGAACTTCATCTTTCTTATTTTCCCTCATCTTTTCCCCTTTTACAATCAATAAATGCACCTACTAGTTTCTTTTATCTTACTCATAAATTTCTTTATTATTTTATACTTACAATAAAGTTTTTTTAATCTCCTTATCAGGTTTCACACACTTTTTTTTTAACCTATAAGTACTAAAGCATATTCCACCTCATCTTTCATAAATTAGTAAATATTTTTCCTACCAAAATGCATTGCTTCAACATCATATTATTATGATCATTCCGAAATTTTTTTGATGCATCTATATTAGTAGCATCATAATTATGATTTTCATAATATTTACCAATTGATAGTTGTACCTTACAATGTTCATTAACAAACATTTCTCCAAGCTCCTTGATTCAATAACATTATAAGCTCCTTTATATCACACACCTTGTGCAAAAAAGTTTATACCTTAGCAAATCATCTTGTTCTTTATGGGATATCATCAACCTTATAATCACTCCTCAAATGCATCATCATCCTCTCCGCATTTTACTCCTAATCATCTCCTTTGGGTGCAAACTTTTCCTTCTCATCATCAACTTCATATTGCTCCACCATATTTATAGCATTCTCTTTTGGGTAGTCATTAGATTTATGACCTGGTTTATTACAACTATAACACTTAGGCAAGGAGGCGTAGCTTAAAGATTTAAGGATTTTAAGGCCATTAGAGCGTCCTTGATTCGATTTCCACTATTACTGTTACTTTCCCCACCACTACCATGTGTAGGGACTGCATTCATCACCTCTTTTCCTTTCTCAATGGAAGCCTTTTCATCCCCATACCGCTTGAACTCCTTTAGCTTCTTATTAAGCATAGATTCTACCTTTATAGCTAAATTCCTAGCATTTTAACTTGTTTGTACTGCTTGGATCACAATCATATCCTTTATATTTTTTTTAATCCTCTTAAGTTCCTTGAAATGTGTTGGGGTTAGGTTTCAAATAATTGATTGTTGACTATCAACATTAAAAATTCTACAATATTTAAAAACACTCCCATTTTTTGTGTTGTATTGTTGTTAAGCATCAAGTATATGTAATTCATAATTTGGTTGTAGAAATATCTCCCTAAATAATTATGTCATTATCCTCTATAGAAAAATGTGATTTCTACCCTCTCTTCTCCCAGTCTCCTTCAATTGATCCCACCATATTGGTGCTCCCCTTTTATCTAGAATTTTGTAACTTAAATTTTCTCTCCTTAGGAATCTTAATATAATTAAAGAAGTATTCTACTTCTTCTAATTAATCTAAAAATGCCCCTATATCTAAATCTCTACTAAAGGATGTGATATTCAACTTTAGTTTAGATTCTTATTCTCGTTTACCACCTCTTTGAAAAATAACTTCTTCCTTATTGCTAAAACAATTTCTATGATCTTATAATGTAGAATTTTGAATTTGATGACATCTTATAAAGTCATCTTCCTATCAATTTGATCCATAATTCTCTTATTATTATCTCCTCACAATAACACTTGCAATTGATCCTTTTTCTCTGCTTCTTGTAATTCCATATTACAATTTGATTCTCTTTGTTCTTCAATTGCTCTCCAAACTTAAAGTAACCTACAAACTTCATTTATAGTATTATTGACCATTGTTAGATGAACTAAGATTTGGGTTTCAAAAGCTCTCATACAACTTGATGCAACACATAAGCAATATATTCTAATCCAAAAATAAAAAACATAATAAATATAATATAAGGTTTGTATAAAACCTTAAAAGAGATCAAATTATTAATAAAACAATGAAAATAAGTTCTGTCATTATACGACTATTTATAATGAAAAATAACACCTTAAAATAAAGTTTACTAAAAATAAAACTCTAAAATATGTTTTTTTATTCTAAATAAAACTCTAAAATTTTAAATTTATTTAAAATATAACTTTAAAATATGATGTTTATTTGAAATAGAATTGTGATAGCTTTGGAAATGAATTCTTGGTCATTTTACACATATATTTGTGCATTTTAATGTCTAATCATCCAACATCCTATTGCAACATCCATCAATTCCACTAAATCTCCATCAACTGAAGTACCAATATGCTCAAACTCCACAATCTCCATCCCTCCTACCACTAGTAAGTAACAAAATCCTCCATTCTCTTTATCCCTATTTACCACTCCCATTATTCATTGATGTTACAAATACTTTTGAATGTAATTGAAACATCCCTCGAAACCTCTTTGTAACATAAAAATTTTGATCAATGTATAACTTCGTCCACCTAGTCAAACTTATCTTTATTGTTACACTATTGATAACTTGGAACCTCCTCTTTAATAAACTCAAGGTTCATAATCTTTTGCTTAATAAGAAAGTACCAATGTCTCATGCTTTACACCTTAGTAGATACATCTTTCCAAGTCCATTACCAAAGATAAATAAGACCACATATATGTGTAAATAATTGATATAAAGAGTAATGACTTTATATTTCTTATCATGAGTTTTCATTTTAGCAACACCTAAAATGAATAACAGCTTTTCCTTTAGTTATGTCCATTTATTTCTTTTTATAAGCATCAATAAATGCCAACATCCAAAGTATCAATATCAGTAGTAAAATCCTAATAATAGTTAATAATCCTAAATTTAATCTAGACTTTAAACTCAAAAATCATGCTTTTACACCTTAGGGTGTTCTAAAAAACCAATTCATGTAAAAAAATAATAATGAAATTAAGCACCAAAAAATAACAAAAAATTCTTATCTCAAGAGTAAAGAGAGGAAATTTGACTAGTATTATTTTATTCATATTTTTATTCTAATATTAAATGTATTTTGCCTATTTATTTGAATATTTTATTGATTTTGGTACTTAAGTTGTTAATATTTTGTTTCCAGGTATAAATTACTCAGTTAGAGCAAAAAGTACAAATTTAGATAAGTTTGAAGTAATTTAGAGCTATTTTTATTAAGTTATAAAGTGCATAACAATGTACATGGTTGTGTTGGAGAGTTTGGAGATGTATTTAGTGTTTCCTATGAAACATGCCCATGTTGGCTGGTAATGTGCCCATGTTGAATATTAAGAAGACTATTTTGATGGTACATGTCCATGTATATGCATGTCCTAGCTCTAGATAACATTTCACATTAATTTAAAGAACACCGACACCATCATGCCCATATTGGTGCTCTTGTATCTTGCTATATTTGAATTTTGAATTTAAAAATATAAGATTTGATATAAGAAAAAGAGGGGGTAAGGAAAATGATAGAGGAAACCCTAGGATGATAAAAAGGAAGATAATAACTGAGGAAACTCTTTTGGTAGATTTTCATCAATTTAAAGTGGAGTTCTGAAGGTTTCATGGATTTCAATCATGTTATCCTTAATTTTCAGCTTTCCCTTTAGTTTTGATATTATGTTGGATATTATGATGAGGTAAACCCTTTGTGATACCTTGATTAAATGAACCTCAAGATGGATCTCGTAGTGCCTTTGTTTTAATTTAATTTATTCTTTAATTTCATTGAGATTCAATTATGTGTTCTTATTTATTCTTGAATTAATATTGCAGGTATGTTGATTCATGTATGATTTCATACGATTGAGATTGAGAAAGCCATTTCATAAATAAATCTAGCATAATTGAAATGAGTTGCATGCAATCCTAAAGATAGGTCGATATAAATATTTCATATTAGTGTCAAACGTAATAGTAAAATAAATAAATTAAGTCATGTAAGAAAGAGATTTTAATTAATCAACCTAGGATTAGGAGTTAATAGTCTTAAGAAAGATATTAGCATAATTAAGGAATTTTTACGGTGTAATGAACTTGAGAATAAATTGATTAATGGAATCATGATTGCATATAAAGTCCTAAAGGGGAAATCGAATTCTAGGTACCATTTGTTTTATTGGATGATTTTTCACTCTTATTTTATTATAGATTCTTGATTATGTTTTCATTTTTAGTTTATTTTTATTTTAAATCTAAATTATCACCATCACCTTAATTGTAGGTTAGATAATAGGAAAAGAATCATTAATAGCACTTATAATCTTCTTAGGATCAACACTTGGTACTCTGAGTCTTATACTATGGAACAATAGGTACACTTGCTTTAGACAATCTGTAAATTAAAAGAATTAAGTTATATACATCATATACGAGTGTCCACCAAGTTTTTGACATTGGTGGCTAAGGACCAGGATATTAGGAAAGCTTGATTACTATTAATCTAACCATTTATTTCCTTTACATTTATTTTATTTCTTTTCATTTTTGGTTTAATAATTAATATTTCTTTTTCTTATTGCTTTTTTAAGAGCTGGATTAAGTAATTTGGCAAAATTAGTTGAGGGAGATCCTGAAGTTAAAAGGATAGCTTTTTAAAACCTTAGAACTAGGTTTAAACAAAGGAAAGAAGAGATGAAGAAAGAATTTGAGAACTCAAAACTAGAAAATATGGTATGACAATAAAGGATAATGTCTAAGTATTTGATGCCTTTGCTAACTAGAACTAAGTACAGTATCATCAAACAAACTATTACAGTTAACAACTTCAAGATTAAATCAAATATTCTATATATAGTGCAACAATTTTTTCAATTTAATGGATTGTAAGATGAGGATCCAAATGCTCACATCACCAATTTTACGGAGATTTATGATACTTTTAAAATAAACGAGGCCACTAATGATGTAATTAGATTAAGGCTATTTCCTTTCTCTTTGAGGAACTGAACCAAATAATGGTTAAACTCTATTCTTTAAGAATCAATCATGATTTGGGATCATATAATTGAAAATTTTCTAATGAAATACTTTCCACCAGCTAAAATGACAAAGATAAGGAATGACATCTCTTCATATACCCAAACTAACTTAGAGACTTTATATGATACATGGGAGATATTCAAGGATTTACTAAGAAGATACCCATATCATGATTTTTTTTATTTGGTTACAGGTTCAAAGATTCTATAAGGGTCTAAATCCTTCAACCAGGTAGATGATAAATGTCACCAATAGAGGATCCTTAAATAGAAAAATTACTGAAGTGAGTCAAGAGTTGATTGAAGAGACAGATAAAAATAGTTATCAGTGGAACTTAATAAAGGATAAACCTAATAAGCTAGCTAGAGTTTATGATGTAGATGTAGTTATAGCTTTGGCACTTCAGGGTGAAGCTCTTAATAAGAAGAATGGTATATTATTAGTTGTGCAACAAATAACTCATATTATGTTGTGTAAGTTATATGGAGGAGTCATACAATCTAGGATTATTAAGTAATTAAGGTTAAAACAAAATTGATCGAATATATTAACTACATAGGTAATGCTCCTTAACTGCAAAATAATCCACGCAGCTACATTTACAACTCAAGATTAAGAGAACCATCTGAATTTTTCTTGGGGGAATCAGGGGCATGAAAAATATAACCCTCCACTTGGTTTTGAAAAACTCCTCCCTAAAAGAAGAAGCCTAGCCTAAAAGATATCATGACTGAATTTATTCAAGCATATGAAATTTGATTCCAAGCTACTAAAGCTTCACTTGGAGAATCAAATAGGACAGCTTGCCAAGATAATTTATGAGAGAACACAAAGAGGCCTACCTAGCATTACGAAGATAAAATTGAAAGAGCACATAAAAGAAATCACTCTTAGAAATGGTAAGGAGCTGATAATAGAAAAGAAAAAGGATCAAGAAGGAGATAAAGAAGACAAGCAACCCAAGTTAGTGAAGCGGTTCAAGCCTTATATCCTATATCTAGCAAATCTGAAGAAAGATCACATGGACAAGTAGTTTAGTAAGTTCCTAAAACTCATTAAATAATTGCACATTAACTTACATTTTTTAAGGCTCTTTCACATATACTAAAGTATGCCAAAAAATTTTAAGGAGATACTATCAAATAAAAGGAAGTTAGAGTAACTATTTAGTGACATTTAGCGAGGAATGTTTGACTATTCTTTAGAACAAACTACCTAAGAAGCTTAAAGATCCAAAGAGTTCCATTATTCCATGCTTAATTAGTAATTTATCACTTGAAAAAGCATTAGCTGACTTAGGGGCCAACGTAAACTTAATGCCCTATAAATTATGTAAGAGATTACGATTAGGAGAAACAAACCAACAAGGATGAACATATAGTTAGTTAATAGGTCATTCAAGTATCCTAGAGGCATCATAGAAGATGTGTTGGTTAAAGTTGATAAAATTAATTTTTTATGTGAATTTGTCATGTTAGATATAGAAGAGAACATTCATAAACCTCTTATATTATGCTTTTTGTTTCTAACAAAAACGAGGTTAGTAATTGATGTAAGTGATGGTAAATTGATGTTGAGATTAAAAGATGAGGAACTAACATTGAGAGTAAGATAGGAGAAGGTGACTTTTGAAATTTCTAAAGCTTTGAGACATTCTTTTGAATATGATGCCTCTTTTTACTTTCATGATATGGTTGATTTTGTAGTAGTGTTAAAATTAGTAAGTGTTATTCAAGAAATTATGAGTGATGACTCATTAGAGTTATATCTGGTTAAAGAAGAGAAGTTTAGTCTCCCACGTTATAATGAAGTAAGTTAAAGTGGGAACGTTAAGTTAATGACATTAAATAATCACTCCTTGTAAGGCAACTCAAGCTTTTTTAATTTGGTAATTTTGTTTCAATTAGTTTTATTATAATTTTGTAGCTTTTAGTTTCTATAATTTAACTTATATCTATGTTAACTTTGTGGTTTAGCATAAATTTTTGTTTGGTTTATGATTATATGGGGGCATTTTTATCTTTTATACTTTAGGTATATGTTTTGATCAATAGGAGTGCAAGCAAGAGGACAAAATTAGCTAAGTCAAAAAGTTACAAAAAGTAACACGCCCATGTTGATGGTAGTATAGAGCTACAAACTTATATTGATCAGAGACACATTATGTTCCACTCAGAGAAAAACAGTCAGCAAGTTATATTGACACACCAGTTTTGGTAACCATGTTGCTAGAAAATCACTATAAGCCATATACACACCTATTAGCACACCCACGTTACTAGACCCAAGTAAGTGTTTGAGAAATAGTAAGAAACATGACCACTAATATGCCTGTATAGGTGATAATGTCAAATTATGTTCCTTTTTCCTTTGTTTTTCTAAAAAGTTACAAAATGCTACATGGTCATTAACATGACCCGTGTTAGTGATCATATTGATTTCAAAATTTTAAAATCTAGTGTCAACAAGATCATATTAAGCCTTAGTATGCCTGTGTTATTTATTGTCTTTTTGGACACAAATTAGATACAGGATTATATTCTGGACCTTGATACACTCTATCATAACACTTTTGAGATACACACCTATGTAAAAACCTTACTTGCCCATGTTATAACCCAATATGTTTATGATATTTTAAAATTAACCCTAAAATACTTAACATAGGACAACTATATATTCGTCTTGTCACCCATATCACGTAAAATTATTTTTAAATTTCCTGTCACCACCCAAAACTATATCTTTCACTTTCTCTCTCACTTTTCTTTGCTAGGCAATAACTAATTTCTCTTGAAACTTCATCAATTTAAGGTATTTTTAATGCTTTATTTCAATTTTTTTAGAGTTTTTGAATGGTTTAGGAGGAATTAGGTGTGGGAATGCATATCTATGTGATTGGAAGGACAAATTCTGATCTAATGGTTGTTCTCCACTAACAATAAGGATATAGGGACTGTATATTTCATCTTTGGTGTCATTCTTGGAGTGATAGGTACATGTTTTTCAGTACTGATCCATATGGAATTAGCACAACTCGACAATCAAAATTCTTGGTTGGAGAGATTGATTGATATTCGCAAACCATTTTGCATGTTGAATTCAAATTTTTTAGGGTTTTGGGGCTATTTTGCATATATTCTTGTGAATTTAAATCTCCAAGGTTGTTAACTGCTTTTATATAAATTCAATTAACTAATTGCTTATGTTTTGCATGCTTTACATTTTTATTAGGATTTTGTATTGTTTAATTTTTTGGGCCAATTTTATTTTATTTTATTAGGTTATTTAGATAAATTAGTTGTAATGTTCTGTAATTAATTGATATTAAGGGAGTATTATTGATTAAATTGGATATTCTGGGGATAATGTTGTTATATTTGATAGTTATGGATTAACTTGTAGTTTGTTGGTTTTCATGTTTTTATTATTAATCTAGAACGAATTGATCATGGGATTATATTTGGTGTTTGTTTGTGAGGGTTTGATTAATGTATATTATTCCCTTGTTTTAGTAAACTTTGTTATTTTCATATTTTAGGGAATGATGACAAAAAGAGAAATCACATCAGACCAAAGGTGAGAAAAGAAGATGCCAATGAAGATATAGAGGAGTAAGGGTAGTTTACAACAACAACTCCGAGGAAACACTATAATTGGTCATTAGCCGTGAGTGGTTGTATGAGTTGATGAGGTCCAAGGTGACGTAGCCGATATCTCATACAGTCAGATATGCACACACATTGATCAATAATATGATCAATGAGAAAGGAGACAACAATGGTGTGGTACGGATGGTGGATGTGTTTTTATCTCTACAATATGGTAGAGAAAGTCACTATCCTACAGGTTAGAGTTGGCTTGGTTCTTCAAGCACCAGGCCTATGACACCAGAGTGGGAGTCATATATATGGGGCGATAAATGACCAGGTTGGTCTAAGGCATGAGGCTAACAAAATATTTATATGGAATAACACTGATTCAATAGATGGTGCTTATCACGCTCGAGAGCTTGGAGCGATGTGGATAGTTCAGAGGAGGCTAAGTTAGTAGGGACATGTTTAGATTATAGTGGGAGCTGAGAATCCAACAGTTGCAGATAGAGCATAAAAGGAACACCTTGATATATGATAGAAGTAGAACAAACATGATCCCCTACAATAGTTTATAATAGCACCCAAGTGTTAAGACGACGACTCAGATAGTGCAAGCACTCCTAGAGGTCATCTACACCTCCAAATCAAGACTAGTTAAATATAGCCCAGTTGGAGAGATACATGCACGTTGACTATAAGAGTACAGCGTACCATCTGAGAAGGAGAGTAAAATTTGGTGAAACACTAAGTATGGTTAAAGAAATATGATCGATAGATGGAGGAGGTGTTGGTACATATTGTTGGAGACTTAGAAGTTACAATACTAGCTCCACCAATGGGAGCTGCTACATTGTTGTTATCTCCTCAGTAACTAAAAGCTCTAGCTACCACAAAGGTAGCACCCCATGAAACTCAACACCCACATACTCCCATCACACCAACAGATCTCCAAAGACAGGTAAATCATAAGCAAAATGTTTGATAAGCGTATTTTTGTTTATTTTGTGTTTATTTTTATTTTATGTCCTTTTCTTTTTATTTTGTTTTGATAGTTAGCAAAGGATTGCCACTACTAAACTACTATTACGTTGTTTATTCTTTTATTTGTCCATTGTTAATATACTAAACCATTATTTCTTTTCATAGATATAATTAAATTGTGTTTATTATATTTACCTTATATTGTATATTATTTTATTTTATTTTTAAAAGGATGATAATGGATGTAAATCACATCGAAAATACAAACATCTAGATAATAAATTGGGGAAGTACTTGTTTACATTACCTTTTCTCTATATAGAGATTATCTAGTCTTATATGTGACTTGCTCTATACATTAGGGACAATATACATCTTTAAATGTGGAGAAGGGGTATAGAGATTTTGGATTATGGGATTTAATTTTGACTCAAGAATATTTTAATTTTAATTTATTGATTTCTTTATAAGGATCTACAATTTGTTTATATCTTGAAGCATTTTGAGTTGAAAATTATGGAATTAAGTCAGAATAGTAAAGGAAGAAAGCATGATTAGATGGATTTTTAGTTATATATAATGAATGTGTTTTTCAATTAATGATTACGATGAAAGTGCATAGAATTTTTCACATAAGAGCTTGTATTATGAGGTTTGAACCTATGAGCATCTATCATCATTATATTATGCTCTATTTTATTTACTATATAAATATCATGCATAATTGGTTGATTTTAGATCTTGTTTTTATTATACATGTTGAGACCATTATTTCTAAATTAGAGGCCTTTAGGTGAAAAAGGCATCTAGATTAAACCTTTTATTGAGCCCTTTTATTTGAATTTACTTTACCTTATTTTTATCCCTTACGTGTGACCAATTTCGAGTTTTATCCTTTTCTTTGGATTATGTTGTGTTATAAGCTGGAATCATTTTTTTATTAGCCTTATATTTATTTTTGCACCCTAAAGGAATGTATTTACTTAATTGTATAAGTAATTGATTTGATTAAGAAGTTTCAAGAATGCGGAAAGGTGTCAGCTTGTATATTTGAAGTAATGTCTTCTTTTGTGTTACTTATCCATATTTTGTATATTCTACTTATAAGTTAAAAAAAATAATGAAATTTAAAAAAATTGTTTAAAAGTGTCAAATTATAAGTAGGAGAAATATAAGATATATGATGTGTTTTGCACCTTACTTACATTCTATATGGAGATTTAAGTTTACTTAAATCAAACTTTTTGTATGATCTTCTTTATGCAATTTCCTTTATGTTGATTAACCCAAAATTTATCTTTCTCAATACCTTACCTAAACGTCATTACACCTTAGTTGAAAGACCTTTTGATTTTTGCCTTTAATTTATTTTATAGTGGTGGAGATATGATATGTTAGCAAGCTTATGGTTAAGAATCAATTCGATATATTGATTTGAGAGTTTCACTGATGATCACCCTAAAGGCTAGTGAATTAAATAAATTTTTTGTGTAAGGGTATTAAATTCTGTGGCACTTCATTTCAGAAGGGTTATCAAAATATCATTTATGGATTTGCCTTGTGAAAATTTTATTATATGATTATTTTATTCTAATTGTATTTTGATTTAATTGTTAAAGCATGACATTTGAAGTGTGAATAGATAGGTTGTGATGAATAAGAGGGGCATATTGAGAAGAGTTGATGAAATGGAATTATCATTTCCTTGAGGATAAGCAAATGCTTAAGTGTAGAGAAGATGATAAGTAGTATTATAGCCATATTTTTAGTTCTCATATCTATGCATTTTGCTTGTTTATTAGATTAATTTTTATTATTTGGTACTTAAGTTGTACATATTTTGTTTTTGGGTCTAATTCATTACTTAAAGAGCAATTTGGAGTTGTTTTGATTAAGTTATGGAGTAAATAACAATGTACACGACCATGTTGGACATTTTCGAGACTTATTGAGTGTTTTCTGTGGAACACACACATGTTGGTTAGTAACACTACTGTATTGAATAGTGAGAAGGCTATGTTGATAGTCAATGCCTATGTTTGTGTATATGTATTAGCTTTGTATAGCGTTATATATTAATTTGAAGAATATAGTCACCAATATCCAATGTTGGTGACCTTGTATCTCGCTGGATTTGAATTTTGAATTTAAATAAATAAGATAAAGAAAGAGAGGAGACAAGAAAAATATCAGAAGAAACCTTAGGATGGAAAAAAGGAAAAGAAAAATCGAGGAAACCCCCTTAGAGCAAATTTTCATCAATATAGAGTGAAGTTTTTGAAGATTTTAGGGATTTTAATCACATTATCCTTGATTTTTTGTTTTTCCTTTAGTTTTGATGTTTTGTTCAATATTATGATGACCTAAACCCTTTCTAGTACTTGGATTAGATGAACCCTGTAATGGATCTTATAGTGACTTTGCTTTAATTTAATCTATTCTTTGATTTCATTTTATTAAATTGTGTTCTTATATATTCTTGACTTAATATGGTTGGTATGTTGATTCATGTGTGATTTCGTGCAATCGAGATTGAGAAATTCAATGTATGAATGGATCTAGTATAATTGAAAGGAATTAAGCATAAACATAGAGATAAGTTGTTATAAATCTTTCACGTGGTACATATATTTTTTAGTTAAACTTAAATTAATTTAAACAAATTTTCTTAATTCTGATTATATAAAGTAAATCTTAATTAAAAATTAATAAACCTAAGTTAAACTAGATTTTAACTAATAAAACCCTAATTGTTAGTAAATTTTCAATATGATTTTTTAACCCTGTTGCATTTTGAAACCAAATATCCTAATTTCTAAAAAAATTTATTTAAACCAAAATCAAATGACCTTTAGAAATTGTTAGTGTAATATCTGACTTCCTTTCCCGTATAAAACAAAAAAAGCAAAAAAAAATATTGTGAGTAAAGACGAAGCAGCAAAGACGAGAGAATAGAAATGAAATGGGCATAAAAGAGTTATAAATAGAGAATAACAACCAAATGACATAGAAGCGAGAGCATAAGAAAATAGAGATAATACGATAGAGGGATAATCAAAAAAACAAAATTAAATGCTTATTTGGATTTGTTTGGTTAATGAAACTAGGAAAACATAGTAGTGATGAGTTCTCATAATTTTATTAGGTATTCTTAGATACCTATTGATAGACAAGATCATTTTGTAATCATATTTTCTTTTGGTGATTAGATTATATTTAGAGGTATTGTGAGTCTTATCATGATTCCTCAATTGTAAGTAAAACAATGGAGGAAGATGAGGATCCATTTTTTTCCTATCTAGTTTGGAAGTGAAATATGCAAATCCTGAACATATTGAGATCAAAATCTTAGAAAAGGTAAGAAACAATACAAAAAAGTCAAGGTGAGGTGGAAGGAGCATTAAGGATAAATGTACTGATGAGCTTAAAACTATTAGCACACATTCTATTAGCTATTCGGGTAATAAAGACAAGTCAAGTGGAGTTAAAGTTTCTCCCAATAATTTCATCCTTCAATAGGCCTAATAGTTGACTGGGTCCAAGATATTAAAATAACTAAGGCTCACGTTGAAAAAGAATTTCATAAAGTGTCTTGATAAGATTGCTTAACTAATTTTAGTTTAATTAAAATATATGAGTCCTACTGTACCACATATATGTCATATGGCATGGCAAGATCAACATAATTAATAAAAAGTAATAAATTTAATTAATATAACACATAATGGATAGAGACATAATTATGTTAATATTTTTGTTTATTTAAAGTTTAAATAGAATGTTTTGCAAATGTTAAAGAATATTTTAAAACTCTAAAATGTTAGGGTTGACGTATATTTTAGTGAAAATACAAAGATTAAAAATGCCCTTTTTGTCTCTAAAAATTTTTAAAAAAGAGAGTAATTTTTACGTAACTAGAATATAGATCAAGCCCTACCAATTTATAATGTTGAAAAAGAATCCTAACATTTTATAGTCATTCAAATTTAATCTTAAATTGATCGAACCCTTAACGAGTTTATATTTCTGTTAGTTGAGTATAACATTATTAACATGATACTTATTTTTTATTTTTATCTTTCACATGAGTCTTATAGTATCATGTGGCTTTCACTTGGCACTCTAAGATCCATTCATTTTAATTAAAAATTTTGTTATTAATCTAATTATTCCTAATTTTAAATTGATCCTACTTTAATTAATCTTTAAAATCACAAATAAACCCTAATTATCAATAACAAAATATAATTTAATATTAACCTTAAATAGGTACAATTAAACATAAATTAACTTTTTCTTCCTTTTCTCTTTTCTCTTTATTATTATTCAAGCCACTATCACTGCCACTTACCAACGTTAATACCTTCTCCTTAAACCATTTTTCCACTCAACATTGTTTTCCCTTTCATGACCTAACCACCATTATAATCTTGCTAACCACAATCTTAACCTCCTCGACACCTACCACCCCTCAAAAGGGATCCATAATCAAATTCACCAAAGCTGCTTCTTTTTTGTTTTCAATAGTGCTTCTTTTTTGTATTCTTTAAGTTACATGATCTTTTTATTGATATCATTATCCCATCTAAATCTAAATTTAATAATTTTACACTCTCTACAGACTTATTTGACATTATTTCCTTATTCTACGGAGAAACCCACTTCATATTCCACTTGATCTTTGTCTTTTCCTTCTTTTAAGCCATTAACAACCTCTTCAACCACCACTTTGCAAGTGTCTAGAATCTCTTATTACAAGGGCATTTCAAAGTATTGTTGTTAAATCTGTGGAACAGAAACTTAATTACTGCAAAATCCACCATTGATTAGAAAGTTTATAATTGTAATAAATCAAAATTAGGGTATATGTGATATTAGAACACAATTTATAAAATACAAGAAAACACAATTGCACACATGAACTTTATCTTGCTCCTAATGTGCTTAATGCTTAAAATTTATGAAGCATAAACACTACTTTTAGCAATTGCAACATTGATTGATATACTAGTAAAAATATATCATATTTCTTTCTAGAATTAGGTCACTATTATATGACTTGAGAAGACCATAACAAATAAGGAAAACATGCAAAGTTTGATGATGCCATTAGCTTTGTTCTATTCTTCAACCACCATATCATCTTCTAGATATCTAAGAACTTACAGTTACATCATTTGATATAACATGTAAAGCAGGATAGTCAAAATACATCAAGTACATACCTTTTGATGTGTATGCTTCTGTATCACAAAATCGTATAATGTTCATCAAGAAGCTAATAGTACCACTTGAACGTTACCTATAACCCGACTTTAGAGGAACAATATGTTACTCAGCTTACTCTTTTCCATTAAGTTACATACAACAACTTAAAACAGATGAACCTAAGATACTCCTTGGACTAGTAGTTAAGGAGAAATTGAATAAGTGAGAGTGATGTAGTTGCAACAACTCCTAACCTCTCTCCGACTTCTACCTTATATCCTTTACTTCCCTCAAATTTCATATAAAACTACCTAGAATTATATAATTTTCTATAACGAAATGGTATTCCCTGTAGAACAAGGGAGTCATAACAAAGAAGTCTCTGAAGGGTGCAAATCATTTAATTTTGAATTTGTTTAGATAATTATGTGAATAAGGAGATTATGAACTTGAAAGAATCTGAAAAAGAAATGCTTTTGAAAATAAAAAAAGAAGCAACTTTTGGCAATGGATCCATTTTGAAGGGTGATGAGTGTGGAAGAGGTTTGGATTGTGGTTGGATCATCAAAGAGATAACAAATTGAGTGAAAAAATGGTTGGTGGAAAGTGGTGATAATGGCTGGAGCAATAATAGAGAAAAAAGAGGAAAAGAAGAAAATGTTAATTTAGGCTTAAAAGAAGTTAGTTAAGATTATTCTTATATTAGAGTTTATTCATATTAAGGTTGATTATAATTTACTAAAGTTAATTAGGCTTAACTTAAAATTAAAAATAATTGATATTTAATTAAAATGAGTGGATCCCAAAATACTACGTGATAAAACAATAATAGAGTCCCGCTGAAATACTAAGCCTAAAGTGGTCCAATAAATATCACGGTAATGTTAATGTGATATTTAAATCCTATTAAAGATTTCGTCAACGTGAAATTAAATTTAAACGATTATGAAATATTAAAATTCTTTTAAAATTTTCTGAAATATTGAAATTTAATATTATTCTAGTCCAAAATTAGGGTTGAAATGCATTTTAAAATTCATCAATCATTTTTTAATTTTATTAAATATTAAGATTTAAATTAAATTCTTGTTTCTAAAAAAAAAAATGTAAGAGATGCACGTGTTTATATGAAATAAGCAAATGAGAACAGTGGTCCTTAACACTCCTTTAAAAAAGGTGGGAGAATTTATTAGTTATGGGATGAAGGTTCCAGTTCAGCTACTGGCTGCTGGCAAGTACCTTTCAAACACACTTCCCACATCCTATTAGTTGCATATTGTGTTTGCCGCCAAGTGTAAATATGATATAAAGCACCGGTTGGAGTTGCAGTCGCCAACTGGTAATAATTGTGTGTTTATTCTAAAGCAAAGATATGATGCGAGTGGTGTTACATAGTTGTCATTTGCTGGGGGACAGAACATTTAAGTTTCTAGTTTGAGGTTAGGTTGGACCTTGGATGACCCAAACTCATCATATACATGCAACACTCAATACTCTCATTCCTCTTCTCACAAACATTGAACAAAACATGTGAATTGACTATCTATCTAACTTTGGAAATGAGATAATTTAGGAAATAAATCTTCTTAATTAAAACCTATGCACATACACATTAAAAGCTGTACTTTACCATATTTGGCTGTGTTTCTTCCGGTTAGCTACCTTAACTGCTATTTTAAGCTTATTTCCATTGCAACTGTGAACTTCTGATCATCCTAAGCTAGCTATTCAAAAAGGTTTCTAACAATGTACGCTTCAATTATTTATAACTTGCGTAGACTAAGGACATCAATTGATGGTAGTTTCAATGATAATACCAACAAATGATTTCTTGCTTTTTCCACCGAAAAATATAAAAATTCTTGATTTTGTCAAAAATTTAAGATAAGTTACAATTACTTAACCATGAAATAAGTATATCCATTATGATTTTTAGTATTAATAAAAAAACAATCTTTTAATTACGAAACATCAAATATAAATATTATATTATATGCCAAAAATATAAGACAACACATTTTTAGGTCAATTCTTAATTCTCAATAATCATTTTTTGGCAGAATTTTCCACTCATTCTTTCTATATCCCATACTACAAATACAATATTGATATCTAAATTAACATTTATTAATGCATGCAAATCGAAGCATCATGATTGTAATCAACAATTTAACAAGAAGTGAAAAGGGTAAGATACCCACAAAAAGTCAAAAGACCGATCCAATGATAATGCCAATGATCAAATAATCAATTGCGCGGCAAAAGTATTCAAAAATTGTTTAGCTTTTCGGCCTTGATTGCGCTATCATCTTTACAATTGAAAACTCCTCCCATTTCGCAACAATAACAACAACTTTATTGTATAAGCTTATTTTTTTTAACTAAAGTTTCTTGTTTTTAAAAAAAGAAATATATTAATTTTACGTATTTTTTCTTTATATTTTATAATGAGATTATTTTTATAACTTTTAATTATAAAAAATGACCTTTTTAAGCTTCATTTTTTTTATAAAGAGAATATTTCTCTAACTTTTTGATCATTAAAAAATAAATTTATTGTTTATTTCAAAATACGGTTAGCAGACATTTCAATAAGAAGGTAGGTTCACCCTCTAACAACTCGTCACATTTTTAGATGCTCTAAATACCACATATATATATACACACAATCTTATAATTTGATTTTTTTCTAAAACTTTTTTTAATTTAAAATTCTTTAAGATATTGTAAAAATTGATATCTGTAAATTATATTATAAAATTATAAGACATTTATCTACAAAATATATTATATCACTAATTAAAGTTTTATAAAATTAAAAGTATAATATAGGCGGTGATTAAATTATTAGTTAAACACAAATAATTCATTTTAACTAATTTGAAAAACTAGCTTAGTTAAAAGTAAATAGTCTTACCTAACAACGGCGGTCACCACCTCACAATTGAAACATGTCAGCACTTGGGCCCCGTGCATTGTACGCACCACGGCGCACGTTATATGAGAAGGATGTTGAGAGATAAGTGATGTGATTGGAAGAACAAGGAGAAAATAAGTCCACCCAATTTCGCCTCCGTTTTCTTGTTCATTTGTCTCTCTCTACCCTCTCTCTCTTTCTCTCCCTCTCGCTCAGGAGTTGCCATGGAGTCTCTCTCTCACTTGTTCTCTTTGTAATGCCTTTGGCATTTGCTTTTAACTTCCTCTATGTCCCAAAAACTTTCGTGGAGAGTGTTGGAGTTCTGAGAGAGACATCGCTGGGTGTAGATTATTAGCTTGTTAAGCATTTTTTTGAAATTATAGGGTTTGTATACAACTGGGATTGGGGTTTGATTTCGAAATGCCGGCTCATCGATCGAAGTCGGAGAAGGACGATGCCGGAAGACGGCTCCGGCGAGACCCTTATGAAGTCCTCGGCGTCACTCGTAACTCTACGGACCAGGAAATCAAAAGTGCCTACCGGAAGTTAGCTCTTAGGTTATCTCTCTCTCTCTATACTTGTCGTATTTTGTTTTATTAGCTGTTGTAGTGCACAGTTGGCTCCTTCGAGTTATTGTAGTTGAATGTGTCATCTGAAGTTTGAGTCTTTTGACGAAAGATGGCATCTTGAAGTAAATGAATTGTATTTATGTATCGGTTTAGTTGATTTATAAACATGCTTTGGTATTCAAAAGTGTTTATTTTCTTAGAACGTAATTTTTACAGTTTGCTTGACTGAAACTTTATTGTATTTTGGAAACTTTTTTTTTTTTTTTTTGGTGGATTCTCTTATGTGAAACGGATGATTTTAGTGCAAGCCATATGCGGCTGTGACTATGCAATATGCATGAATGAAGAAAGCTCTAGAGATATCTGATCTGTGTCAAATAGGATGGTTCCGTAATGTTAACAATGATGTGGATTGATTGCGTAATTTAGCTGTATATGAGTATATTTTGATCTAATTTATAAACATCCCCTGGCGACTGTCAATAACAGGGACAGAAAATGGTTTACATATTTGATTGCTTGTGTGGATAAATCGGGAATTGGATGTAGCAAAGTTTAACTCCACGTGTGGCACACGATCTGCAAAAAATTGACCAAAAATTATGTTTAGATAAGGATGAAATATGCAAGATGAACTTCCGTTCAGGATACTATTGTATGGTATAACAACCAAATTTGTCATAAACCCAACATGGACCCTAGAAGGATGGGGAGGTGGAAGACTATGGGTTGATGACACTTATCCGGATTCTGCAACTGCTAATTGAATTTGCTGTTTCAGGTACCATCCTGACAAAAATGCAAATGATCCTGAAGCAACTGACGTGTTTAAAGAAGTTACATTTTCCTATAACATCTTGTCTGACCCTGAAAAGAGGCGGCAATATGACTCAGCTGGTTTTGAGGTAGATTTTTTCTGTACAACAATACAGATGACAGAGGGATATTTATGTTCTCTCTATAGTTCCATGTTTTGTTTGGTGGCAATTAAATTGCTTAAAATCTTACCAACTTGTGCTAGCAACTAAATATGAGAATCTTTAATCCTCAAATTTTGATTCCTGTTCTTGGAATCAATTTGGAACATAAGGATGATCAATTGTCAAATGATCAGGCGGTTGAATCAGAAAGTCAAGAACTAGAGCTAGATCTTTCAAGTTTGGGAGCAGTGAATACTATGTTTGCAGCACTCTTTAGGTTAGTGTATTATGGATTTGTGCCTTTTCATTTTCAATTTAATAAATGGGCCTTTCATCTCAAGTTAATTTTGTGGAAGAATTATTGACAGTTTTAAGAATGCCTGGTCATTTTGGTACCAACTATTTATTAAAAAACAGTAAACTTGGTGTGCCAATCAAGACCACTGTATCAGCAACTGTCTTGGAGGAGGCACTGAATGGCTTGGTTTCCATTCGTCAGCTTCCACTGAGCCATCTTATTTCTAGAAAGGTGATGTGCTAATATACTGGTTCAGGTATCAGTTGCAGCAAAACTTCAAGGGCTCATTGTATACTTTCACATTTTGAAGCAGGTTGAAAAGCAATGTGCTCACTTCTATTCCGTTACAATAACAGAAGAGGAGGCAAGAGCTGGGCTTGTATGCCGAGTGCAATCTTCTGAGAGAAGCAAGTTCAAGGTTCGTACGAAACATAAAGTTTGCTAGATGAATATATGAGAATTTGACTTGGTCGGGCATGATGAAACTTGATTTATTTGCTAGTTGGTTTAGGACAATACAGAAGATTACAATATTTTATAGAAATAAAAAAGTTGCAAAGTTTTATGGTTTCTGAATTTATTATTAAGATAAACAGTAGGAATCATATCCTCTGAGCTTACAACAAGAACTAGGAATCACTCCTAGTGTTTAGAATGATAGAAATTATTAAACAAAGTAACACCTAAAATAATTCCCCCTCCACACAACCAAAGTTTTTAAAAAACTTTTCAAATGAATCTTTCAAACATCATATTCTAGTTTTCTTCAGGAGGAAAGATGACAAATAAAGAATTAACTTTTCTATTAAACAAAGCAACACCTAAAATCATCCCCACTCTCCATCAGTACCAAATGTTGTTGACAACATTTCAAATGTATCTTTGAAACATCAAGTTGTGTTATGAGCCAGGGATTTCTAAGTATTTAGGAGGGGTGTTGACAAACTGATTGTTTGAGTGATCTTGGTCGTAGTGAACATAGCATATTTAAGATTGTTACCTAAGCATTTTTCATTGTGAGAAGCTATAAAATTTGACACTTCCCGGAGGACTTAACTTTTGACATGATAAATTTTGTAGTTGTTGTGGTCTCTTTCTTATTTGCTTGATTCCCATAAATTTTAACAAGTGAGGAATGAGGCAGATGATGCTTTTATGGAGTTTTGTTTATTTTACTGAAAATTTAGTTAATCCTTTGAGGTATAAAATATGACTGTACTACGGGATGAGATTTTGGAAGTCATTGTTCCATTATTTTGGTTAGTAGTGACTAAATTGCATTCAACCCTTTGTAATGTTGTTTAGTAAAATTAGTGGAATGATAGGGAAATGAAAACAAGAAGGTTTAGTGATTGTTGACTTGTGCATGAAAAGTGGATGCTAGGCATGCTAGGCTTACTAGCAACAATCTTTTTGCAGTTATTGTATTTTGATCAAGAAGATAACGGTGGCTTAAGCCTTGCATTACAGGTAACAAACATTTCATTCAATATTTTGATCTATAGTCCACAATTTGGATATGGTTTTACTTATATTATTTTATTGGATTTACATGCGTTAAACAACAATTTGGACATCTCTGCAAGTCTATTGTAATTGATAATGAAACGTTAGCTTGAGGGTTTTGATTTTTTTCAATGTTTAAAAAATTGGGATGGTTATTATTCAGGTAAGGAGAGAGGTTCAAGGTTGAAAGGTTCAATTAGTAGTAAATTGTTATCATATTGGTAAGTAAAAATTAATTACAAATATATTTAAACATAATATTTTATTTAAATAAAATCAAAATATTAATTAATGCAGAGCATTTATCCAAATTCAATAACTTCCATTGAAATTAAATTTAATAAAAATATGTTAAAATGATCCTAATTAGTTTTGCCACATATGACATGGACAGTTCAAAGCCTACTGGGTTCTTGGGTACCCAATAATAAGAAAGATAGCTAGAATAGTTGAGAGCCTTGAAGGAAATAACCAAGTAGCACAAGATAACTTATCAAAGTAAGTCCCTATTGAAGTCTCTAATTAATCTGCCATTTTAATTCTTCCCTTTGTGATTTTGCAATTTGTAAAGAGAAATATAATGATTTTGACAGATTGTAAATTCTGAATCATCACTTTCAGCTCCATTCTTCATAATGTTGTTAAGGGCCAGCAATAATTTCATAAATGTCTCATTATTTTCCTGCTCTGACTTTGCCTTCCGACTGTACCTAATCCAAAATAACACATAGACATCACTCAGCAATTACGCCTTTTCCTGCCAGTGTATGCATGTACATATAGTGTATATGTTTTCCCACAATTGCGAAAGAAGGATAATTGATAAGTTTTGGTTCATAAAAAGTTCCATAAAAGATAGAGAATTATGGGTTTGGCAACCTACAGAGAGATGGCTGAAGTTAGATGTGAGCTATCTAGACATCGCGCTTTGTATCCCCATCCTCTAAAATCTTATATTTGCAAAATGATTTCTGTTTGTCTGACTTTGATAGAGCCAACAAGAGGGAGAAGAAGACAAAGGTAGAGTGGCGACAACAAACAAACAACCCTAAGAAGATAGCAAAAAGGACCAAACAAGTCCTAAATAAAAATTAAAAACACATCGTAAACAATACCGGTCAAGTTTTAAATATTAACTGGCGGGTTTTAGATTAGGCATCTTTTATACCATGAACTGGCTCATCACGGTAAACCTGGTCAAACTAGCTGGGCCCATTTGGTTTTTGAATCATTTTCTTAGTATCTACTGTGGAAATTTCAATCAACAAGGTTTTGAACTTGATCTGAAGGGACCACTATTTCAGTAAGCTGTATCTTGGGATTCTCACTTAGCATTTGACTTTCGTATTTAACATAGCTTGGATGTCTTCTTTTTGAGTTGTACTTCTACTTCCTGATTTTCATTTTATGTGGTCCATGTCTCTTCCATTTTCTCTGTTTATTCTTCCCATTCTAAGACGAAAATATGGAGAAATTATTCTCTCGATCTTTTCTCTCCTTTTGTGCAAAAGGAGTGCAGTTCTGACACAGGCTTTGGTAAAACTCTAGACTATGTAAGAAAGTTGTCGTTGGGTTTGTATTTTCTCTTGCCAGTTAGCATAATCCCCTAACATTTGATTTTCAAAACTTGCCACAAAACTGATACGCTATCGCTTAAGAATTCTGGAATTATAGCATGGCTGTAGGTAAGCAGAATTTGTCATCTTTTTCCAATTATACTAGATGTCACTTGAACAGAAGCTTATTGGAGTTATGCTTGATCTTACGGTTGGTTGGTTCTCTCTTAATATTGGGGGTGTGTACATCAGCTAGAGCAGAGTGGAAAAGTCCTTGTATGGGCTTAGAACTGACATGAGAATTGGGTTTTCGTCAGGTTTTTGTTGAATCCAGCTCCAAGCACACAAATGATCAAGAGATGTCTCCATCATTCTCATCTGTATAACCATTATTTTGCACATTGTAAGGAACTTTAAAATTGTGACTGGGTGGTCCATTATAATCATATATATACGGAAGGAAATAGGCTGGCAGATGCTTTAACTAATTTTGGGTTTAAGTTGAGTAGTGTTTTCAACTTCTGGCAATACCCACTAAATTAAGTGGGTAGAGTTTCGTTTTTTTGATTAATATGCAGTTCCCTACAGTGGTATGAACTATTGAATTTGGGGTCCCCCATTTGAATTAAAGAGAGCTTAATTGATCTTAGAATAAATTCCATGTTTTACTTGTTCAGTTACCCATCTTTTATTTATCTTTATTGTAGGAAGACAGCATAAGAAGAGGAAAGGTAACATCTGCTGGGTTGTATTTCCTTGGGTTTCCTGTTTATAGATTCGATCAAACAGTTAACTCGGTGAGTAATGTGAAGTATCACTTATTATGGGACTATATTAAACTCCTGTTTTGCTCATTATTCTCCATTCTGGGAATGGCATTGTTGTTCATTCAGATTGCAGCTGCAAAGGATGCTGATGCTGCCTTTTTCAAACAGCTGGATGGATTTCAGCCGTGTGAACTAACTGAACTGAAGGCTGGCACCCATGTTTTTGCTGTTTATGGTTAGTTTTGGATGTAACCTTTCTTTGGTTGCCGTGTTTGAGTATTGTATTGTGAGCGGTTCAAAACATGTTTTCCAGGTGACAATTTTTTTAAAAGTGCCAGCTATTCGATAGAAGCTGTTTGTGCTGAATCTTTCACTGAAGAAAAAGAAAATCTTAAAGATGTTGAAGCTAAACTTCTCGTAAAAAGAGTAGAATTATCCAAGTTTGAAACTGAATACAGGGAGGTGTGCCCAACATCTTTTTTCTTTTGCAAGTATATGCATATTTATCTCTGCTTTTTGTAATTTCATATGCTATACTGATAGGTCTTGACACAATTTGCGGATATGACAAGTAGATATGCACAAGAAATGCAAGCGGTTAGTTTGGGTTTCTGAAATCTTCATTTATCTTCTGCAATAATGGTTGAGTTTATTTGTTTGGTCTCAGAATTTTGTTGGTTTTACAGATTGATGAACTTTTTAAACAAAGGAGTAACATTCATGCTTCGTACACATGTGCTGCACCAATTAAGCGGATGTCAAGTAAAACAAGGAATAAGCAAAAGGATGCAAAAGAAGATGGAAATGTGAGAGATAAGAAAGCCTCAGCTAAGGAGAGGCCGAGGAAGAAGAAATGGTTCAATGTTCAATTGAAGGCTGAGAAGAGAAAACCTTGCTGAATGTTTACACGGTCTGGAGATATAGTTTCTAATTATGCAAATCCAGGTGCCCTTGATTGATCGGGTGTGGAAAGCTGAACAAGAGACTTGGGTCGGGCATGAGGCTTCTGTCTTTTTAATTTTTCTGCTTCTCTGGCTATCCATCAAGCCAAGGAGATTTAAGTTATCATTGACCTTGTGTTGGCTGATGAAGTGTAGATGATTGTGCGTTGAAATCTTCAGCATGTCGGAGGATGGCAACAATTCATTGTTATTGTAGATTTTCCTTGATTTGTTCCGTCTAGGTGGGTCCCTTGTTATTTATCTCCGGAACTGTATGCAAGTCAGAATGTATTACGTGATTCGTTGGTGCTGCTACTTGTGGCTTATCTGTGTGGATCAACTGGCGGGCAATATTTGATTGGTATGAGGTCCAATAATAGAACTTTATGTTGAATAACCAGGTAATAGATACAGATTTCAGTTTAAGAATAGAATTTGTAACTACAAATTTTGGAGTAAACCTAAACGTTATGGGGATAGCTTTAGGAAGGTAAAACAATGTTTTGAGTTTGGCTCTACCTGACAGGTGTGGCTGTCAACACAGAAAAAGAGGAAGATAGAAACCATACTCCTACATAAACACATGTATGTTTCCATAGGAATGAAATCACTACCAACCGTCTCGCACAGTAATGGTTTGATATTCTGGATTTTCATTATTCCAAATTGATCCGACACCCTCCCTATGTTTTCATAGTGTTAAAATCAAGACTTCACCTGATCTTTCCTTCACTTTCTCCAGCTGAACCCCCGTGGCGCGAATAAATGACCTGTCTTGTTGCCCTGGGCTAGAGTACCGCTCTGTCCCGTTCGCTTCATGCAGTTCGATAGATGGCCTGGTCCTCTTGTCACTGAATCAGCAGGACAACAGCCACAATCCTTTCTTCAGATTCCGATATTACATATTATCAACCTTTCCTGGCGTTATCACATTCGTTTAAGCAGACGTTATCAGGGTTGTCAGAGTAAACCCTTTAGGGGCATAATATGATATGAACTGCAAGTTCAGCATGGCTTATTTTGGTTGATTAACGTCAACTCGAGAAATGTTCGACACTCAACTATTCTGCGAGCAAGGAAATCTGCACAGAAATTAGCTTCTCGATAAACATGTTTCAATTCACAAACCCAATCTTTACAAAGCAAGGACTGGATATCGTCAATAACCGCACCCGATACACCTTAAGATTAGTACAAAAGGTTCTCCCAATGCCCTGCTTCAAAGTCCTATTGAAAGAAAAGGAGTTCTCCACTTACCTGACTTAGCGGCAGTCACGAAGAGCATGCAGTCTGTCTTCTGAAGTTATTAAGATTTCTGATAGTAGGATATGGTTGGATAAATATTCGGATGAGATATTGTGATTATAGATAAGGAGCATTTTTTATATATTATCATGGTGGAAGTCAAATGGAGCTTAATATCTAATTATATAAGCAATTTCATGAGATCTATTAGCAATTCTAGTATCCATAGTTGCTTCTAAGTTTGCTTTTAATGTTGGCAGTTAGATAGTGAGTTCTCATCATAGCTGACTTCATCCTAAACCTATGGAAGCCTTGATGTGTGGCCGAAGTTGGTTAGGTCTAAAAATATTCAAGGTAAACTCTATATATTATAACATTATTCTTTTTTGCTTTTGTAAATTTAATAATGATCCATCATATTGTCTTATATTTTATTTTATTTATATTATGAAAAGTATGGATAATGTGACTACAACAAAAACCATTCATCCAACTGAAATTTTTTGATTAAATATTCGATGATGAAGATATATTTATTTGTTAATTATCATGTATTCATTTAACAAAACTATTGCATGATTGGGTATGACTTGTACAATTTTTTATACATATAGATGAAATGGTGCTAATTATTACCAATCCTAACATAATGATTAGCTAACCTAATTCCTTCTATTGTTGGTTTGTTTTTTTTCCTAATATTTACTTTTAATTTTCTTTTTTTATGTAATTGATTTGGTTTCCACTAAATCTTGCAAATGAAGATGTACATAATTAAACTTTCATATACTTACGTGATTTTTTACATATCAACAAAGAAAACTCCCTTATGTGATTTTTTCAGATCAACAAAGAAAACTCCATGCAAACTCCATGCTACTGCCTCTAAAATGATGTGTTTAGACATGAAGAAGTTCCACTCCATCTTTTCTAAGTGATTGCTTATTTGACACCCTATGGTTGCTTCTTATCATTGCATCTTTTCCAACATTTGTATTAGATGATCTTAATCACTTTATGAAAAATACTTGTTTGTGTTGTCTCTGTAATGCTTTCCATGAGGTCATGATATATTATTTTATTTTGGAATGTTTTAAAAAAGTTGTAAAGGAAGAAGCATTTACATATTTAAGTTAATTAGTTGTGTTTTTAATTTTTGGGCTGACCTAATCTGATTAAGCTTCAAGCTTGGCAGAGCCTAATTAAACTAAGGCACATATTGTTCTACATTGTCTAAGCTTGATTAGGTTTTAGGTTAGGCCCAGTCTGAAATTATAAAGATATGGATCAAACTTGACCTGACATATTGCCAATCTTAGTAATATCATTACTTGTTCTATTGAAACTCTTTTTTGCATTATTTATTCTATCCAAGGGGAATTCACAATTTCGACTTTGAGTTATGAATGGTCAGGTGGCTTATTTGTTAATTTTGTGAGTTAAGTATAGGTGATCAATCCCATATGTTGAACGAAAACTGATAAGTGTAAATTGCATCATATTTTAGGGCATAGTTTGATATGTGTTTAGTTATTAATTAAATCATTTAGTATGTGTTTAGGTTAGAATTGTGTTAATTTGTTAATTATTTATGTTTTAAGTGTTTTATGGGTTAGT
>JAOQMP010000001.1:4267456-4293488 GCA_027563575.1 Erythroxylum pedicellare
TTGACTATTTTGTAATTTTAAAAAATTACCTGAAGTGGTACCAGGTATTGACTAGTACTGGTACATTACCGTATCAAAATCTAATCCGATTATGATAATTTAACACATTTTATTTCTTATGTATAATTAATTCTTGTACCTCATGTTATGAATACCAATACATTGGGTACAAAAGTTAATTATATATAAGAAATAAAATGTGTGAAATTTTGCTTAAGTTTGGGTTTCTAAACATTTGGCCAAATTTTTTTAAAAGAAATTATATAATCTGTGAATTTTAGCTACGAAAATAGTTTCGAGCCTAAAATTATTCTTAGTTAAAAGAAAAAGAACAAAAACATTTGGGTATAAATATACTTTCATAATCAAATGTTTTTAACTGAAATTATAGGATTTGTGATTTTTAACTATGAAAATATATTTATAGCCAAAAAGAAGAAGAATAGAAGAGAGTTTTTAATACAATAAACTACGATTTTGCCAAAACATAGACAAAGTTTGCTTTTTAACAACAATTTTGAAAAAATGTAGCTAAAAGTGCAACTTTTAGTTATGATTTGGAGATGGTTATTAAAAAAGAGTAGCTAGAAGGCTTCTTTGTTATAGCATTTAGTACGATTCGCAAAATCATCGTCAAAGGCTAACCTTTAAAAAAAAAGTTTGTCATAGGGCTACTTTGTTGTAGTTTTAGCTAGGATTCGCAAAATCATCACCAAAGATCACCTTAGTATCAAAATAAATGTAATCAAAGGGCTATCTTGTTCTAATGTTTTTAAAAATATCACAAATATAATTAAAATTCTTCAAGTCTTTATTTATCTTGAATATAAAATAAAATAATGATTAATTTTAACCTAAGCAATAAAATCTTACGTGTAACTTCATCAATCTTCAAGAACGGAGGCATCAGGTCGAGTAAGGTACACATTGAGACATTGGGTCGGATTACTCGAGTATTTCACGGTAGTTTACAATTATGGAACTTATAGGTATGGACCACTGCCCAGGCAAACACGCAAGCAGTAGGTGGTGTTTGAGGCAACACGACACATGAATGACTTCCCGTATCAGAAGTTGGCACCTCAATCTTTGGCAATCGCTAGCTTTGGCGCTGTCAAAGAACATAATGGAAGTGTGTCCCACACACGTGATGGTCACCATCCCTGGCCCAAAGCTAGTTACTATTACCAATTCCTAACCGTTTACTCGAAACTGATTTGCTTTTCTTTCCATCTTTCGTTGACAATCTGGGGCGGGGCCTTTTCCAGCTGTTCAATGGCCCCTCGCGTAGCTCTTCTGCTTCCCTTTATAACGTATTGTTACGTTTCGGTAGTTGTTTTCACTCCCAGTAGATGGTTAGAACCTTTTTTACATTTAGGTTTGCTGTGTTCCAATACATGGATCTCCTCTTCCAGTCGAAACATTCAATGCCATTCAAATCATCCTACGTTTTCTGTTGCATGTGTTTCGATACATTTATATCCTATTCCAATCGAACCATTCAATCCTTATCAATCATCCAACGTTTTCCAATTGAAACTTGTTTATTTTTAACATACCGAAAACGAATGATAAAGACTTCTATCAAAATTTGAATGAGGACGTTTTAAACCTCTAATCCTAATCCTTAACTAGATAATTCAAAGTTGATCAAATAATACAACATCTTTTCATGTTGATTCTGAAATCTAGTGCAATATTATTAATTAGAGCATATCCAGAATAATATTATTGCTTTTTAAACCAAGTTATAATTTTGTGTGAGAAACTTAACGCATAATCTTATCCTTCGCAAAGAAAAGCAAATTTTTTTCTTGATTTCAAATGTAAAGATCACTTTAACACGAAACTTAATTAACTCACAAAAATGATAAAGTATAAATTTAAATTCGTACTTTATTATAAAACTTAATTCCTTTTCTGGCAATTCCATTTGAATCCCCAAATTTCTCTCAATTATGATAATTACACAAGAGTCTAACTTCTAACAGCTTTTATCCGAGGTATAGAGAAGGATAAGACAAAAGAGCTAGCTCATGTAAAGCCTACACTATTTTAATAATTTAATTAAAATATAATTCTAATTTCAATTAAACTTTAAATAAAATGACAACTAATTCTAATTAAATACTAATTGACCATAAATAAGATACAATATCTAATATTTGTCTTTATTTATCAAATATCTTATCTGATCCTATAAAATTATCTTTTTTTCTCTATGACTATTAGATACCTAAATATGTTAGTAATAGATATAAATTATAACCCCAAATTATATTTAAGATTATATAAATTAAACACCTTTAATTTATCTTCAATTCTCTAATTAAATAATTTATATTTATAAATTAAGATTGATGTCTAGCTACGTAACATAATCACCTAAATATTAGGAATGTCAAAGTAGTTTTAACTAATATTTTTGTTCATAATTTTATCATACAATGTTCTGATTAGGTATAAAGTATGAAATTAATGTCTAATTTATTTGGGTCTAATCATATTAATTGATTAGTAATGAAATTCTTTCAATAATATTTGAAAATTATTTTTAACTAGCATTTCATCTTGCCCAAGAATTTTCTAAACTATACTAAACAAGAACAATAAAACATTCTTTCTAATCATTTTAGGGTTAATAAATCATATATTAATCACTCAACATACTTCCCTATGATTCATATTATATCCAATAACTACTAATTGAACTACTTTTGATTAGGATAGGTCATAAGTAGTATCAAAATATAGTAATCCCTTTATAAGATATTTAGAGATCTCAAATTAAAAGATCACTTATCCAATTATCATAATGAGAATTTTCATAGATATATAAGTAATATTTCAAATATCGGATCACTTCAGTGAATTTATTTTCTAGCAAGCACGAACATTTTTGTTTAAGTATTTCCATTCTTTAGCCTATAAGATTTGACTATTTCTTTCATAGGAAAGAAATACAATATATGCTAGTTTTTCTACTCTAATAATGTCTAGTCTTAGTAGAACAATGACTAGAAAAAATTTAGGAATAATGATTAATACAATATAAATATTATAATTATGATCTCATAATTATTTTATTTGCAAATTATATTTATCCTCTGGACTTTATCTTATACATTATTTTTTCTAAAAATTAATTAAAATTGCATTAATAAAGGTCTTTACAAGGAGTTACAAGAGTTTATGGCATAAAGAGGCCCAAAAGAACAAAGGCTTAAACACCAACAAAGGATTATACGTGAATATATATTCCAGCTTTTACTATCATTTCTATAGTCTAGTTTAGAAGTGCCTACTCTACTAAGCTACCATATATGTTAACCCTAGTACATTGCAACCTATATGTACAGCCTAAGTAGAGCTTCCTTATGTATTTCCTTCCTGCCTAACATATATGCGTGAAGTTCTTAAGTTAGGAAACCAATCATTTATTTGCCTTAGCCTAAATTACCCTTGCTTTAGCTTAGATTCCATCTATTGGCCATAAAAGTGATCAAAAATTGTTCTTTGTTAACCATCAAAGACTTCCTCATCAATACTATTGTATTCCAATAGAATTTTGAGCTTCTAGGCAATCATTTTAAAAAGTTATTTTATTCCATTTAATTTCAAATGGCTTATATTTCATAATTGAAAGCAACTTTAAATAGCATATAATCCCCTTCATATAAATGATTTTTGTTAAGAAACCAAGCTAATACTCCTTACCAATTGTTCTTTGAGAAAAAAAATGTTCCTTTAAAACTCTTTAATGTATTTGCATTGGAAGAACATGAAATCCCTAGTTTTATATTCAACACCATATAGAGAGAATGTTAGGTTGGATATATTGGGGTTTTTGAGTCTGTCCAAGGTGCCTAGTTTGTTCATAATAGCTAATAGGTAATAAAAGTAGTTATAGGATGATTCTGTATAAACCAAATTAGCTTGCTCTATTGGATTTTATTTTCTATTTCATTGAGCAACTCATAATAAGATATGTTAGTGAAGACTCCAAATACCTACCTTGCCTACAAGACTTTGTCCTTAAGATGCTAGCAAGGTTTGTAATTGGGATATTAAGACAGAAAATTTGGAGGATCCCTTAAATCTTAGGCACTCATCCTGCCTAATGATGTCCTTGACTTTAGCTTAAGATTGCATCATATGCCTAAGAGATAAGACCTCTAGTATTAATTAAGGAGGACCTATTTTGCTCCAATTGTCATAATAAAGTTAAGTGGCCTAACCATTGCCTATTTTATGTTTTATTTCCCAAGTTACTTTACACCTTAGCCCAAGGATATACTGTATTATCTAAGTGGTTATAGGTTTAGGCCTGATTTCCCGTAAACCTTTTCCCTCTAAGAAGTGAGAGTGGATCCATTGAGCCTATATATTTTCCTTGTCAGTGAAAAGCTTTTGGAGCCATTTGGATAGTAACAGTTTGTTGGATGTTTTCATTGGCCACACTCTTAGACCTCCTTCATCTTTTGGCAATCTAACGTTAGTCCATTTAACCTTAGCATTAGTAGCTTTATAGCGGTCTCCTATCAAGAAAGTTCTTCATAATTCTCTTCATATCTTTCATGATCTTCTTAAGGATCACCATATAGGATATCCAATTGTGAAGAAGATGATTTAAGATTGAATGGATCAACTAAAGCCCAACTGGGGTTTGACAACGGGTCGAGTCAAAAAAATTTATCCTATCCCTAAGCTTGAGCCCAATCAAGCCTAGCTGGTTCGAAGCCCTGCTTGGCCTAATTTTTTATTTTTAATTAAAAATTGGTTAATTACAAAAAATTCCAAACTTTCATCAAATTTTCAATTATAGCCTAAACTTTAAAAAGTAGCAATAAAATGCTTGAACTTTTAATTTTTTTCAATTTTAACCTGACATTAATGTTACCATTATCTTTTTTTATGTGCAATGTCATGTGTATAGGGACCCTCATTAATAAGACACGTCAGTAGTGGCTAAGATTCAAAACTCTACTTAGTTAAACGATGTCGTTTAATTAGTTTAATATATTTGGGATCTTGTCATTGTTTAGATCTTTCTTGCCACCTCCAACCTCACCGAGAGCGACAAACTATTTTTCTAGTCCGAGGACAGGGTCAGGTGGTTAAGGGAAGAGTTATCGGAGAGTTGATGACAACCGGACCTATGATAATGATTTCATCGTCCTTTACTAACGTTGCATATGAGTGACTCCCTGTGGATGAGGATGAGCAATTGCAGATGCAGAGTGGCAGTGGTGGAGGAGGTAGAGGTGCTAGTGTTGGAAATAACCCTTTCCCTGAAGTTGGTTCAAGAGTTCTTCCGTTATTCAATTTGTCTCTCAATAGGCAGTTGCTGGCGGATGGATGGCCTGGGAATTCAGGAGGTAAGGCTCCACTTTGACTAAAATCAAAGAGTACAAGGATGTCAGAGATCTATTAGAAATTGATTAAATTGAAAATTTGTGTCTTTTTTGTCAAATTAAAGCAATTTGCAATGGTAGAAACTACGGGTATTGGTAATGGATCATAAAAGGTTAGCGACATAATTGTTGGATGACTTGTGTTCTCAAAATTGTTATCATCTTCTTCTACTAGTATTACTACTTTTCTTTTCTTTTAAGGGTAGACTCTATGGTTTCTGTTGGAAATAGTATTCTTGTTCATTATGGGAGGTTATAGTTAGCCACGTGTGTGGGTTTAGTGTAGTCTATATGCATTAACCAAAGGGATAGTGGGGTTACTTCTCTTTGTAATATGGGAATTGTTTTCAAGCTCATTAATGGAGGCTTTCAGTGTTGTTGTTTTGATGAAAATCTGTGAATCGAATGATGTGAGACAAAGAATGACAATTGAATGAAGTTTTGGATTCGGTGGGTTCCATAAACTAAAGAAGAAAAGGCGTTATATCATTTAAACATAACACAACATCTTCTAAACTAATTAAATGAGGGGTTATATCATTTGAACATAACACAACGTCTTTTAAACTAATTAAATGACGTCGTTTAACTAATCGGGGTTTTGAATCTTAGCCACTGTTAAAGTGTTTGATTAATGAGGGTCTTTGTACACGTTACATTGTCACGTCAACAAAGATAACGATGGCACTAACGTCTGGCTAGAATTTTAAAAAATTGAAAGTTCGAGCATTTTATTGCTCCTTTTTAAAGTTTGGGCTATAATTAAAAATTTGACGAAAGTTTGAGATTTTTTAGTGAACCCACTAAAAATAGATCATAATGACATCATTTTCTTAAAACTTTTAGGCTTCAAAACAACCTAAATTTTCCAAAAGAAAAACCCCGAGTCAGGCTCGAAGCCAATTCAAATCAAGTTGTGCCCATTAATTTCAATTCAGTTCAGGCCCAATCTTAACTGCCACCCCTAAGCCTACCAGCGTTGGATAAGCTTTGATTGGTCTAATTTCTCATTTTTTTTGCATCATATAATATAAAAGTTGGCAATGTACGTATAAAGGATTTTAGTTATGATGGGGACCCCCAAGCAGGTGAGGGGGGGGGGGGGATCCCTAAGCTTTATATTTAACAGGCTTAGAGTTATCAGCTAAGAGGGACAACAATTATAGAGATCATGAGAAACATTTTGTTTGGATCGAGGACTAAACATAATAATTTGCCAAAAATGCTTATAGAATTCACTAGCACCTTGATAGAGGAAGGATCAGCTTTGCAAAACATTAGGCTATCATCAATAAATGTCAAATTGAATAGTTTAAACTTGCTACATTTGTTTTGAAATTTGAATAATGGGCTTTTAAAAAAGTTAGAATTAGTGATCATTATAAGATCCACAATGTAGAATGACAATAGGTAAAGAGAGATAGAATCTCCTTACCTTACAACCTTCTTTCCTTGAAATAACATGGTTTGTTCATCATTCACTAGAATTTGAACGAGGTAGTGGTAATGAATTGTTGAATCCAAGTTATAAATTTGTATGGAAAGCTAAAAGCTTGGGGAGAATGAATAATGAAGTTCTAGTTGATTGCATTAAATGCCTTATTAAAGTCAATATTTATGATATTATTCTTTGTAGAGGATTTCTTTTGGTAACCTTTAAGAAGTTCCTATTGAGCAAGCTTTATCTAATGTAAAACTCCTAATATCCTTAAGTATACGAATCATAACTTGTAATATCAAAGGTGTCGATCCCACGAGGAGTTGTGAATTAATCTAATCCTACGTTATCTACAGCTAGAAATTTTAATAAAATGAAAATAAAAATTAAACATAAAAGTAAACACAAGAAGGTGAGCGACAGAAAATTAATTTGTGAAATTAACGCAAGAAATTGAATATTGAGCAACATCAAATTCACAATGGAAAATCACATAAGAAAATTTACCAAATTATGAGAGAGGGATTTATCCTATCATCAATGCTAACCTAATCACTTTTATGTTATTGTTAGTGTCAGTTCTAGACTATCGTAAGGTGGATTACTCTCTTTCGGGTTATAATCACTAAATCCTAATTAGTAAACCTTAATTAAGTCGAGTTACCAAATTTGTAATCTCTCGATTAACTATCAACTCACAACTTAATAAGTTCTTAAGTTTTTTAATAAACTACTGGGTCTCACACGAGATCTCTCTCTGTATAATTGCTGATTTGGTTAATTGTGTGATCTTTTAGATTATTTAACTCTCATTAAATAACCTAATTATTTCACATTCGATTCACTCTCTCGATTTATTACCAAAGTGTGAATTTATAGCAATTAATCATAGCACCCAATCAAAATAACACTAAAATGACTATATTAACATTGAATCAAGTTTAAATCCCTAAAGAAAAGTTAGAACATCATCATTAATCCACATCCCATAAACATAATCATATTCATCTTACACATTCAATGATGAAAATGATAAAGATAAACAAATCATCACTTGGATAGGACCAGGATAACTCAGAAAGACAGCAGCGTCGAAAGCCCTTTCCTCTTCTTCCTCTTCTCTCCTTTTGAAGATTTTTCCCAAAGTGGCAGAATTTAAACTCCCTTTTATCTTTTCTTTTCCTTCTATAGTGTTTTTCAATTATGATAACTCTAGGGTTTTCCCAGGCTCAAAAAGTCCAAATGTCCCAAAAATGAAGTTCGATAAGTCGATGCATGCTATCTATCGCGTAGGCCATGATCGTGGCCCTGACATTTACCTTCTGTCACGATCGTGGCTCCTTCATCTTGCTTCTATCACGATCATGACACATTGGCTACGATTGTGGCTCTAGGTTTTGCTTCGGGCTTCTTCTGATTCTCCTCCGTTCTTCCATAATTGATCTAAAACACTAATAAACATGCCAAGGCACCTCATATAGACAAAATTTAAGCTCAATGGCATACTCTAACCTATAAACACTCACAATACAATTGTCTAACTAAACAACATAATCATACCCTAAACATGCACTAATTATTCAATTTAACAATTAAACATATACTAAACTACCCACTAAAATATTATGCAATCTACCACTATCAGCTCCTATGCTAATAAGATGTTATCTCTTACACCTTCCACTTACATAAGCACCTTGTGACTTACTAATTATTAAGATAAAAAATTCTTACATTTTTATATGAATTTTAGAGATCATTTTGTAGAGGGTATTACAGTACATAATAGGCTTGTATTCTATGAGGGAGCTAGGATTTGGGACCCTAGGAACCAAAAAAATGTTTTTCTTGTTGAGCTCCCAAAGTAGCTTTACCGAATTGAAGAATTCCACCATTTCACTTGTGACATGCAATTTTACCAAGGTCCAAGATTATTTGAAAAAGCAACCATTTAGTCTATCTGGCGTTAATGCTTTCTTGGGGTTAAGGCTCTCCAAATCATATTCCATTTCCTTTTCTTAGATAGGCCTAATTAGAGATACTTCTGGCAAGCATCACCTTAATAAAAAAAGTCATATCCCTATCACCATCTCGCATCCAATTCACTATTTCTTTCTACTTAAGAAGAGAGTTTTTAGCTTTTAGGTCAATGATGTATTGGTTAAGAGCAAGCTCTTGATCCTTAATTTTTAACTTATATAAAGGATATTTGTAAAGTTCAAGTTGAGATCTAAAAAAAGACTACTTTTTCTTATTGATGTCTAATCTTTTTTTTTTCCTTATAGTAGTTAGGAGCAATGTTTTATTCCTAACACATTTGAATTGTTTATGACTTTATTTCTCTTCCCATTCGTTCTCTAACTATCTCCTAAAACCCGTCTGGCTTAGCATTGTAGTTGAAAAACCTGAATTGGGTTACTCTTCTTCTAACCTTAGTTAGATTATAAGCATCAATTATTAAGTGATTAGAGGTTAGTTGATTATTAAATATGGTCTTACTATTAGGAAATTCTTAAAGCCAAAATTAGTTTTCCAAAGCCTTATCAAGCTTTTTCCTTATAGACCACCTCCCTTATTGCTTGTTATTCCAATTAAATATTGCTCCTTTATAAGTGAGGTCAGTAACCTTAATGTTGTTTAAGCATGATCTGAAATTGTTGCAAGGGAACCTTATGATCATATCTCCTTGAGTTTCAGATGCAAGGAGAGTATAATTAAAGTCTTTAAGGAGAATTCATGGGATTGAAATGTTAGATCTTAATTGCTCCAAATTTCTCCGAAGAAAGGATTTTTGGAAAGCTAAGTTGTCAACATAATTGAAGCTGATACATAATGCCCTTTTGCATTGTTTAAGCTACATATAAAAGTGCATTATTTGATCAGTTATAGTGAATTTTGAAACCTTATCATTTCAGGTTTATATGCCACTTCTATCCTGCCATTATGGTGTGCTCTATGATTAGTGAGACTTTCTAATTGATAGGATAAAACTACAGTCTCCTACATTTATCTTCCTTATATTTTGTCTCCAAAAGACCTATAGTTATAGGCTTTATTAATTTTAAATAGTTAAACAAAACCTGTTACTTGTCAACATTATTAATGCTTTCAAGTAACCATAGTCATTTAGAGGAGTTACAAGGATTCCTAACTCCCTTATATTTAGTTTTCCTACCTGATTTCCTTGTGCTAAAAGCAATAATTAGAGGTTTATTTTCCTTTGTGCTCTTCAGGACCAACTTCGTTTCTAAGAATACACTTAGGGTTTTCTCCTTTTTTATATTATTTCTTTTAGGTAAAGGAGAAAGTTCCATTTTATTTGTGCTTTCATATACACTTGGGGTTTTCTCCTTTTTTATATTATTTCTTTTAGGTAAAGGAGAAAGTTCCATTTTATTTGCGCTTTCTGCTCAAAAGAGCTTACTTTTGAGAGTTGAGTTTGTTCACCAACTCATTGGTTTTAATAAGGTTGATTACTTCAGAGGAAATACCTTCACATTCAGGATGCTCTTCAAAGATGGGAATCTTTTTGTTCCCTATTTGAGGTGGAAGTATGCTATGTGTCAATTTGCTTACTGATTTGAGAATCGATCGATTCCATTCTTTCCTATTGGGGGGACTTGGAACTATATCCCTAGAGAGTTCCCTAATCGTTCTTCTTGGTTCCCTTTTGTAAAGGTCTTTTTAAGAGGCGCCTATATCATTTTCCCTTTGGGTTTGAAGGCTTCCATTATTAAGTGATAAGTACTTCATCTTCTTGCAAATTTTCATATTAATTCAATCTCATTACATTAATAGTGTAAAGGAGCTCTTGAGATGTCTCCACCTTTATGCAAACCCTTAAATATCCTATCTTATTTAAAGTGGCAGTGCTTCCATCCATACATACCATCACCCAGATTAGAACCACCTTGATATTAGATCTATCCAAATACATCCCTGACTGTCATTATTAACATATGGGTTTTCCATTGAGATGCCACGATCTAAGCTCTAAGGTTTTGATTGCATTTCTTTCGTTTGAAAATTTGAAAGGGAAAAGGTTAGAATAATAAAGTTTCAATTTTGATATGTCCATGCCCTCATATGTTGATAAGTTGGTCTCTTATCAAAGAAATATCCTACCAAGTTATTAATCAATCTTACAACTCCTTCTTTAAGCACATCTATTGGTGGAGAAACTATATTATTCCCACCATTGTGCTATGGTATGTATCTAATTAAGTCATAAACTGGAAAATTACCTACCACATGGGACTAGGTTCTTTATGCATCAACTTAGCTCAAAGGGGGAAGTGGTAGGGCAAGTGAGCCTGAAATGGGGTAAGAAGTGGTAGAATCAGAATGAATGGAGCAGACAAGCTTAAAGGACTTCATTGTGTGAGCATGAATGGTTACTGCCTTAAGAGATATAGATAAGCGACAAAGAATTATGAGAGATTGGGGTTAGGGTAGCTTCGATGCTAGTTTGAGGAGATGCATCACGACTAGAGGCCATTACAAGATTGAGGAGTCTAAGTAAGAGATGTCTCATCCAGAGTTGTTACCTTAAAAGGTAAAAAAAACTTGAAGTGGAAAAGGAAAGGTTAAAAAGGTAATTGAAAAGGGCAATTAAGGGCTTTGCTTATTGGAGAAAAGTTAGAGAAAAGATAAAGAAGAGCTAGCTAGAGAAAGAATAAACATATACATACATAAAATAAAGATTGTTTCTAATTAATTACATTGTAAACCTTACAACAGATCGATTGATTATAGAATATAAATCAATATTTTCAAAATTAAATTAGAATAGACTTTTATCTAAATATCATATTTATGATTAACTTATACTAACAAATTTATTAAAACAAAAATTGAACATTTATAATTTGTGATTGTAATAGTATAATTGTAATTTTGCAAACTTAAGACAACAAAATTATGAATATAACATCGTAATTTATTGCAAGTTGTAAGGCTGGTAAAATTTATTTTGATAGGATTAATTTAATTACAATTTTTTACCGATATAACATGGAGAAAAAAGATGTCTTAATTCATTTTCAAATTAGATAAGCGTTTTTAAAGAAATTGAAACTACAAACAAACTTTTTAAACCACAATAATACTACTATGGAGCTTAGAACTAACGGGTTCAGGTCTTCTATATTATTTAATATGTTCCAATCATATTTTTACTCCAAAAGGGATGTCGTTTTATATGAACAAACTCAAAACGATTTTATTTTAGGATAAAAAATAGAATTAGAGCAAGTCAACCATTACAGAAAATCTCTTTCCGAAATAACGCACCTTGTCTAGGTGTAACTAGGCTATTAAGTACAAACCGTTTCTTGGTGAATAAAAAAGGAATGAGGTCTTGCTAATTGAATACCGTTTCGTGGGGAACAAAGAAGGAATTAAGTTGTTACTTATTGTCAACCGTTTCGTGGGAATAGAAAAAGGAATTAAGGTGACATTAATTGCGTATTGTTTCTTCGGGGATTAAAAACGAATTAAGGAGGATGCTTAGAAGACATTGACACATGTTTTCATCACTTACATTTGTCTTCTAACTAATATATTAAATAACAATTCAATGGTGGCTTGCATGTCCACGTTTTGTTGAACATTGAAACAAGTGCATGATTCTTTATACCATTCTGTATCTGACTAGTATAATTGCCGACTATTAATAGCACGCCACAGGTTGACCATTTTCATCCTATTGCAATTCCTCCATATTGTAAAATGACCATCCGCCGGTTAGCCAGAAATCTCATTTAAAATCAAAGGTGGCGTGCTAATCCACAAAAAATGATACGAGAAATTCATTGGCCATACTCGATCTAGTCTTTGGCTCGGCAGAAAGTAACAAAATAACTTTTTAAAAAAAGTACGATGTAGATTCTCATATTATTGCATTATTCAATTCAAAGCGTTACAAAATGGAAATTTTGTTATCCAATTTAATTTAACCGCCCAACGAAAAGATAGCCAGTAGTTATGTAAATAGAAGTAGAATCCTACTAATTATGAAGTGCTCCAGAGCATGGAAACTGAACGCGCTACATTTCAATTCCTACTACGTTCAGAAACATTAGCCCATGTGATGCACAAGATTGATTTGGCGATAGTAACAGGATCTTCTCTCAAATCAAACATGTGCTGAAATTGCGAAATATCAAAAGATGATGCGACCAAACCGATCACGCGACATCATAAAGTCCTCCAACCTTGTAAACATTCCAAGCCCATCTTTCCACATCCTGAAAACTTTCGACCAAACAATGGCATTTTTACTTCAAGTTTTTCTAGTTTTACTAGCCTTACCCTTCTGCTTCTCTTTGAGCTTCCTAGATTCGGATTATGAACATGGTTTCAATTCCTCACACGGAACAAGCCAAGTTTCATCGATAAAGGATAGGATAATTGAGTTAGCCAATCGTCAGGACACGGTGGATAGGATGAAGATGGCCAGGAGAAAAATTCACGAGAACCCAGAACTTGCTTTTGAGGAGTTTGAGACGAGTAAGATTATCAGGCAAGAGTTGGATCGTCTTGGTGTTGCTTATCGGTGGCCGGTGGCCAGGACCGGTGTTGTGGCAGCAATTGGGTCTGGTTCGCCACCATTTGTCGCTCTGAGAGCTGATATGGACGCTTTGCCTATTCAGGTTAGTTCTTTATTCTCGTAGTTTTGTTTTTGGTGGATCGGTGCATATATGGAAATGCTATGTTTATGGACTGGGAAGGTATTCTTGTGCCTATTCTGATGTCATGCTTAATTATGGTCATGCTATTGGAGAATCTAGACTAAAAGAATTGACAATCTGGCTTCCTGTTGGATTGGAAATAACTAGCTATATTAAACTATTCTTTCCTCGAAATCGGTGTCACTTGCTGTATTGTATCTTTAAACGAGTTTTAGCTCTTCCTGGGGATTCTTGGGACCGGGAAATGTCGGAGTCAAATAACCGGGCATAACCCGAATTGACAAACAAATGGTGTTCTTGAAATCCTGTGGAAAACGTCTCACGTAAAGCTCTTCAAAAGCCGTAATTGTCCTGGAAGAGAAAACTTCTTAATCTTGATTTCACTGCTGCTACAGGAATTGACTGAATTAGAGTATAAAAGTAAAGTAGATGGCAAAATGCATGCTTGTGGCCATGATGCACATGTTGCCATGCTTCTCGGCGCTGCGAAGATCCTACAAGAACTGAAGGACACATTCCAGGTAATTGAACTTTTTAAGTTCTACAGGAAAAGTGCGTTAGTTAATGACAAGGGCTATAATATCACTCTCTGACTGCAACTTGTAGTTGCAGTTTTGCGATTTTGTGATTGTTGCAACTGATATTGAGACTTATCGCAGTCTATACCCGTAATCATGCTTCTGCAATAGCTTGCAGTCTTCTACTTAGAAAGTTGGGTAATATCGTACTCATATATAGCTCTAGAAATTAAGCAAAAAGCGTTTGAATTGCAGGGGACTGCTATCCTTATATTTCAACCAGCAGAAGAAAGAGGACTTGGTGCAAAAGATATGATCAAAGAAGGGGTGCTTGACGATGTAGAGGCCATTTTTGGGATACACCTAGTACATGTTTATAATACTGGGGTTGTTGCTTCAAGGCCTGGGGAATTCCTTGCTGGATGTGGAAGCTTCAAAGCAACTATAACTGGCAAAGGGGGTCACGCAGCGATTCCTCAAAACTCCATCGATCCAATCTTGGCAGCTTCAACATCAGTAATTAGTTTGCAGAGTATAGTCTCGAGGGAGACTGATCCTTTAGAGTCTCAGGTATTAGATCTTCATTCACGTGCTTCTGTCCTGAATTGGGAGTTTAAAATTGTCTAGGTTATTAGTTGACTCGGATAATGCAGGTCATCTCTGTAGGTATGATCCAAGGGGGAACAGCTTTTAATGTGATACCAGACTCTGCCACAATAGCAGGAACTTTTCGAGCTTTTAGCAAGAAGGGATTTAAAGCACTCAGAGAGAGAATAGAAGAGGTAACTGCTGAATCTGTTGATGTTGAAAGATCATAAATTTCATTACCATGGTTAGGAAGGTCAGGATACTGATAAACAGAGAACATATCTGAAGTTGGGATGTGTTTAGGCAAGCCTTCAAACGGATGGATTCACTTTTAACAATAAATAACTGAACATTTATGCAGAGATTTGAGTGCCTGCTTCCACAAACAAATTGTTATATAGCTACAATATGAGTGAAAAATAGTCAGGGTAGGTTTCTTATTCAGTAGAAGCCTTCTAAATCAATTCAGTGTGAGTTGATTGGTGTCTGATTACCTGTTTTATTGATATTGTGGCAGGTTATCAGAGGTCAGGCAGCTGTACATAGGTGCACTTCGGAGATTGATTTCGAAGGAAGGGAGCATCCAACACTCCCCCCAACGATAAATGATGCCAGAATTTATGAGCATGCAAGGCGAACATCCGTCTCCATAGTAGGAGAAGAGAACATAGAAGTACCTCCTATCTTCATGGGGAGTGAGGACTTTGCTTTTTATCAGGACAAAGTACCAGGAGCCTTCTTTTTTCTGGGCGTTGGAAATGAAAGATTGGGATGCACGCATCCACCTCACAGCCCTTATTTTAAGATAGATGAGGATGCATTCCCTATCGGTGCAGCAATGCACGCATTATTTGCACATTCATACCTGTCAAACTCAACAAGGACTTACAGTTTCTGATGTATGGAGTCCTGCTATTCATTCCTCTCCTGAGATGCGTTCATTCTTTGGGTACAGAAGTTTAAGACCATGAATTGATATTGGGACTCCTAACAGATATTAACCACAGCAGAAGATTGGATCTGCTGTATTTCACCAGTTAGTGAGAAGAGATTCTTTCACAAGAAATGGAGGGAGCTTTCTGCCTTGGTTGGCACATACGTTTTCCTTGATATCCGATACCTATTAGAGACTGGACTAGAGGCATATCAACTACTTGACACCATTTTTTAATCAATGCCAATCAAATTAATTGATTTAACATTTCGAATGTATACTTTCAACATCTTGTGTATCCCCTCTACCAGGTTTAATGACAGATGATTGAAATAATCCGATATTGGTAATTCGATGGATACAATGTTGATTTTTGACGCTTTTTTGCATGATTAATAGCAAACATGACAATTTTGAGTAGCAGGAATAGGAAACTCATATGTATAGCAGCAATCAAAAGCAAACATTCTAATCGATCATGTATGTATCCAACCATATTGGAGAAGATGAAAGAAAGATACTGTTATGGATTATTAACGCATCAATACAGCAGAACGGTTCTGGACGTACGGCAGAGAGGAATATTTCTAGATGTTCTGTCAGAGTTTGTTACACGGGATATTCGTTGATTGTGAGCTGTATTATGTCGGAATTTGTTACAATTTTGTTGGGATATTCCCTGAATGCTAGCCGTGTATTAGTTGTATCTAAACTACCCTGTATTCCTTATTCACATATAGAGAAAAATAAGAAGAGAATAATCTCTATATTTTTCATAGCTTCACTCTTTTCATTTAACATGGTATCAAAGCGTTGCGTTCGATCCTGATTATCTCCTCTCCTTTTCTCCGTTTCCTCGGTCATCAGTTTCTAATTGTTGTGTTCCTTCACGCTCACTCTTATCATGGAAACAACCATCAACTCAGTTACATCTTCAGCCGATCCAGCCTTAGATGTCTCCAATCCCTTCTATCTAAATGTGTCAACAGCTTTTGATGGAACAGGTTTTGGTGTCTGGAAAAGAGCTATGGTTTTAGCTCTCTCTGCTAAGAACAAACTCGGATTTGTAAATGGAGATGCCGTGAAGCCTGATTCAAATTCACCTCTCCTTAGTAACTGGAATAGATGTAATTCAATGGTCATAAGCTGGCTATTAAACTCTTTGAGTAAGGAAATTGTTGAGAGCGTATTATATTTTAGCACAGCTCATGAAGTATGGTTTGAATTAATTGAACGATATGAGCAGTCCACTGGAGCTGTGATTTATCAAATCCAGAAGGATCTATATTCAACCTCACAAGGAGTTGATAGTGTCTCAACTTATTTCACTAAGATGAAATGTATTTGGGACGAATATAAACTGCTTCTTGAAATTCCTATTTGTACGTATGGTGCTGTAAGTGTCATGGTAAAAAGACAAGAAGAACATAAAGTCATTCAACTTCTTATGGGGCTTAATGATTCCTATGTTGCGATTAGAGGTCAGATATTAATGATGCAACCTATTTCTAACATTGCTTCTGTCTACTTAATTCTTATTCATGAAGAAAAACAAAGGGAGATCTCTTCTTCTGCTCAATTCATTCAAGAGTCTTCAGCCATGAATGTAGTTTCTGCTGGTTATAATTCTGGTACCAAACAAGGAAATTATGGAAAGGATAATAAGAGGTTCAATCCTAACGTGATTTGCAATTATTGTAAAAAGCCAGGACATGTGAAAGCTCAATGCTACCGAATCAACGGTTTTCCTTCAGATTTTGAGTTCACCAAACCCAAACACTTCAGTTCAGCAAATTCAGTCAATATTCAACATGCTTCTTAAGATGCTTCCCAAGCCCAAACAGATTCTGGCAACCTTGCTACACCTCAGATCACTCAAGAACAATATAATCAGCTCATCTCACTCCTAAACCAACCCAAGACTAATGATCAATCTATTGGTATTTCTCAAGGGATTCTCGCTATTACTTCTGGTTCATCCAATTTCACAGGTAACTACAGTGATAAATTAACAATAATGCCTGTTTGTGCTGCAAGCTCTTGCCTTCCGTTTCTGGACCTAATCATTTACATGCTTCATGGACACTTGACTCTGGTGCATCTGATCATATGTGTTCCGATAAAGACCTTGTTTTCTTCTCTTAGTCAACTCCCAAATTCTTATACCATAACCTTGACTTATGGTTTTAATATTCCAGTACCAGCCATAGGACAATTCAAACTCAATGATCACATCACTCTTTCTCGTTTGCTGTTTGTTCCTTCAAATCCATCTCCATAAGTAAACTTGTCACTCAATTAAATTGTAACATCCTTTCCACACTAACTCTTGTCTTTTGCAGGCCCTTCATTGAAGAGGGCAATTCCCCTTGGTAAGAAGATTGATGGTTTATACATTCTGCATCACGAATCATCCACGAACACTCCTCCTTTAGCTGACAATTGTCTTACACTCTGATTGTAATACCTCTGAATTAATTCTCAGTTGCACTAGTTCTTCATCTGTGATGTACACCTTTGGCCTGGTAGACTTGGTCATTTACCCGTAAATAAACCACATACATTTAGTTATGTTCTACCTTGTCTCATCTATTCACAAGCCAAACAACACAAATTACTATTTCCCAATAGCTCAATCAAAACTGCATAGCCCTTTTGATATTATTCATGTGGATATTTGGGGTCCTTACAAACATCGTATTCATAATAGTTTTCGTTATTTCATTACCACAGTGGACGATTATAGCAGAAATACATGGGTTCATCTTTTGTCACATAGAAGTAGTGGTTTCACAATGATCAATTCCTTTGTATCCCTTGTTCAAACTCAGTTTCACAGGACCATAAAAATATTGAGAACCGATAATGCTCCAGAATTGTGTAATAGCAGAGAAGGAAAATAATATTTAGCGTCCCATAGGGATTATTCATCACAAAAGTGCACCCAATACTCCACAACAAAATGGAGGAGTTGAGAGTAAACACAGACACATATTAGAGGTTTCTAGCGCTTTTCCTGTTCATTCAGGATTATCTATCTCTTATTGGGAGAATGTGTTCTCAGTGCAGCTTTGTTAGTGCGCTGGCATTTCAATTCCACCTTTTCAATTCAGATTTTTTTTCCTTTATTTCTGCAATAATAACTTAGTCAATGTAGTTGCTTGATTTCTTGAGCTTAGTGGCTATTAGTAACATGATTTTCTCCATTAATTTTATCCACTATGTGAAAGTGGCTGCTAGATAAAGAAGTTTGTTATTTCCTCTGTGTATAAATTATGCAGTTTGAATGAATAAAATATGCTTTTTGTTTTTCGATCTTTGTTGTCATATTTTCTTTCTCGTATAGCTACTGTTTTCCAACTTTGTATAGCAACTATGTCTTTCTTTTTGTACAACAGTGGTATCAAAGCTTTAGTTGGTCTTATAGGACCTGTAGAAAAAATTTTTGATCTAGTTTTTGAATCACAAAACCAACGTCCAAAATTTTTAACTACTGCAGATCTAATTTCAATAGCTTAAATACTTCTGTTTTAAACTTGCTATTGCTATTATTTTGAATCTGTTTTTAAACAATTTTACAGTAGCAACTTTCTCATATTTTCAACTTGTTTGTTACTGTCTTTTGAACAGTTTTTTAAACCTCTTTCAAACTTGTTTTAAACACTTTGCAGCAGCATATCTACAGCTATTTTTAAACCTTTTTTTTAAACCATAATTAAAATGTCCTCTAGTAGCATTGCTTTAAATTCTCCAGAAGTCTGCAATGGTGAAAACTATCAAATGTGGTCAGTAAAAATGCAGTCTTATTTGTAGGCCTTTGATCTTTGAGAAGTTGTAACAGAGGATAGGTCAGTGCCTTCTCTACCCAGAGATCCCACCATGGCTCAAATCAAGTTTAACATTGAAGAAAAAGAAAAAAAATCCAAAGCCAAGACACTCATTCAAAATTCTGTAGGACATTCTGTTTTCTACAGGATCATGGCTTGCATGACAGCAAAGGAAGCTTGGGATAGATTGAAAGAAGAGTAACAAGGAAGTGACAAAACCTAACAAATGCAAGTGCTGAATTTGAAGAGGGATTTTGGCTCTCTAAACATGAAAAAGGATGAAACAATTACCAAGAATTCTGATCGTATTTTCTTAATTGTTAACAACATCAGATTGCTTAGAGAAGATTTTCCTAATAGCAGGATTGTAGTAAAAGTTCTTGTAACTCTTCCGGAAAGATATGAATCTAAAATATCCTCTCTTGAAGAGTCCAAGGATCTCAGCAAGATATCATTAGTTGAGATAATGAGTGCTCTTTAAGCACAAGAGCAAAGAAGAACCTTTAGGCAAGATAAGATTACCGAAGCTGCATTTTATATGCAAAGCCAACAAGCTGGAACAGGGAAGAAGAATTTCAACAGCAAGAACAAGAGCAACAGCTGTGAATTCCCACCTTGTGCACACTATAGTAAGACTACTCATCTTGAAAAATATTGTTGGTGGAGGCCTGAAGCAATATGTGGTAAATGCATTGGGCACATTACCAAGGTTTGCAAATTCAAGAATAAAGATTGTCAATCTCAATAAGCACAGATGACAGATGGAGTTTACACACAGGAGGAGCAACTTTTTGTAGCTCCTTGCTTGTCAAACAATGTCTCCTCCGATGAATGGCTCATTAATAGTGGATGCATACACCACATGTCCCATAATGCTACCACGTTCAGAAATCTTGATGAATCCTACAAGTTTAGGGTGAAGTTGGGCAATAGTGAATATGTGAAAGTTGAAGGAAAAGGCTTAGTCATTACTAAAACAAACTCAGGTATTAAACTTATTTCTGATGTATTATTTGTGCCTGACATTATCCAAAACCTATTAAGTGTTGTCTAGCTATTTGAAAATAGGTACTTAGTAGCATTTAAAGACATAAGCTGCTCCATTTCTGATCCTACTAGATTGAAGATGTTAACTACAAAGATGAAACGAAAAAGTTTTTCTCTTGACTGGAAAGAAGCTAACAAAGAGGTCAAGAAGAAGGGAAAAAGCCACTGCTAATAGAAAGTTTGAAGCTTTGAAGAATTTGTCACCAAAATGTGAAGGAGGAGTGTTAGTGTGCTGGTTAGTTCCACCTTTTCAGTTCAGACTTTTTTTCCTTTATTTCTATAACAATAACTTAGTTAATGTAGTTGCTTGATTTCTTGAGCTTAGTGGCTGTTAGTAGCATGATTTTCTCAATTAGTTTTATCCACTATGTGAAAGTGGCTGCTAGATAGGGAAGTTTGTTATTTCCTCTAAGTATAAATTCTACAATTTGAATGAATAAAAATGCTTCCATTTTTCAATCTTTGCTGTCATATTTTCTTTCTCATATAGCTGCTATTTTCTAACTTAGTATAGCAACTATGTCTTTCTATTTTTACAACAGAACTCCAAGGATCCCATACTCTTTTTAGCTCTAGTGCTCTTCGTTGTAGAGTTCTCGTTAAGGGCAAACTCGCCCTCCTCCTTCTCCATGTCTCCTGGTTCAGGAGTATCTAGGTTTGTTTGAAGCATCCCTAGCTCCCACTAGGAACTTTCCAAAATTGGAAAGTTGTAGGGGTTATTTGAGTGTTCAAAGGTTAGTTTTCGGTCACACTACTTTGTCTTAAAGTCCTAATATTCTTTTTATGCATTCCATTCTTTTCTTAAGCCCAAGGTAAAATTATAAACTCCCAGGAATTCAACCATATGTTCTCATCTACATCTTTATTTTATCATATAGTTCACCTCCAATATCACTTTGTCAAAATTTCAAAATTATTTAGAGACATAAATACGATTTGATGGACAAATTTAGGTGCCTTGCACCTTCCCCATTATGTAATTAGCTCTTAAATTTTCATTCTTGTTTTAGGTTTTCCATAGTTTCATTTTCTTTAAATTTTTCTACATCTTTCTTCAATACCATTTTTATCTAAATTTTTACCTTAAATTGTTACCCTCTCTATTTAGGGCATATAAAGAAAACATCAATAACAATATTGATGATGAATACATAGAGGAGATGATTAGACTTAATGGTAAATTAGATGAATTTGAAGTGTTGTTTAAGTATACACTTTTTATAACTAAAAAGGAGAAAAATATATTTTGAACTCCAATATTTACACGATTATATCTTAATATTTTAAAGCATTTAAAAAGAACCATAAAATATTTGAATTATTTAAATTTAGCCTTAAACTAATGAACAATTGACAAGATTATATCTCTATTAGTTAAGTACCCAAAAAAAAAGCCTCAACACAATCTCAACCTCCAAGATCCTTTCAATCACTAGCTATTATTCTTGATTTTGAATATGTTTGAAGGCTTGATTACTATCCACTACTAGTTAAATATATCACCATTATTGCTCTATATTATTAAATGACTAGTTATTATTTAAATTTTCTTTTAAACTTGATTACAATTTATATTTAATTTATGTGGGTGATACCTATGGTGACATATATCTTTTAAAAAGAAGTGTGGGTCTTACATTAACAATAAAAAATGCTTAATAGGCAGAGACATATCTTCGTTAAGGATTTTATCAATTGAAGGTTAAATTTGAATAGTTTTGAAACATTAAAGTTTACGTTAAACGCTTTAAAATATTAAGATCTAACTTGTATTTTGGTCCAATCATTAAGGTTTAAAATACTTTTTGCTAACTAAAAAATTTTAAAAGATAATTTTTTATTATATAGTAATTGTTATGATTTTGCACTTATATTTTTAACGATGTTTACTGAAGAGTTAAACAACCTTAATTTTATCAATAAACTATGTAATTTATTAGATATGAAATTGTTAATTATTTTGTAATAATATATTAATAAATGTATTTGTAATTGTGCTATCGTGCCATGCATAATCTAATGTTAGATTAAGGATAATTGTATGAATTGATGCATTGCTATCTTTATGTAGTTAAATTATAGTAAGACCTAACATCATTCTGAAATTCTTTTTATACTAAAATTTATATCTTAGCTGGTGCATATGTATCAAAATCAAAGTCAAATATAGACATTTAAATAATATTCACGTAAAGACTATATGGGAGGATCATCTGAAGATAGTGAAGATCTTCATGGATATAGATGTATCTTTCCTAATTAAAATTAATCTCTTATCTTGTTAATTATGATGTAGCTAAATTATATTAGATAGAGTCCTATTTAGATGAGAGTGTCATGAAGCATTCGAGAATAAGTTTTTGGTAGTCAACAATTACGTGAGAAGGCTAAGTCTCCCTTAAATGAACCTAAGTAAGATTTCCATGCAAAGGAGTGGGCGTGACTTCGTTATAAGTTTGGTGTCTAGGAAAAATTTTGTAATGACTAGTATTAAAGCTAAAATATCAATATGGCGCGAGGTAGTAATTTGACAGAGTGTGTCAAAAGAGTGGAGGCTTTCATGAGTTCAATTCCTCGAGGTGATTAAGAGGTTACTTCATATTCATTTCAATTCAATATTTTAGAGGTGTAGGTCTAATAGTTGCAACATCAAATAGTAGACTTGATAAAGGCACAAGAGGACACTAAATTAGAGATCACGATCCTAAGATGTACCATTACAGTGCAAGATGTTTGGATTGTTGAATGCACTTTCATGAAGGTATGAGAGCCTTATGTTTTCAATTTCAAACAAAGTACCAGGGAGCATAATTTTTTTTAAGGATATAAAACAACACTTTACAGTGGAAAAGGTGTTTGATTCGAAGAAGGATTAATCAAGACTATATGTATGGTGGAGTATGCAAAGCTACGGTAGAGTACGAGAACCTCTAATGATATCAATGCGGGTAGATCTCATATTAAAACTTGGGAGAAAATGAAGGAGCTAACAGATCAGCTCCTCCCCAACAACACTTTATGGCTAGTGAGGAAAGCTTTAAAGAGGTTAAAGCAAGATAGCTTGATCCAGAAGTATGTGAGAAAATTCACATATTTGATGTTGGACATATAAAACATGTATGAGGAAGACAACTTCATAAGCGTATTGTAAGGTTGGGTATAAATGGAGTTCAGAGGTAGAAAATGGTAGACCTCTAAAGTGTGATAGTGGTTACAGATGCCTTAGTTGATCTTCAATTGTCACTAGAAACTAGAACTAGCAATAAGGGAAAGAAGAATAGTAGGACATAGAATGGCTCAGAGAAAGGCAAAAAGAAGGTTTATGAATCTTCTTAATGCAAGTTCAAGAAATAAAGAAAATGGGATATTATTTGTTTCATTTATAAAGGGCCTCAATTTGCTCATAAATGCCTAAAACAGAAGGTGGGTAAGGAGTAAATGAATATTATAGTCTCTAAGGATCAAAAAGAAAGAGAGGCTGACTAAACAAAAAAAGTCTATATCAACAATTGTGTTATATTGGGCGTAATGGGCCTTATGAAGAAGTGTCTAAAAAAAGCAAGGATAACCCTACAGAGAGGGAAAATGGTACTTTGGAAATGTGCCAATGACTAAGGAGTCTTTGAGGGAACCAATTTTGGAGGAGTTTCCACAAATTATTTCCACGAGGATGTCAAGTTCTCCTAGTAGGGGTAGTTTGTTAGATTCCTAAGTTCTAATTGCAAAATCGTGCAAGCATCAGTAAGCTTTGAATATTATTTGACACTCGAGGTAATGCAATAAGGAAAGACTTAGGACTAGGAAAGGAAATGAGTATTACCGATAAATGCTCAAGAATAGGCATATGTTGGCATCCATTAGTGCACATTGATAGAAATCTTTTACAAGATGTAAGATTTATACAAGATAAATGATAGCTTGAGATAGACCTTGCGTTAAAGTTTAATTGGATCACATGCATAAGGGAGACATATTAGGGCTTTAAGTACTTAATGTATGCTCAAATAGACGAACCATGACTAATGGACTTGACATGGGTAAGCATTGGACTAGACTAAAGTGCTATAAAAGGCTTTAGGCTTCAAAGATTCATTATCAATGGATAAAGATCAAGGAGAGATCTTAGATGATGTGGCGGATAAGATCATATATCACGATCTAACCTTGGATCGTGACCGGTGCTAAAGGAATAGGAAACTTAAGGTTTACTAGATCCTCAGCAAGCCTAAAATGCCATCAAATCCTTATATCTATAGTAAAGATGAGATTTCAGAATGATCAAACTCATGTTAATAATATACTTAATATGCTACAATATGAAGATAGTTAATACAAAGCAAATCCAATATATATAAGAATATTGCAGCTCTAAAGTCAAAGGTCACTAATAAACGTACATCGAATCACTAGAGAGGAAGAAGGCTGAAAAAGTATGTTGTCAAAATGGATCTGCAAAGAAGATCCTAAGAAGATAGTTGAGGGGAGTTAGACCTCGTTGAGTGAATTAATATTATGATTATGTTATGCTCTCCAAAGGATTATAAATGATATATACATATATATATATATATACATACATACATATATACATATATATATACACACACACACAAATATATACATATACATATATATATACACATATATATAGATATACACATATATATATATACATTCATATATATGTGTGTGTGTGTGTGTGTATTTATAATGTATTAAATCCATAATGCAATTTCATAACATAATGATTTTGTTCATAAAAATGCATGCATTTCCTATAATAATATTGTTGGTCCTTGTTCCCAGAGCCCAAGATGTTGGACCTCATTCCTGGAGCCCAATTATCCGGAGTCAAAAAGCATGAGCGGGTTTCCTTGTAGGGTTATTTCAATAAACTCTCATTTCCTTTCCATCACTCTTTTTGGATTCAATACCAAAGGCTATCAATTTTTGTGGAAAGGTATAATGATATCTTAGGAATCTATAGCTTCAAGAATAACCTCATTTGGAAGTCGGATGAAGAAGTTATGGCCAAAATAATCAAACATGTTTAAGTCCTTAACCATTTTGTACCTATCTTGACACAATTGCCATACTTTCACTATAGATGTCGGATTGATGTAGATTTTGACGGTTTGAAAGAGGACCTCTAGATCTACAATTTTCATGAAGAACTCAAAGCAAAATTCTACCTCTAAAAGGGTCAAAATCACAATTTACTGTAGCTATCCCGTAAATGTCCATTAAACGGACATTAAGGACTTGGGGTGCTTTCCAGACCCGAGAAGGTCCGTTTAATGGACCTAATGCTTGTTTAACGGGCATGCACTAGGCTAGGGGCTCTTTTCCACCCGAGAAGGTCTATTTAACGGACCTAATGTCCGTCTAACGAACATGGGGGTTTCCCAAACCCCTGCAAAGCCTCTCCAATGCTTCCAACATCCATTCTAGCACCATATTCATTCATAATCTTCCCAAATTCAACCCTACTAGTGTAAAAACCACTTCATATCCCTTTAACTACTAAATACATCTCATTAACACTTGAATCTCAACTCCAAAGGATTCATCCCA
>JAOQMP010000001.1:4299185-4325900 GCA_027563575.1 Erythroxylum pedicellare
TTAAACCAATTAACATAACCGATTCTTATGAAAAACATATTAACATTTTTTATTTTACATAAAAACAATTTTATATAACTCATAATAATTCATTTTATGTAAAAACACATTCACACATCATTAATGAATTAAATAAATGTAAAAATAATTCACATATTTGAAGAGAAAAATAAATAAATAAATGGACAGATCATTTAAAATTATTTCACATTAAATCAATTTAGCAAAAACAAATTTATTAAACTTAAAATTAACATTTTATGCCACAAATATATATATGCACCTATCTTTATCTCTTGCCTTTAAAGAAAAACATTTTATCTTCTTACGTAGCATTCCTTTTTTTAAAAAAAAAGTTCTATCCTCTCTTAAAAGATGCTATGGGTTATGTCAAAAAACAAAACAAAGAAAAACAACAACCCCTCCCACCTATCTGTGCCACCGTTGGGTACTCACTCCCCCCCCAACCTATCTGCGCTGCTACTGGGAGTCGAGAACGAAGGCGGACCGATGCCCAGCCAAAGGCACGACTCCACATAGGAGTCGTCACAGGCTTTCCCACTTCACACCGTCATTGCATAGATCGGTCAAAAAAGAGGCGAATGATGTTCACCACACCGTCAATGCCACTCAAAAGGTGGCACATGACTCACACGAGCGCCCATAAGTGGCTATTTCTGTGGCAATTTCTGTAGCATCACGTAGATCGGCCGAAGAGATGACTGATGGTGTCATCCACATGGCCAGCGCTCCTCATAACCTGTGGAGAGGTGCTTCAGATGGAGTAAGGTTAGATTTGAACAGGTCTCTGAATGTAATTAATCTGACTGCATAAACTAATCATGTGATTATATTAGAAAATGATCATGTGGTTTTTATAGTTTAAACATTGAGCATGTTTGTATAAAAGGATTAATTGGATTAAATCGGGTTAGATCACTAACCTTGATATGGAAGCGAATTAATCTTTATGTCACTTTCTGCCCATGTGATTCCAATCACAGTCACGAACATAGTCTCCTCAGTGGCTACTTGATTCATCGTATAGATCACGCCTCAAATCTTGATCACTCAGATGGTCAATATGTGATAGGAGTGGTATATTAAGAGACTTTAAGGCTTTCCTTTTTAGAAAACCATCAGATTTTGCAGTCTCATTTAATCCATTTAAATAAGATTTTTCCCTATGGTCATTTTCTCAACTGCTCCCAAACAAATAGGAGAGTGGCTAAGCACTTAATCAACCACTCCTTAATTGGCTGTTGCTGCCGTTACAAAAAATTCAACACACAATATAAATCGATTATTGCTCCATTGCCTCACAACTTAAAGTTGCAGCCACAGATGCGTTTGTCTGATCCTAGCATCTACATGCAGTTGATTGGAAAGTTAAATTTCCTTCTTCACACTCGTCCTGACTTGGCCTTCTCGGTACAATATCTTTGCCAATTCGACCAGCAATCTGCGCAAGCTCATTTATAAGCTGCTCTCCATGTATTACGATATTTATCTGGAACTTCCACTCAAGGTTTGCTGTTCAATGATAATAATAATTTTGATTTGGTTGCATATTGTAATTCTGATTGGGCCGCATGTCCAATTACTCGACGATCTGTGAGTGGTTATGTTATCACTTTAGGAGGATAACCAATATGCTGGAAATCCAAGAAACAAGGGACGATTTCCTTGTCATTAGCTGAAGCTGAATACAGATCCTTTCGAAGGGTCACCGCTGAATTGTCATGGCTTAGTCATTTATTAAACGAACTTGGTGTTTCCAACATCACTCCGATTCCCGTAAAATGTGATAATATGGCTGCTATCTATATTGCGAGAAATCCTGTCTTTCATGAAAGAACCAAGCACATCGAAATTGATGCTCATTATGTCGGAGAACAACTTCAGAATGCCCTCATCAACATTTCCCATGTTCCTTCCTCTCAGCAACTTGCTGACGTTTTTTCCGAATCTTTATCTGGTCCTATGCATCTTCGAGCGGTTTCCAAGCTTGGATTGTTGCCTCCACCTCCAGCTTGAAGGGGGGTGTTATGGATTATTAACGCATCAATGCAGCAGAACGGTTCTGGACGTATAGCAGAGAGGAATATTTCTAGATGTTCTGTCAGAGTTTGTTACAAGGGATATTCGTTGATTGCTAGCTGTATTTTGTAAGAATTTGCTATAAGTTTGTTGGGATATTCCCTGAATGCTAGCTGTGTAATAGTTATATAAACTACCTTGTATTCATTATTCACATATAGAGAAAAACAATAAGAGAATAATCTCTATATTTTTCATAGCTTCACACTTTACACTTAAAAGATACGGAGAGAAACATAAATGCAGAAGATGGTAGAATAAGAAACAAGACAATCTGCAGAAATGGTCTAGGTCCTGAAGACCAAGGCACCATTCTCACACCAAGAAGGCTACAGTCAAATCCAGTCACCACACCAGTGATTCTGCTTCTGCTTGAGTTTGGTGCAGAAGCCACGGCAATTATGGCAAAAGATCACTGAAGACGAAGCCATTTCTTGTTTCTAACAATAATCACCTGGGCTTCTGGTGTTATGCCTGTATACATAAGAGTTACAGTAGAAGCCAACAAGGACCTTTATTTCGTTATGGTAATGGGGCAAGCAACCACACTACGGTACCATATTACCTAAAAAGCAAAATATATAAAACCAAGAAATTGAACTCCGAACCGACCCTGAGTCTGGGGTCTGAAACAACACTAAATCTAAGAATTGGGCCAATCCTAGGAATCAGGGCAGAACCAATCATAATCTTCACTTTGGACCGGGCTTAAAAACAACGGTAATAGTCCGGTTTTGGAACGTACCGGAAAGTGAGAGCCGCCGCTTTTATCACCGTCATCGCCACCACTCTCTCTCTTTTTTTGTTTAGAAGAACTGAAGAAGTCAACACTGAGGATAAGACCAGCTGAATCAAGCTCAAGCTTACCTATGGGCTTCACTTCCACGGTCGCACTCTACTCGCATCCTAGGGTTTGTGTTTTCTCACGTTACTTGCTTTCATTTTCCTCTTTCTTTCTACAACTCCCGTTTCCTTCAATTCCCCAGGTTCCACCTTCGGTTCGCTTTCGAAAACTTCAATCGAAAGCTTTGGCCTCACCCTATCATGCGCTTGGTGGACTGCTTTCACTTCCTGCGACTGTGTCCAGTGCTCGGGGGAGGACGAGTTTGGCGGTAAATGCTGCTGCTGAAGGAAATGCGCGGCGGTCGGGGAGTGGCCGGAGAGTGTACAGGCAATCTCAGGGGGAGAGTCCTTTTAGTAATGCTCCAGTCCAGAAGATTGCGTCGTTCGTGGTTCCCGCCGGCGTTTTTGTTTCTGTTACTTTCGGTATGAACATGTTTTAATGGTTAGGATCGGTATTGATTGGAAATTGAATATGTTGTGTAGTTATTATAGGTCCTTAGAATTCTTGGAAATTTTTGAAAATTTCAAACTTTTTTAGGAATATGAATTGAAAGTACTTAGAATTGTTCATATTCTTTCAGTAAAATGGAGGGAATGTCAGTAATTTGGCAATAATGATTCTTGCAGCAATCTGACAGAGTGGAGGTTAAACGTAATTTGACTTAGTACTAATTAGCAAGATCTAATTCCTAGAAATCCTTATGCTATTATTTAATTTTGTAATGGAGACCTGTTTTCTTCAACTGGTGAATGAGATGAATGTGCAAACTAAATTAAGAGCTTTTCACTTGTATAATTGCACTAATTATAGCATTTGAAGTTCAAAGTTTGTGCTTTGACATGGTGAAGACATCTTTTGGCTACCTACACTCATAGACAGAAATATAAACCAAAACTTAGGGTAATAGATTGGGCCTTATAATGTTGAAGACTATTCATCTGTTGTATTTCATTGCAGCCATCATAATCCATTGACCACTTAGCTTTGATTAGGTCCCATGAACTTTTTCTGTTATGTTGTTGGCAGCATCCTTTATCATTTTGAGAATCTGAGTAAAGTTTCCAGGTTTTTGTCATAAGCTTGAAAGATTCAATTCAGCTTACTTTTCCCTTCTCTTAATTATGGCACTAATTTGATGTCTTCAGCTGACAGTTTTGTGGAAGGTGGTGGAGAAGCTCCTTATGCCAAAGCCTCCAAGGACCAAATCAATAGAAAACAGGTCTCCTGCAAAAGGAATGGGTTTTTCCTTTGCTGCAGGTACAAATTTGCTATCGGGTCTCACTGCAAAGGTTGATCGAGAATCCAAGCAGAAGCTCAATGAATTTTCCAAAGAATTAAGATCATTCCAAAGTGTTGACATGTCAGGTACGTTATCTATATTGGTTTATGCAACAGAAGAAAGGATAAAGGGAGAGAGAAGAAAGAGAGGGATGTACCAGGATTCCTGTTTTATTTTCTTTTCGTCAGGATTTCTGTTCTTTGGTGTAATTTTGACCTATAAAATATGTACCAGGATGCAACTTTGGAGATGAGGGATTATTTTTCCTTGCTGAGAGCTTGGCTTATAATCAGGTGGAGTTCAACTATTTATCAAAGCTAGCCTATTTACCATGTTTTCATTCTCTTTGTTTCCACTGTCTTGTTATTGCTATATGTATGGCTATACTCTCTAGAAAAAGATTATTTGTATTAAATCGGAACTAGATTTTATGATACTCTCATTGAGTTTACTGAATGTAGATTTGTATGTTTTCCAGACACTAGAGGAAGTGAGTTTTGCAGCTAATGGAATAACTGCTGAAGGAGTAAAAGCCTTTGATCGTGTTCTTCAATCGAACATAATGTTGAAGACGCTGAATATATCTGGAAACCCTATTGGAGATGAAGGAGCCAAGGTAAGGCGACAACTTTAGCATTGCCAACTAAGTAGACAAATACTTACCGTTAGCTTACGTCATTTTTCAGTTAGAGATGAAAGGGATTTATATACATTCACGTTTTTGTTCAAGGAATTTCCTTTTTCAGAATACTGGAAACTAAACTTTACGTGCCTACTTTTCATGAGTTTCAATTACTATCTATAACTTGATCAATGCTCATGAACAGCATGCATAACATCTGATAGCTGACGAGAATGATTTAAGTTTTTTGAATGTAGATGATAGAAGTATGTAGAGATGAGTGAATATGTTTGTTGTAGGCAATATCTGGCCTGTGACACTGCAACTGGACTAAGAGTGAGCATGGTAAAATTTAAACACTGCCTGTTTTTGTCTTGGTCTATATTAGTCTTTGCTGTCCATACGAAATGCATGCCATGCTGATGTGATATTCTATTTCAGGTTTAGATTCTCGCTTCTTCTTTTATTAATCTTTAGTTTAATGCTGCATGTTTTACACACTATTGTAGTCTGGCTTATATATTGTGTAACATCTTTTTATCAACAGAATCTATGTGATACTTTGGCCAATAATAATGGTATTGAGAAGCTGCAACTAAACAGTACTGGCTTGGGTGATGAGGTCAGCTAGTTTCAGTTGAAACTAGTATATGATAATGCCATATATTTGAGGCACATATTGGTGGCAAGTACCTTACTTGTGCCGTATTTAATGTGCAGGGTGCAAGGGCTATTGCAGATCTGTTGAAGAAGAATTCCACCTTGCATGTGATTGAACTTAATAATAACATGATTGACTATTCTGTAAGCTTTTGTGACTAAATGTTTCCAAGTTTGTTGCTTGATTAACCTGAATTAGCTAAAACAAAACCTTTGGTGCATTCATGCTGGAAATGGAAGTAGGGGTTCACAAGTCTTGCTGGATCACTTTTGGAGAATAACACTATAAGGAGTATATATCTGAAGTGAGTAGTAGTTGTTCATTGCATCTTTCATTATACTTCCCACTTCTTGGATTGAACAACATATCAATGCTTATAGTTGTATGGAGAAACCACTGTCTTTATGGTGGATCTTGGTACCAGCTTTGGATATAGATGTATCCAATAGTGCATTTCTTTATATTACTTTAGAAAGCTAACTGGATCTTCTTTAATGTTTAGTGGAAATTATGGTGGTGCTTTGGGGGCTAATGCTTTGGGAAAAGGGCTTGAGGGACACAAGTCCTTACGGGTAAATAACACATTTACTCTCTATCATAGCACATTTACTCTATGTATTTTATCCTGTATTTCCTCCAAGTTCTTTCTTTCCCCCGATGATTTGCCATCCTTATCTACAGATTATTTGAGCAATTATTTTTATGTGATTTATTATCTGTTTTGGACTATGAAATTGACAATTACATGGTGGTTCCAAACCCAGCCAACTTGTCAGGAACTTGTTTGTTGATCACATTCTCCACCTCATGATATCCAATCGTATGTATTGAATATATATCCATGCCCAATTTTAGTGATTGTTGACAGAGCCTATGTTTCTATCCTTCATCCAGTTTGCAAATCTGACTTCTACGTTCAACAGTTTTTGTTTTTGATCTGTCACCTGTGGTGATATACATTTATGAGCTAATAAGCAAAATAGGGATGGCCATCTGACATCTTGGAGTGCTCCTGAGAAAACAAATCGGTTGCATGTGCAATATAACTGCCTGTTCTCAGTTGTTTTGGATGAATTGAAGATGTTATTTTATCTCCACAAAAGATTTTGCTGCTAGGTGAACTTGTATGAAGCAACTGAATCATTTCTCAGCTAGATTAATTAAAGCAATGCACTTGTAGTAATCACAAGTGAGAAATGCTTGTCTTTATGATTGACGCTTGTTTTGAAATCATACATCATGATTTGTAGCTATGGGATAATTCTTCTCATTATTCTCACCAGGAACTTCACTTACAAGGTAACTCTATTGGAGATGAAGGAATTTGTGCCTTAATGTCCGGTCTAGCTTCAAGTAAAGGTATGTGCATTGCCATGTCAGTGGCCATTATTCAATCAATCTAAACAACATTTGAGTGCATTTCATGAAGCTGAATTTCATCTTGTTTCTTCAGCAAAGCTTACCCATCTTGACATTGGCAACAACTCTATTAGTGCAAGGGGTGCCTTTCATGTTGCTGAATATATCAAGAAGAGCAAGAGCTTGTTTTGGTTGAATATGTATATGAATGACATAGCTGATGAGGTAACAACTGATGAATGGTAATCCAATTTGTCTGTAAATTGTCTTGCTCAATTTTATCTGAGTTGGTTGGAAAAGATTGTTAAAGATGGACTTGCCATTCACAAATTTTCAGGGTGCCGAAAGAATTGCTCTTGCTTTGAAGGAAAACCGGAGTATATCAATCATTGACTTGGTCAGAAGACATTAATTGATCAAAACACTTTTTTGTTAATTTAATTAGTTTTGAAGTGTTTTTTATGAAAAAATTCATTGGGGCTGTGCAGGGTGGAAATAATATACGTGCAAATGGGATCAGCGAAATTGCTCAAGCCTTAAAAGATAATTCTGTTGTCACAACAGTGAGTCCTTACCATATATTATGTCCTTTAGTCTTTTGTCTTGCGATGGTATAGAGCTGTTCCGGACCATTTACTTCCTGTTACACTGCATGATGCATTGAAGTCATAAATTTACTCTCTCACACAGCTGGAAGTTGGTTATAATCCCATTGGACCAGATGGAGCCAAGGCATTATCTGAAGTACTAAAGTTTCACGGGAACATAAAAACCTTAAAGCTTGGTTGGTGTCAGGTAAATCCATTAGATGATCATCATTCTTAAAACCCTTATATCAAAGTAGTTTTCTCGATGTGCCATGTAAACGCTTTGCAGATAGGAGCAAAGGGCACCGAGTACATTGCTGATACTCTAAAGTACAACAATACAATATCAGTGCTGGACTTGCGAGGAAATGGACTTAGAGATGAAGTTTGTACCCTAGATATTGTGATATCTCTTGATTTATGATCATTGGGCATTTGAACTTTATCTTACCTTCTTCTGCATAAAATATCTTCAGGGTGCTGTCTGCCTGGCTCGTAGCTTAAAAGTGGTCAATGAAGTTCTAACTGAACTTGACTTGGGCTTCAATGAAATTAGAGTAAAGAACTGCTCTTTCAACTTGCTTTCGGTGCAGTTTCCAAAATACTAATAATATTTGCTTTCCCTATCAGCGTCTTGCATTATCTCATGTTAGTTCTCTGTCCAGGATGATGGGGCTTTTGCTATTGCTCAAGCACTCAAGGCAAACGAAGATGTAAAGATTACCTTCTTAAATCTTGCAAATAATTTCCTGACAAAGTTTGGACAGGTAATAACGTCCCTCCATGTATCCTGTTTATTTTCTAACTTGGAACTTATGTTCTTTATTTGAATGAAATTATTTTTGCCATGCAGAGCGCTCTTTCTGACGCAAGAGATCATGTATATGAGATGAATGAAAAGGAAGTAAACATTGTATTTTAGAATGAAATTAGTGAAGCAGGACACATTCTTTATACTAATATGCTAGAACTTCGAGCCTTTTTTATTCTTCCTTCGGCAAGTATAGGGAAAAACTTCAACAGCAAAGTGGGGTGATGCTAAGAAAAGAGAGCTTACCCTACTGACAAAACCGACCTAATGTAGAGGAAAAACTTTTAACTCCAAGGTCATTGTATCCAATTAATAGGTCAAGCTTTTGAGAAGTTCTTGGGATGAGAGATTCTAGCGGCATTGGCACTATTTTGACTTTTTCCAATTGCTATAGCGTTAACAGAGGCAAGCTTTGTTTAATTTTGTTACTCTAAATGCCTATAGTTGAATTTTGTTTAATCTGTATACTAAATGGAATTGTTTTAAACATCTTCCTTAATCTTGTGATGCTAGTGTCTCGGTTCTCGGATTTTCATATATATATATCTAGTTCCTTGTCATCAAGCTAATATTGATCTACCGAGTTACTGGGCCTGTAAATTTGCGTGGAGGAAACATAATGCCTCATCATAAATTCAGATACTATTCTCACTTGTCATATTGTTTGTAATTGGCATCCGGGATAAATTGTTTAACTTTTATATCATATATACCTAATAAAATATATTTTAAATGCATATGAATAGTTTTGTTTTATTATTGTTACTTTGGAATTTAATAAACATAAATCAAAAAGAGAGTTCTTATATAGTTTCTTTTTCTTTCTTAAGCTCTTTTAGAGGTAGAAATGATAAATTTAACTCGATTTTATTAGGTAGATCCTATAAAGTCAACAAGTTAAGTTAAAGTTTGGACAACAAACTTAGTATCAAAGAATGTCTCTTTACGCTTAAAATGTCCGAAGGTACACTCGTCCCATCTCATCTTAATTTAATTCCATTATTATTGATTTGGAAAATCTTGGTGTTAAAATTGATGATGAGGATCAAGCAGTGCTTATTATTATTTCACTACCGTATTCATATAATCGCTTTAAAGAAATTATGCTTTGTGGTAATTATGAAACTCTCTCTATAGAAAAAGTTAATTTTGTTTTGCTATCTAAAGAAAAGTTTAATGCTTTAATTGAGAAGGAGGCTGAAGGTTTAACGATTAAAGGTAGAACTTTTAAGAAAGGAGAGAGCAATAAGAGCCATAAGAAGTATAAATCTAAGTTTACAGGTAAAAGAGCCAATATTACATGTAAGTATTGCAAGAAACTCAGACACATGGTCTTGGACTGTTATAAATTGAAAAATAAACTCAAAAATGAAGGTAAAACAAGGGTAATCAATCTGATTCTACCCCCGAGGCTATTGTCGTTGATTTTAGTTCAAGAAGTGATCTTCTTTTGGTTTTTCAAGGCTAACAACGATCCAAAGATGAATAGATCCTAGACTCCAATTGTATTTTTCATATATGTTCTCACAAGGATTGGTTTGTCACCTATGAAACTACATGTCCTTATGGGGAACAATATACAATATGATGTGGTAGGGAAAGGTAAAATCAATATTAAAACTCATAATGGTGTTGTTAAAACCCTCACTAATACTCGTCACGTTCCTGATTTGAAATGTAACCTTATTTCACTTAGTACACTTGAGTCTCTTGGGTGTGGGTACTCCTCTAAAGGTGGAGTTATGAAGGTGTCCCGAAGTAATCTTGTAATCCTTAAAGGGAAAAGATATGATACTCTTTATGTGTTGCAAGGCTATACTTTTATTAATACTACTGATGTTGCCTCATCCAATTCTCATAAAGATGCCACCAAGTTGTGACATTACTGCCTAGGTCATATGGGTGAAAAAGGTATGCAAATCTTGTATAAGAGGGGTCTATTGAGCTAGAGTTAAGGTAATATGGAGTTTTGTGAGCATTGTGTCTTTGGTAAACATACTAGAGTGAGTTTCGCTTCCCTAGGGATTTACAAGACCAAAGGTACTTTGGATTATATTTATTCTGATCTATGGGGTCTCTCTCGCGTTGCTTCTCGAGGTGTTAGAAGGTATATGTTGACCAAGCCACTACCTATTGCTAAGTTTAAACATTGTTAAGACTTGGTCGGTATTCTTAATACTTGAGCACCCTTTGAGGCTTACGGCGAAGAGAACTCCTACTTCTAGTCATGTGTCAAAGTGGAGATTTGTTGGAATAATGACCCAAGCCTTTAAGATTTTTACTCTATGTAGATTCTTACTTTGTGTAGGATTCTGACTATGGGGTTATACTACTATATAAACACCCCTTTGAGGGTCCTTTATAACATCATATTGGTGTACTCTTCATTAGTCCTGGGGTTTGTGAGAAAGAGAAAAACAGTTTTAATTTTTCTTTCTTTGATATAGTGTATATTTTCGGGCTCTCTTCGCCTTGTGGATTTTTCTCCTAGCATTCAAGTTTCCCATGTAAAAATTATTTGTGTCCTTCTACTATTTTTTTCTTCATTTACTTGATTGATTCCATCGATTCTGCGACTACTAGCACAACACTAATGAATTCTAAAAGTTATTCAACATTTATTTATGAGCAATAGAGCATGAGTTAAAGTACTAAAAATGGGTAATTACAAGTTGAGGATGTTGATAGGACATAACCTTATATTATATTATATTTATGTTTCTAAGTTCATCTAACTTTTTAATTCGTGACACTTGTGCGTTGAAATCTTTTAAGAATTTTAGGATAAAGCTTTTTGTTGTTGAAAACAAACCTACAAATTTGGCATAACATTAAGATCCCTTAATTTTCTCTTTCTTTTTTAGATATTTTATAATCTACTTGTAGTGGTTTATTAAGTAACAACTATTTGACCTCTAGATCTGTACATGCTTATAGTTATAGATAATAAGCTTGGTTCGAATGACAACTCGCCTATTACTCTTGAGTTATTGTTAGTATGCTTACTGTTTCTTATTTTTATGAATTTAGGGATGTGTCTAGATCACTTTTCTTCTGAGGCTAATAAAATTATCTCTAAAGATAAATATACTAAGTCTGGTAAGAAAAGGAATTGTGATAAGAATCATTATAGAAGTAAGTGGCATAATTATGATAAGTCCAAGTCCTGAAAGTCTTCTAAGGTGACTTCTCTTCAAGAGAAGATATCAAATCTACTAATACAAGCTACTCTAAAATAGGTTGTCATTTGTTTAAGTTCTTCATTACTCCCTACTATGATAGGGATAAAGCCTCGGTAACGAGGAAGAGTTTTTCTATTTTCATGATTCCTTTAAAACTAGAGATTTTTAGTTCAGGATCAATGGTATAGGACATCAAGTATATGATGGGATCCTATTGCCTAATGATTAGAAATATCTCAACGATGCTTAGTGAGACACAATTTGAAGGACTTCTCAACACCATATAGCTAAGATATGTCTTTTTCTTATTTTATGATATTGATTAAGTTGTAACATGTAACATGAGCCTTAATTACATATCTCAGATTGAACATAAAAGGAACATAACAAAGAAAAGAGAAAAATACTTGATTTTAATTCCATAACTTCAAACGAGCTTTATGAGGTCGTAACGATCGCGAATTCACCAAGAACTTTAAGGGAGTTGCTCACCACTGAGAACTTTCTGTAGCTTTTTGTATACGTGAAACTTTGAATAGGTCAAAGTATCCATACGTTCATAATTTGCTACAGCAGCTACAAGAGACCTTAACATTCTATATATAGCATCCATATCAAGCTTTCCTATCACAAGCTCAATATGAGTCTAGTCCACACTGATCAAGGTCTATTTTCTCCTAGACTTTAGCCCATTAACCCATATTCTTTATTTGGCCAATTTATTATCTTTATCCAGATCAAATTTACGTAACTTAACTGATAAATTATTAAAAACTAATAAAATGCAATTAATTGTTGTCTACTAAATGGGAAGATATCTAACATTCTTCCCCTTAGATAATAATCAATTGCGATATTGATTCAAGTTTAAAAAATAGTTTAAAAATTCAGTTAAGCAACATTACTGTATTGATACCAAGTTTTAAGCAAAACATTTGATCTAAAGTTAATTAAAGTCTATCATTCTGTCTCGTAAGGCTTTCGATACCGAAAACTATCAAACACATATGTCATATATGACACAGGTATAATATAATTGTGCATATCTAATACATCACTAACATGAATGAGAAATGAAGTATGACAAACTAAGATGATACCTATATGATCTAAAATATGTCATCTTTCTATTTGATGGTCTTAATTTCTCTAAACTTTATGCTAAATTGCAAATGCAAAAATGCATCAGAGAAATTTTGTTTTCTATCACCGAATGCTAAACAGAATTAGAGAAAATCTTTATGTTCTTTCACTGAATGCTAAAATGTATTAGAGAATATTTATGGGATTAAAAAAACTTTATCCCCTATGTCATGTTAAATCCATGGATATACATATTTCTGTGTATATGTCCTAATAATATAGGCACAAGCTCAATCTAAATATATGCCCAATGACTTTTAAAATGCTTAAGATCGACATAATCTTTAAGACTTTTACATGTATTATGACAGCATATAGTAATACGTATAACTGAGGATAAACGATGATCATCTTTATTAATTAACCACGATACTGTCGCAATACATTAAAATGTATAAATGTACAAAGAGCAACAAAATGATCCCTAACTAACAGCGTCGAAAGACTTCAATACACCCATACTATATACATGTCATTCAAAAACATGTGGCTGAAGTCCTTTAATTAAAAAATCAACTAACTTTTCCTTAATCCTTAAATGCTCCACCTTAATGTCACTTTTATGTATATCATCTTTATTGATTAACCACGATACTGTCACAATATATTAAAATGTATAAGGAGAAAACAAAATGATCCCTAACTAACAGCGTCTAAAGACTTCAATACACCCATACTATATACATGTCATTCAAACACATGTGGACGAAGTCCTTTAATTAAAGGATCAACTAACTTTTCCTTAATCTTTAAATGCTCCACCTTAAAGCACTTTTTTGTATCAACTCCTTTATGGTCAAGTATTTGACCTCCAAATGCTTAGATCATGTGAAATTCTTATTTTTATTATTAAATAACACAACAAAAAGATTATCACAATATAACCGAATGAGGTTAACCACTGAATCAATTATAGACAACTCAGAAATCAAGTTTTTAAGTCAAACCACTTGTGAAGCAACTCCATAGCTTGCAACAAACTTTGCATACATAGTCAAGGAAGTCACCAGTGTTTGCTTGACACTTTTCCATAATACTACATTATCTGCTAATATAAAAATGTAATATAAAGTAGACTTTTGATCATTCAGACACAGCAAAATTAGAATCTGTATACCCTATAAGGTCCAGGTTGTTGACCCTTGTGTGTGTCAACATATAATCCTTAGTTTTCTTTAAATATCTCAATACTTGCTTAACTGCATTCAAGTGGTTTGTACTTGGGTTAGCTAATATAATCCTTAGCAAATGCAATATTCGGCTTAGTGCACACGTGAGCATACATCAAGCTACCAACCGCATTGAGATATGGAACATTCTTCATTATCTCTCTATTAACTTCATTCTTTGGACATTATGCTAGAGGTAATCTCTCACCATGAGAGATAGGCACTACAATAGGTTTATAGTCATCCATATTAAACCTTTATAGCATACACTCAATGTATGCATTTTGTGAGAGGTTTAAAGAGTGTTGAGATCTATTCCGATGAATCTGAATGACTAGGTAAAAAGATGTTTCACAAAAATCCTTTATGTCAAAACTCTTGGCCAAAAGTTACTTATCCTAATGCAACATGGTCATGTCATTTGATGCGAACAATATATCATCCATATACAACAATAGGAAGATAACTTTGTTTCCCTTAACTAATAATAGGAAGATAACTCTGGTCCCTTTAACTTTGTAGTACAAACATTCTTCAACTTTATTTTTCATAAAGTCGAAAGAAGTTAAAACTTCATCAAACTTAAAGTAACACTGTTTAGAAGCTTGTTTCAAATCATATATCGATTTTCTCAATTTGCAAACCTTGTTAGTTTCTCCTTGATCTTAAAATCCTTCAGATTGCACGATATCCTTCATAAAGGTCTCCATTTAGGAAAGCGTTTTTTACATCCATCTGATGTAGTTCCATATCGTAATGAGCTACTATTACCATTATCACTCTGAATGTATCCTTAGAGGACATGGGAGATAAGGTAATATTAAAGTTAAAGCTCTTCTCTCTAAATGAGCCCTCTAGTAACCAATCGAGCCTTAAATCACTCAACTTTACCCTGAGTTGCCTTCTTGGTCTTAAATAGTCATTTACAACTAACAATTTTGTAATATTGAGGCAAATCAACTAGCTCCCACGCCTTGTTGTGCTTTATTGATTGCATCTCATCCTTCATTATATCCCACGACAAATCTAAATTGGGTCCAAAGGCAGCTTATGTAAAAGTAATTGGATCCACAACATGTCTAATGTCATATTCTTGTTCACCCAGATAAACTATGTAATCAGATGAGATAGCAGGTTATCTCACTATAGTGGATCTTCACAATTGCATTAGTTCTTGGACCTTAGAAACCTTTGTTTGTGCAAATATGAGTTCATGTTCCTGTATAGGCATTGTACTAAGACCTTGTTCTATGGGACCTGACTGTATGAGTGAAAGATACTATATAACTGTAGTATTCATCCTACTATCATCTGAAGGGTGATAAGGCCCATCCTCATAAAAGACATCATATTACAGAAACTTAGTTGTCTGTGATTTCACTATTTTAGCCCTCATCTTCTCTATAGTAGAATTTATAGCCTTAAGAATGGCTGAGATATCCAACCAAATAGCAATGAGTAGAATGAGCGTGCAATTTGCTTTTATAAGGATTATACATAAGTACCTTATAGGGTAGCTCCATATATGAATGTGTGAAAGGCTAAGCTTTCACCTTTTCTAGATAATCAGGTAGGTTAGTCCTACTCTACATTGACTTCAACATGTCGTTTAGGGTGTAATTATGTCTTTCACCCACATCATTTTGCTCTAGACTACCTAACATAGTGAATTGAGTCACTATTCTAACTGATTCCATATATCTAGCAAACGAACTTTTTGTTGTTTTGAAACACCACGTTTGCCATAATACTCTCCTTTATGATCAAATCTAACAATATTGATAGATTTTTTAAATTGGTTCTCAACCTCAGTTTTAAATATCTTGAATTTCTTAAGAACTTTAGACTTTTCCTTAAGCAAGAACACGTAAGCATAATGGGAATAATCATCAATGAATGCTAGAAAATATCTAGCATTGCACAATATAACTGTATAGGGTCCACTAATATTCATATGTATGAGATCTAACAAGTCAGATGCTCAAGTGGACCCCTTTTTTTATTTATTTTGGTCAACTTGCCTCTGCAATAGTCAACACATGTTTTCAGATCATCAAAATCCAGAGTTGTAAGACTGTTATCTTTAGTCAATCTCTCAACTTTATCTCTAGAAATTTGGCCTAAGCATTTATGTCATAACATATATGACTTATCCTTTATCAGGGCTCTATTTTTCATGACCTATTCAGCAAGATATGAAAAATCATATATCTAATTCTAGGCAAGACACATTATACATAAATCATATGACTAGAAAGTTGTACCAATATATTTTGTATTGAACGACAACTGTACAACAGAAGCATTAATTACAAAACTATAACCTTCTTTGTCCAAAATTGATATAAAGATCAAATTCTGATTAAAAGATGATATATAAAATGTGTCGTGTAAAAACAAAAATGAACTCTATATCTAGGTTCAAACATACATCCCCTATAGATATTACAATCGTTTCTTCATTGTTGCCAACCATCAATTTTTGCTTCCCTTTAGTTGGCGTCGAATAAATTTCTTATTGAAATTGCCTTTCATATATTATGTGTATATGTGTGTGGTGGCATTCTAAGGGAACATTCCTAGGTTTGAAAGTCCAGTGCAGAACCTTGAAAGATAACATTAGGGAGTAAAGCAACATTGTGTTAAAGAAAACAGAAAGGTAAAAGGAAAAACTAAAGAGAGCCCATATGGATATAGAAACTATAGTAAATAGAGAAGATTGAGTGGAATATGAAGAGTAGAAGGCAAAAGCAAGTATAGTTTTAAGGCATGAGCTTGATGGAAACCTGGGATTTTTCATCTTGGTTATGCCAGCCATAGAGTTCCATATGCATAAAACTGACCAGAATGAAAGAAATATGTAAAAAGAGAGACTAGTGTGATCATAAGAGGATGTAAATGTGAAATTCAACATTAGTGAGTCATATGGGCCATTGATAGAAAAATTCTCGGCAGACACTTTACTAAACTTGATGCACGATTTCATACTAGCACCATTGGCATATAAAAAACATGATTTCATATGAGCACATCAATGGTAAACATGTTAAAGTTTCAATAATGTGGTCTGATAATAAAATATAATACACTTGTTCGATGAGGAGTCAAGACTTTTAGATAAGGATTTTATTGACAAAATTTTCAAATTGGAAGAAATGAAGAATATCCCAATATTCTTCAATCCCATTAAAGATGGAATATATTTCGAGATTCTTGAAAGTAAATGGTAGAGAAGCCACATTCATACACATGACATATTCGAAAAGGGAAGCTTTCTCAACAGTAAAAACCTGATGCTTATGATGTAAAATTAAAATTAACATTCATAATTTTATAATTTTAAATAAATAATTTGGGTATAATATACTGTACTTGATGCATAAAACATTATCGTAAAGTGATTAACAAAATCCTTATATCATTTGTTAAAACTGATTTTCTATCTTCTCTTTTCTTGTTGAAAAAAATTGATGAAATTTTTTTTGTAACCCTAATAAGTAAAGAGAGGACCGATTTACATATCTATAACTTTTAATATGATATATCTATCAAGTAATCAAAATAAATGGTTAACTTGATTTTATTATTAAATAAAAATACGACTGCTAATTGGGCCACATTTTAACATTATCTCATTTGGTTCGATATTTTAAACTTTATTTTTAATAGTGTAAACATTAAACATGCATAATAATATCTTTACAATTTATATCGGTATAATAAATCACATAATCATATTATGGTGATCATACAATTCAACATGACATACTTCCTTTTATATACCACAACACCTAGTAATTTATCAAGTCAAGTAACATAAGTAATTTATAAATATTATAAGGATCCACATTAATATCTTATGGACAATTTTATTTCTTATTTAATAATAATTACATATACACAGTCATAATAAATAAGAAAATTATCAATCATAAATTTTTATTAAATATCTTTAGTTGTAGGTCTGTAGTTAAGAGATATGCAATCATAAGACCTGTTTTGATATGTTCAATACATACTCTTAATTTCTGAACATCCTCCTTTATGGCAAAGTACTTCAACTTTATATGCTCAGCATTTTTAGAGTACTTGTCATTCTTTGAGAAGAAAATTGTTACAGAATTGTCAAAATAAATGTTTAGTGGCTTAGTAATGGTGTCAACAACCCACACCTTGAAATAAAGTTCCACGATTATAAGACATGAATTGTAGCCTCAAAATAAGCTATAAATTTTGTTTCCATAGTAAATAAAGCAATTACAAATTATTTAGCACTTTTTATTAAATTGCTCCTTTTGCTAGAATAAACAAGTATCCAAAATTTGAATTTCTATTGTCAATCCATCCAACAAAATTTGAATATGAACATCCAATCACTTCTAATGGATTAAATCTTCTGTAAATGAGCATATAGTCTTTTATTCCTTGAAGATACCTTAAGACTTCCTTTGTACCTTTCCAATGGTCAATTTCAGGATCACATTGATATCTACCTAGCATTCCAAACATGAAGCTAATATCAGGTCATGTGCATGTTTATAAATACATCAAATTGCTAACCAAAAAACATATGGAATAGATTCTATTTGCTTACATTTTGTATCATTTTATGGACATTGCATGAGAATAAATTTACCCCCATTTTTTAAATCGAGACAACTCTTATTGAACATTTGTTCATATTAAATCTTTCAATAATTCTTTCAATATAGTTTTTCTGAGGCAATCATACTAGTTCTTGTGATCTATTTTAGAATATTGAAATTCATATCACATAAAATGCCTCTCCCAAATCTTTCATTTCAAAATTGTTAAGGTGAAAATCTTTATTCTTATACAATATATCTAAATCATTGGTAACAAGCAAAATATAATCAACATATTACTCCTGTTGATCTTTTGGTAGATACAACGATCAACAATATTTTTTTGAAATCCAAAATATGTTAGGATTTCACTAAAATTAATATACAACTGTTGGGAAACTTATTTAAGTCCATGTATTGATTTCTTAAGTTTACACACCATATGACCATTTTCTTCTCTAGAAAAAACTATAGGTTGATCCATATAGACTTCCTCCTCGAATCTCTATTTAGAAAGGCAGTTTTATAATCTATTTGATATATCTCTAAGTCAAATTAAGCCATTAATCCCATAATTTATTCTCAGTGAATCTTTCTTTAAGTCAGGTGAAAAAGTCTCTTTATAAACAATGTCATCCTTTTAAGTATACTTTTGGCAATAAATCTAGCTTTATACAACCCAATATTATTATTTGAGCCACATTTGGTCTTAAAGACACATATACATTGATGTGTCATAATTTTACCTTATTTTTAGCATACATGTTGGCAATTAAAATAAATTGCCTTGTTGAAATATAGATGCTAAGAAATAATATGAATAATCAAGAAACAAAATTTTGGGCACACAAAATACTTTTATTTTAGGAACAACACACTCAAAACTTGGCTTAGGCTTTAGTAAATAGCCAATAAACAATTCTCAATAGAGAACTTGTTGGAGTTTTCCTTGTATATCTCTTAATTCTTACACATACACTAATATAATATAGTAGATACAAACTTCCTATATATATTGCAAGCCATATTTTTTACTACTATAACTGACATAAGACACACTTCTAAATAGCTCACAATTTTTGACTATTGACAGCAAATAAACTCAGCTGATTAACATCTAATAAATTGACATAATGAACTCTTAAAAAAAGTAAAAAAAAAACCCAATAATCTTTGACCATTGAAAGCCTTAATAATTAAGCTTTCAAAAAAGTTCCACCAGCTTCTAGCAAATAATAGTAGTTAAGTTTAATATCTAACATTCTCCCTTAAACTTAGCTTGATCATTTTGGCCATTTTTTTTAACTTTAAGAACAAATCGATTTTGAGTGGCTTTATAAAAATTTCTGCCATTCGATCTTTTGATATATAATATTCAACCACAATTTCTTTATCTCTGATCAGGTCTCAAATATAATGAGGTCTGAAATCAATGTGTTTGTTGTGATCGTGAAAAACTGGATTCTTCGTTAAAAAATTGTTGATTGATTATCACAAAATATCTTTGTAGGAGTATCTTGTTGATGTTAGCTTGCTTAGCATCTTTCGCAACTAAAACAAAATAATTAGCAACCAAAATAAAATAATTATGAAACAAAATAAAATGATTATTAAAGAAATTAATATAAAAAGATAATTTTGATGATAATATTATGATAAGCATTAATGTCTTGATAATATTTTGATAATAACATGATAATATTCTAATAATATTTTTAATCTCTTATTCTCAAATTTTCATTCTAGCGTATAACCATATCCGTTGTAGAATAAAAGTCTAGGATGATAACCAAACAACTAAAAGTTAGGAATGTAGGTTGCATTCTCATCTCACATATTTATTATTAGATACCAAACAAGACCTTAATATTTTACCAAAAATTTAATTAAGCTCCTATTGTCATTTTTATTAACACTTTTAGGTATAATGAATATTATTTTATTATTATTAAAATGCAATAATTACTATTTTAATAACATCAAAGTACAATATGGTATAAAAAATAATGGTAAAAAATTAATTAAATTTCTTGCAAAAGTTCAATTCCAAAAAATAAGGATTATCGAAATTCTGTACAACACAATCAAATAGATGCTGATGAAGCCGACTTGATTATGTGGATTCCATGAAACGACACTCCTTTTGAGACTTTCCCAAAGTGTTTCTCATTTTATCGAAACAGAGGATCTTCACAAGAGCATAGTTTGATTCTGAAACGTTCCAGGTAATCATGGATGACATGACAACAGAAGTAGCCACTTGTCAGCCATCCACTTTGCACAAAATGTTTCATCATCAGGAAAACATACACGAATTTTAGACAATGCATACAATCTCAAGTCCCATAGTAAACAAGTGAATAATATTTAAGAAAAGGATATACGAACCCTTTTTCTTAAATCACCCGGGAACATTTTCCCACAAATTTTATATACTTTGTATACTTAAAGCACATTATTGGAGGTTGGAACATGAATCATGAAGCCCATATCGGAAGAAGGGCAAGCACCAAACAACTGAGGAGCATTTAAATTATGGTTTTCTTAAATCGAACAAGCATCTTTGCGCTTGGGGCAATGACGCAGCTAGTGAGGTTCTAACCGAGGCGCGTCTATTGCTGGTTGAAAACTATTTCCAAACCCCCTCCTTGGCCAGGGCTTGTCCTTGGCCATCGAGAATTTCTGGAAGGGCTATCCTCTGGGTAAAGCCCTCAAATTAGAAGTTATAAGTTTGAATTTCTTTTAATAGGTGGGGATTCTACCGGGAACTTACGGGGCTAATTTATTTTTTTTTTTTCGATGTTTACAGTTATTGACATCTAGATTAATTTTTACTTGAGCGTGGGAGGTAAAGTAGTTCTGGCCTAAGTTGCGTATAAAAGAGTTTCGAACTAGAGTCCGTTGTCAACGCTGTTGAGTTAGGGGCTAGTTTATCAATCAGAGAAATTCAGTAAGTTTTATATAGATCACACGTGTAACTCAGGCAAATAGTACACCTGGTAAGTTTCGGATGGGTCCATCGCACTCTAGAACATGCGTCCTACTATACAAATGCAAAGGTAATGGGAAGGAGTGGCTATGCTGTTGATCGGGCTGAATAAACTAGGGAAAGGTCGTAAAATGGCGCCAAAGACACCCATCAAACGAGCTCCGTCTCCTGACCCAAATGGGATGTTCTCCGGAATGGTCGTGTTCTTGGTCGAAAATGGTGTCCAGCCTCGCAGATTACATGTCTCTGCTTACACCCTTTATTTGTTTCCACTTAATATTATTTTCAACGACAGGCTTTTGATCTTTCGTTGACTTGGGGTTTCTTTGTTCTGTTGGTGGCATGAAGATTTGGAAGCAGAAGTTGGTCCAAATGGGTGCTACTATTGAGGACCGCTTGTCCAAGAAGGTCACTCACGTTTTTGCCGTTAGCTTGCCGGTTCTTCTTCAACAATTGGGCAGAGAACGCGTCAAGGGAGTTAATTTTCTGTTCAAATTCTTGGTCTGAAATCTAGTTGTTTATGTTCTGCTGGGTTATTTTATCTGATGTTAATTGCCTGTTCCAGAAAGTACTTCTTTATAAATGGCTTGAGGACAGCTTGAGGTCAGGCGAGAGAGTGTCTGAAGGTCTGTACCATATCGAAGTTGATAAGGAAGAAGGAACCAGTCCTGACAAGTCTTTTGTTCGAAAATCCGTTAATGGAAGCAGCCATTCGGATGACGGTGAAGTACCACCTCACAAAAAGATCAAGTCTTCTCCGGAGAATGTGAAAAGTTCCAAAGCAGAAAGTGGCGAGAGTGCAGAGAATAAAGTTTATGAGTCACCTGATAGTCCAATACATTCTCCAAGCTCATCTATTTCTCCTAGCCCTACTAGTACTAGCCCGTCTTCCATTAGTCCAAATCATGATGTGAGATTTAGAATTTGCATTTACAAACGTATTTCTAATTGTTTGTGCAAAGTCTTATACGGTTTTTAATCGTGTCTATGCATGTTTGCAGCTATCGTCGTTATACAATCCACCTGATTTAAACAAGAACATAACCGACATATTTGGAAAACTCATCGGTATATATAGGGGTGGGTGAGACTTTGTTTTCCTTTCTATATACATTCTTCCTAACCTTATTTCTCGCTGCTTCTTTTGATGGCCTGATGCTAACCGTGAACTTTCATATGGACAGCGCTGGGTGATGATCGTAGGTCATTTAGCTATTACAAGGCTATTCCTGTGATTGAAAAGTTACCCTTTAAGATTGAAAGTTCAGAGCAGGTCAAAGGTCTGCCGGGGATTGGCAAGTCATTGCAGGATCATGTAAGTAGGAGGAACTTCAAATGAAATTTCCACATTTTATTGTCTCTATAATGATTAAGTAATTCTTCTTTATTCCAAGTTCCTTTTTATTTGTTCACTATTGCGTTGTGGGGTAACTTTTGTTCCCTGGTTGTTCTCCCATTCTTAATTTCGGATGCTTGTTCTGGTTCGTTACATTCAAAATATTGCACATTGCAAGTTTTCCAAATCAAAGTGTTGGCTTGCTGAGTTGATGTTTGATGTCTTATCCAAGGAATCAAAATTACTTTTTGAAGCTTCTATTGCTAGTTTCCTTAGTGCCATCAATTACATATTAGAGTTTTCTTGCAGATTCAGGAGATAGTGACTACTGGAAAACTATCGAAGTTAGAGCACTTCGAAACCGATGAAAAGGTACTTTAAACATTTACGCTGTGACTGCTTTTCGATGTCAAATATTTTATGAATTCTCTTTGCCTTCCCTTTATATATGTTCCAAGTACCTTCCGAACTGCTCAGTTAACTAAATGTTAAGATTCATACCTTGCATGTAAATTTAACTTGTAACCTTTTTTTGAAGACACCCACTCAATCTACACCAGAAGAATGTTCTTACGATTGACTTGCATTTGATTTGGCAAGGCCCTGCTTCCTTTACCATTGGAGGTTGTTATTGACGTTTTCTGCTCCTAGCCGATGCACAGTTACATCTATTTTATTGGATACTAAAACTGTTTACAGGATTTAGATGTAAATTTAGTATTAGTTGGACAGATAAACAATCGAACGGTTAGTTTATCAAAATTTTGTATCTATTTACTGGAACACAGGTATGTACGCTTAATCTATTTGGAGAAGTTTGGGGCATTGGTCCTGCTACTGCCCTAAAACTGTATGAGAAAGGTTATCGTACACTGGACGATCTGAAGAACGAGGATTCTTTAACCCATGCACAGAAGGTAGGACTGAAATATTTCAATGATATAAAGACAAGGATTCCACGTAATGAGGTAAAACTGTTGTTTTAGTTTGTAGACTTTGGGATTTATATGTGATATTTTGTGTATTGCTTGACCCATAAATGTATAAAACAACAAAAGTGGTTCCTATTTGGCAGGTTCAAGAAATGGAACAACTTTTACAGAACGTTGGAGAAGAGATTTTGCCTGGGGTGAGGATTTTACTTCTTCATTGGAATTGTGTACATATGAATCTTAAATGTCCTTGAGGTAACCTTAATGTTAATTGTAAGTTGTGTTTCAGGTTCATGGCTGGCCACCTCCTTGGTGCACGTATCCAATTCCTTTTCACTGTTAAGTATAAAAAGAACAACTAAATTAGATGCACCTTTTAATGTCTCAGCTAGGGGTTTCAACACATCATTACCAAATTGGTGGCCACTGATAGGAGTTCCGTGCAATCATGTCACTTGCAATGTTTGTGTAGGATATGGGTGCAAATATATTAGGAAAATTCAATCAATTTCTTGAGTGCATCCACAGCTTATTATCAAGAACATGAAGGAAACAAAAGTCCTCTAAGACACATGAATTTTTGTTGAGATTTTGCTTTATGTATCAGTTCTTTTTCTCAGACAGATTAAGCATTTTGATGTTGAAAGTCATAGTTCAAGCATAGGCATTCATTTAGGTGCGCTTGATTTAATCTGATTGCTCTAATATCCATTTTGAAGGTGGTTATTGTATGCGGAGGATCTTATAGACGAGGAAAAGCTTCTTGTGGGGATATGGATATTGTAATTACTCACCCTGATGGGAAAAGGTACATTATCCTCTTCTCTTCTTTCTTTCTATTCAAAATTTTATCATTTTCATTCGTGCTTGTACATGTTGGGAGTTGCTCAGGCATCTTCAATTTTTAACAGCATGAAAGTAACTTCTTGACTGAAAATATTCAGGTTAAGCCTATTTTTGGTATTACACTTAGATATGTTATTCTCCACTTGCAGTCATAAAGGATTTTTACTAAAATATGTAAAACGCTTAAAGGATATGAAGCTCTTAAGAGAGGACTTGATTTTCAGCACCCACAGTGAGGAGGTACATTTTTCTCAGAATCCATTTTTCATTTTCTTCTCCTGTGGTTTTTGCATTTCAGTTGTGCTTCTGTTTTTGCAATCATTTGTGCCAAATTCATGGCATTTTGTTTTTCAATCTTGATAATTGGTTGTAAACTTTGTTTGATAGACCCTTTTTACAAATATTAGGAGATTCTCAGTTGTTTATTCATTTTGCTACTTATATGTTCTGTATCATGGGCCTCCTAGATTGTACTTTAATTTCTCTTTTGTTTTCCTTTTCCCTATTTACAAAATGCGAACAGGGTACTGATTCAGGTGTTGACACGTATTTTGGTCTGTGCACATATCCAGGAAGAGAATTGCGACACCGCATAGATTTCAAGGTAATTCATTGTTGACAATGATGACATTTCATTTTGTTAAATTATGAGTTCAGGTATCTAGACATATCTTTCTGGTTGATTCTTTATAGGTATATCCAAGAGACATATATGCATTTGGTCTAATAGCTTGGACAGGGAATGATGTATTAAACAGGAGGTATGCTCACATTTATCAGTTGTAATCTTTTTTAATTTTTAAACTTGAGAGGAATCCAGTTTCTGGACACTAAAGCAGATTGTGATTGTAATAACTAAATTACTCTACTCCATGCTATGTTTTGGTTTATTTTCTCCATATTTTCCAAAACTCAATGGCTCTAACGTGGATTTGAGTACTGTGAAATGGCAAGTCAATGGTTTCTGAACTTACATATGAGGAGAAGCAAAACTCTCTGAAGTTCCATTCTGTTTTGTCTTCCCTTGCAAAACTGCTCCTCTGATGATCTTGAATGAAACTTAGAAATTCCTTTTGCAGATTGAGATTGCTGGCAGACTCCAAAGGATTCCGGCTTGATGATACTGGGCTCTTTCCTAAGACACAATCTTCAGGTGGCAAACGGGTAACCAACCGATCTCCTTGATCTTTGTTGAACCTAAGAATTCATCTCAAAGTTTATTAGCCAGTAAACTTGTTTATTTCATTAATTGTTTTGCAGGGTTCTAAAGGTAGCGCAAGTCTGAAGTTTGACACTGAGAAGGCGGTGTTTGATTTCCTAGATTTTCCTTGGCTGAAACCTCATGAAAGGAATCTCTGAAACCCGTTTAGCTTCCAGTAGTGATAGCATGTGTACATAGGAGGATAAATATGAGAATCCAACAAAGTTTAACTAACACTACTATCAACATTACCCGACCTAGGTGTACATGGCTTGTTTTGACTCTCAACTTGTTATGTAATATCTTCTTGTCAATAAAAACCTTACGAGCCAATGAAGTTTCCAACTGAAGGAAAGGAGTGGATATCTATGGTAGAAATTCTGTGGTAATTTTGTTGATGTATCTCTATAAAATGAAATTCTGGTCTTATAACCTAATAGTTTCTCCTTAACACGCAAGAATATACAAAGACCAAATGAAACAATGTCGTATTCTTCAGAGGTCTTTTGCTTGAAACGGAGTAATGGAGGGAGCTCGGTCACAAACTCTCTTCTTGAATAACTAACAAAGGCAGGCGGATGATTTTAGTTTTTGCTTAGATTGATAGATAATGTTAGTGCTAATCCTTGTTTAAGTAGCTAATACCTTGTCAACAGTGAGAATACTTCTCTAGTTTTTGAGGCATGTGGATCACCTATCGCTTGTTCCGTATCAAGCGCGGGCTGGGGAGTAAATGAAATGGCATGTTCTGCGCATGGCAACTGAGAAAGGTCGGAGTCTCAGAGATGCTTGGCATAGAAAATGCGCAACCTACGCAATCCCACATCGCTTGTTCATTTCGTGTGAGAACTTTACACATGCTATATAATATGATCTTCGATGTTTGTCATCCTTACGCAGCCACGCGTTGAGCACAGAGCGAACTATTCTTTCGCCTTTTACTAAAGAATACCGTGTGCGCGGCGCAGAAAGTGGCATACGCCTATTTTTGGAGGGTCCTCTTTTGTGGAGGATCCCATAATAGAAAGTCAAATGTTATATTAGTATAGGTGGTATTGAAGAGGGTAG
>JAOQMP010000001.1:4326000-4341370 GCA_027563575.1 Erythroxylum pedicellare
ACGCGTTGAGCACAGAGCGAACTATTCTTTCGCCTTTTACTAAAGAATACCGTGTGCGCGGCGCAGAAAGTGACATACGCCTATTTTTGGAGGGTCCTCTTTTGTGGAGGATCCCATAATAGAAAGTCAAATGTTATACTAGTATAGGTAGTATTGAAGAGGGTAGCATTTTTATAAACGATATATTTCTTTTGATTCACGGGAAGGGTGTGTAGCGGTGGGACGCTTAAGCGGTGTAATAGATAGCAGTAACAGTTGGTCTAAAATTAAAGGGTGCTAATAAATGAATTAAAATCTTAGGAAAACAAAGAGTTGCGTGATTATTAAGTTTAAATAAGAAATGAACGAATTAACTAAAAAATAAATTAATTAAGTATAAGTGAATATTGTGAAATTTATATAAGAGGAAAGATAAAATAATTCTGTAAAGTTTATAAAAAAAGTTCAAAATAAGTGTTATAATATTTTAGTATATAATTTTAAAAATAAAGTTATAATTTGAAAAAATGTATACGAATGATTGGCTAAATATGATTTGGCTAAATGTATAAATAAATATTGTTAATTTTAAAATTTGTGAGAAAAAATAAAATTTGTTAATGTAGATAAATTATTTAGGAGAAAATAAGAAAAAATTGGAATATTTGAAATGAATTAATAAATAAAATTTGTAAATGTATATAAGTAACAGGTGTTATAATATTTTAGTACATACTTTAGAAAATAAAGTCATAATTTTAAAAAAGTATACGAACATAAGGTTTAATATGTTATTTTATAATTGGCTAAATATGTACAAATAAACATTGTTAAACTTGAATATTTGAAATGAACTAATAAAATTAGTTAGTAAAAATTAAGAATAAAAAATAAAATTTGTAAATGTATAGTGTAACGTAGATAAGAAAAAAATAAATTATAATATTTAAGTTAAACGTCTTAAAATTTAAAAGAATTAGTGCTAATCCTTGTTTAATTAGCTAATACCTTGTCAACGGTGAGAATACTTTGGAGTTTTTGACGCATATGGTTTCACCTATCGCTTGTTCCGTATCCAAAGCCCGGGCTGGGGAGAAAAAAAATGAAACGGTAAGTTCTTTGCGCATCGGCAAAACTGAGAAAAAGGTCGGAGTCTCAGAGATGCTTAGCATAGAAAATGCGCAACCTACGGAGCCCCACATCGCTTGTTCACTTCGTATGAGAACTTTACACATGCGATATAATATGATCTTATATGTCATTAATCTCTACGCAGCCACGCGTTGAGCACAGAGCGAACTATTCTTTCGCCTTTTACTAAAGAATACCGTGTGCGCGACGCAGGAAGTGGCATACGCCAATTTTTGGAGGGTCTTCTCGTGTGGAGGATCCCGTAAAGCACAGTTCAATGTTAACATGATGTGTACGAGTGTTGAATTACGTGGCTTTAGCAAAGTTTTATAAAATCAATTGTTCAAAGATGGATAAAGTTGTGTCAGCATTATTAAGAGCCGAGTGTTTGGGTCCTAGGTGTACGTTAATGTTTTGTTTTAACTATCAACAATTTTGTTTAGAAACTCAATTTCATTTCTTTTGATTCACAGTAAGGGTGTTTCTATGATTGGTGGGAGGCTTAAGCCACGTATGAATACATAAGCCTAAAACCCTGAGAAACCAATAGACAAGGATAAGGAATACTCTCTGAAATGGCTTCAGTTTCATGGAGTAAGGCTCTTGTTTCTGCAAAAATCGACCCATATGTTTCCTTCTACTGTTCAACTGCTCGTCTCCATATTTCTTGCCTTCCCTTCACTTCTGTTGTGGATTGGAGATTCTCAAGAACTCACCTGCCCACTACCTGTTTTCCTAAGTTAACGACGAAGAAAGCTCGAAGGAGACCCTTTTGCATTGCAGCGGAGTACAAATTTCCTGACCCAATTCCTGAATTCGCTGAAGCCGTACGTCGTATCCTTGTTCTAGTGTTTGTCTCTGCTGGTACTATCCGAGTTTTCTTTTTTTTGGACTTTCAATGCTGGATATTTGAGTGAGCTATGGTTTTCTGAGTCAGGAAACTGAAAAATTCAGGACCCATCTTCTTAAGAAGCTCACAAAGAAGGATCTTTATGGAAATTCACTTGAAGAAGTAGTGGGAATCTGTACCGAGGTATTTGCGTTTTGGGCTGTTGGTTACTTGTTGTGCTACATCAATTTCAGTACCATTTGTCCATTTAGGTTCAGCTTCTTGATTTGAATTTGCTTAAAGAAATATGTAAGAAATAGCAGAAACAGGCGCAATATGAGCACTAAGCTTGTTATCCAACAGGTCTGCTTATAAATGGCAATTTCTCCATATTATTTTCTGTACAGTTTCTGCTTATACTGGGGCTAAATTGATGACATGAGGCTAGTATTACTATCATATACAGTTATACTAAGTGAGTTCATTGTTTTCATTGAGGTGCTGTCATCTCATTGGCACCTCATAGGTTTATACATCAGTAACCATGTGCACAGACTTCATTCAGACCATTAAGATCCCTTGCCTCTAATGTAGGCACCACTGGCATTGTTGCAAGTTGCCACAAGTTTTCGTATTATATCGGAATTCCATTTCCAGTTAAATTCACGAATGGTTTGAACTTGTTTATTTTGTTATTTGTCAACTGCCTGAACTGATGATGGTGACCAAATGGGTCTTTGAAGTGATGACGTTAATTGACTGTTTATCCTGTAATTTACAGTATTTTAATTGCATTCCTGTAGCTATTGTTGATGGTCAGAGTTTACTAGTTTATGTATATTGATTTCTGAAATTAAAGTAAACAATTTGAAGGAAATTCATGAGTTGCGACTAGTGTCAGGAAAAGAAAAGAGTTACTGGAGTTTTTCACTGGGATTGCTCTGTTGCTCAAAACAATAAGAGAAAAACTACAGGCAGGACTGTTATCAGGACCAAAAGAGTGAACTCAAGCCATGGGTGTGTCGTATGTAACTATTTTGTGGGCTTATTAAGAGTTCTTTGTAAGGCTTTGTTCCCATGATCCCATCTCTATGAACAAAGCCCCTATGCCATAAGCATCGATTGCGAATGCCTCTTTAGATAGCTTAAACTGATTTCTAAACATCTTCTGTTTCTGGAAGTGTGCTTATCATGACCTTTTGTTTTCTGATGATTTGCTACAGATATTCAGTTCGTTCTTACACTCTGAGTATGGTGGACCTGGAACACTTTTGGTCATTCCCTTCATGGACATGGCAGATACTCTAAACGAGCGAGGGTTACCTGGAGGGCCACAGGCTGCCCGTGCAGCAGTCAAATGGGCACAGGATCATGTGGATAAGGACTGGAAAGAATGGACTAATGGAGATAGCAATTAACGTAAGCAATGCACAAACTGTTTGGTGATAATAATGTCATTAAAATGGCTTTCATGTCTTCAGAGTTGAGATCATTTCTCTTGTGATGAAAATGTGTTCAGCATGTGTTGCATCTTTTGATGAAAGAGTGTTCAGCATGTGTTGCATAGTGATTGCTGGGGGGTAAAAAATAGCTGTATTTTATCCTTGCACTTTTTGGCATTGTGTGAGCTTCAAAAACTTGCAACGATGGTATAATGTAATACAAAAGGTTGTGTAGGTTATGAACTTTTACTTCCTAGTCATTTTTAGCATCAATTTGGCATCTGATACATTTCTTGTTGAAATAGCTGTCAGATATTTTGTGTATGCGTGTGGTGGCATTCTAAGGGAACATTCCTAGGTTTGAAAGCCCAGTGCAGAACCTTGAAATATACCGTAAGGGAGTGAAGCAACATTGTCTTAAAGAAAACAGAAAGGTAAAAGGAAAAACTGAAGAGAGCCCATATGGATGTAGAAACTATAGAAAATAGAGAAGATTGAGTGGAATATGAAGAGTAGAACGCAAAAGCAGGTAAAGTTTCAAGGCCTGAGCTTGATGGCAACTTCAGATTTTTCATCTTGGTTCTGCCAACCGCAGAGTTCCATATGCACAAAACTGATCCAAATGAAAGAAATAAGCAAAAAGAGACTCTTGTGATCATATAAGAGGATGTAAATGTGAAATTCAACATCAGTGAGTCACATAGGTCATCGATAGAACTCTTGGCAGACACTAAGTTTTTATATTACTGAATTTGATCACGATTTCATAGTAGCACCGTAGAAATACATGATTTCATACTAGCAATCAAAGCTAGACATGTCAAAGTTTCAATAGTATGGTCTGATAATGAGTTAGATAAGGACTTTATTGACAAGATTTTTACACGGGAAGAAAAAGAATATCCCAATACACTCCAATCCAGTCAAAGATGGAATATATCCAGAAATCCTCAAAGTCGGGCTTATGTACATAAATCAATTTGGAAGTGGATGGTGGAGAAGCCACATTCATACACTCACGACAGATCCGAAAATGGAAGCCTTCCCAAATGTGTAAAAACATGTTTTTTATAATATAAAATCAAAATTAACATTTGTAAAAATATTAAGTAAATAATTATTACATATAATTATGGCATAATATTGCTTACCGATGCGGAAGACATCATTACCATAAACAGAACAAGTAACTACTTAATACATTTGTTAAAATTGATTCTCTTTATCTCTTTTCCTTTTTTTAAGAATAAAACTTTCATTTAACTAACACAACGTACAAATAACCAAGGGACGGACATGCTAACTCATACCAAAACAAGTCTACTTAATTACCCAAACTAAAGTCTCGTGTTAGGATTGGAAAAATCATAATCAAGTGCATTACCAAGGAAAGGAGTAGAACACTGGAACATTGGATTAGGATAAAACATGGCCACCTTTGCGAGAGAATGAGCAACCATATTACCAAAATTTGAAATCCAATGAAAGGATAAGCTAGTGATTTGACTTGCAAAAAACAAACAGTATGATAAAACAGTACCAATCTCTAATAGTATAACAGATTTAGCTTGGAGTTCATAAAAAAATAGATTGACAATTTGTCTCAAGATCAACTTGACAGTGCGGGGAAGAGATAAGCCAAGAAAGTGCTTTCCGAATAGAAATAGCTTCAACAAGTTTTGGGGATGGAGTTCCAGCAAATTTGTATGTCCGTGCATGAAGGAATACACCATTTGAATCTCTAACAACTGCAGCTACACTAAACAATTTATGTCCAAGAAAGAGAGCGGCATCGGTGTTACATTTAATTCGCCCAACAACAAGACTTCGCCACCTTGATAATATAGAGCTTTAACCATACTCAACTGAAGCAGTATGAGATTCAAAAGATCTTACCTGCTGCCAGTCGACATATGAATGATCGTGCTAGTAGGAGCTTGATTCGCATTCCAATTTAGGTCATTTCGAAAATATCATAGCCCCCATGATATTGCTGCAACCTTAACAGCAATCCCACATGTGTTATGATGGAGATATGGAAATAGAAAATTAGAAAAACACGTGTTAAGGACCAACCCAACAGAATTCCAACATTGTCTAGCCCGTACACACTTAACTAGCACATGATTGGCATCTTCCTATAAACCACAAAAAGGGCAACCCACAGGAACTAGAATTCCCTTATTATGAAGCGCCAACTTGGTTGACAAGATGCCTATGAGAGAACACCACAAAAATTCTCTCATTTTTGGAGGAATTCTCAAATTCGAAACAGCTTTCCAATTACCCGAAATGTAAAAAGATTCCAAATTAGATATCATGTCAATTGCTAGTCTATACCCAGATTTGACACTATAAAATCCATATTTATTAAAACGCCAAGTCCCTTTATCTTCCAAGCCACATCTACTAACAGGAATGCTAATAATATTTTGATAGTTAGAGAAAATAGAACTGATCTTTTGGGTATCCCATCCAGTTGCATTTGGTAGAAGCAGGTCAACTACTCGAAGATTTTCCAGTCCATCTACCACCGGGGACCGAACAAAGAAACTGGAATCATCATTAATCTATGGATCCGACTTAACTCGAATATTAGAACTGTTTTCTACCCACCATCTCATCCCAAACCTAAACAAATCTTTGGCTCGCAATCCAGATATAACTAGGGTTCTTGTTCACTGTGACATCTAAAAAATGCGATTTAGGAAAATATCTTGCTTTGAAGATTTGACTCGGAAGAGAGTTAGGGTTGGAGAGGAAATTCCAACCTTGTTTTGCCAACATAGCCAGGTTAAAGAAGCGGAGATTGCGGGAGTCTAGGCTGCCATTTGTCTTAGGAACAACCAATTTATCCCATGAAAACCAATGCATCCTTCTCCTCCCATCAGACTTGGTCCCCCACCAGAAAGAGTTCATCATGTGTTGTATTTCATCACACAACGACATGGGAATGTAGAATATAGTCATACTATAAGTAGGTATGGATTGAGCCACAGACTTTAGAAGAATCTCCTTACTTGCCCTAGAAAGGAACTTATGTTTCCAACCTTGTAACCGATTGAGAATCTGATCTTTCAAATTGAACACCTGCTTTTTGCTTCTTCCAATCAATCAAGGCAACCCCAAATACTTCCCATGGTTAAGGGGAGAAGACACACCCAAAATATGTTGAACTGATGACCTGGTTTCCTAAATAGTATTTCTACTAAAGTAGATGCCTGATTTTTGCAAATTCACAACTTGACCGGAACATTGCTCATAACATTGCAAAATGTTTTGAACCGTTTGACATTCTCGTTCATTAGCTTTGAAAAAAAAAGCTATCATCGGCAAATAATAAGTGAGATACATTAGGGCAACTTTGTTCGACCCGAATATCGTGTAATTCTGTTAAAGCCTCAACACGCTAGAGCAAAAAAGAAAGTCCCTTTGCATATAAGATAAATAGATATGGAGAAAGAAGATCACCTTGCCAGAGACCACGATGAGGAGTAATTGGGCCAATACGCTTGCTATTAACAAAAACAATGTATTTGACTGTAAACAAACAATACATAATAAGATCAACCTAACGAGTATCAAACCCCATATTGAGCATAAGTCGTTGTAGGAATTGCCAGCTCACCTTATCATAAGCCTTACTAATGTACATCTTCAGGGCTACTTCTCCTAGTTTGCCCTGAGTCTTGCCTTTCATATGATGTATCACCTCAAAGGCCACCATTGTGTTATCTGTAATTGTTTGTCCAGGTGCAAATGCAGATTGAAATGGATAAATAAGATGTGGAAGAACAATTTTAAGTCTATTAGCTAGCACCTTAGATAGAATTTTATACAACACATTGCAGAGAGATCGGATGGAAATCCTTCATAAAATAAGGTATAGCTTTTTTGGGAATCAATACCATAATGGTTTCATTAAGGTGCTTTGGAAATACTCCCATAGAAAACCAATTCTGACAGTTACGAGTCACATCTTCACCAACCACATGCCAAAATTTTTGGAAAAAACAAGGGTTTAAGTCGTTTGGTCCTAGAGATTTATCTGGGTGCATTTGGAACACAACTCTCTTAACTTCCTTAGTCGAGATCGGTGCAAGCAATTGTTCATTAATATGAGCAGAAATAGATTAAGGCATGTTTGTAAAGTTAAAGAAGTTAAGCTCACCTGGAAATTGAAACAAGTCAGTGAAGTATCGAGTAACTATATAATGAATCCCATATGGATCATCTACCTAATTGCCATCAACATTTTTGAAGACCAGAAATCTGATTAATTCTATGTCTGGTAGATGCCTGAGCATGAAAAAAAAGGAGAATTGGAGCCTCCATGTAAAAGTTAGACATTTTTTGAGCGTTGCTTCCAAAATATCTCTTCTTGAGCCAACAACAAGTTCAGCGCATCTTTGCACCGAGCAACTTGGTCTGCCTCATTAGGATCTTGTCTAGCCCTTAAAAACTTTTGTCTTAAGTTCTTTTTCCCCTTAAAGTTACCATCAAATGTCTTACTCTAATTAAATAAAGCAATGGTACAAGAACTTAATTTCTCAGGAAGAGTTAACGTTCGATTGGAGTTCCAACTACTAGAGATCACAGATTTGATGTCTTCATTCATCAACCAACAATTCTCAAATCTAAAGGTTTTGATGAAAGGCTGGAACAAATTTTTTGAGAGAGAGAAGAATAGGACTGTAGTCTGAAGTCGGTGTTGACAAATTAAGAAGGCGCTGACCTGGAAATAGATTTAGCCAAGCATCATAGCCATGGCTCTATCACGTCGTTTAAAAATTGCATTATCAGTGCCCTTACCACGCTCCCAAGTAAATTCATAACCTTGTAATGGTACATCCATTAGAACATAATCATCTAGACACTCACGAAAATTATGAATCAATGAGACTGGACGATCAGAGCCACCCAATTGTTCATTTAAATCAACAATTTCATTGAAGTCACAAATGCGACACCAAAGGCCAGCATAGTTTTTTTTAATCGGCAAAGAAGGTCCAAGAAGACATTCTTCTCGATCGACCAGGATTACTGTAAAACCCCGTGAGTCGACCCTGTAAGCCATTGCCAAAATTAATAACCATATTAATAAAATCAACAGAAAAACCTATCAAGGAAATCATATCCTGTGGCTTCCAAATTACAGCTAAACCACCCCTTCTACTCATACAATTAACAGAAAAGGAGTAATCATAACCCAATAGCCTCTTCAATTGAGTAACTTTGTCCTCTGGACAAGAGTTTCAACTAGAAAAATAACAATAAGCTTATGTACACAAACCAGCTCGTTTAGAGCTCGAACTATCAGGAGTTGCCAAGTCCTTGATAGTTCTAATTTAGACAACTCATTGTTGTCGGCGAGCCTGCTGAAGAGGACTCGCCTATGGTTGCTGCCGATTTGATATGTTAGAGGTTCGGACTGCAATACTAGTGACCTCTGGAAGGTTGTTAGACCCAAATAAATCCTTCGTCTTTCTATTTTTCCTTTTCTTAAAGTCGTTTAGGACTTCCAAATCATTATCCTCCCAAACCATTGGGCTTGTGCTCTGAGCCTTTGACATATGAATAAGGGAAGTCCGACCAGTATCTGCTTTTTGCTATTGGGCAACATGCACAAAATTCATTGTCTCGAGCTTTTCTCTTTCGGCAATTAAATTTTGGACCTTATGCTCATGAAAAGAAACCCTGCCTCTTTTCTAATTTTGTTACCAAATTGATCACATAACCAAGGATTAGCAACACGTTTGCTCTATGCTTTTGTAGGTGCGCGAAGCCATAAGCACCATTGATTTGGGGCTTCCCTACCCTCTTGAGTAAAATTCAATTCACATGAATTCTCTGAGTGTTCCAGATGACTGCATTTAAAGCAAAAAGTAGGCAAACATTCGTATTTGAACTAACCTATGAAACTAGACTCGTTCGTTCGAATAATCTATTTTTGTTGTTTCAACATCATCCTTACATCAATTTGAACTCTTAACCTCATAAACCCTCGGTTTAATCTCTTGATCAAACTCCATAAACTTTCTCACAAAATCCCCCAATATTTTGGCAACCGATTCATACATATAACTAGGTGGTAGCCTATGAACTTGCACCCAAAAATCTGCATGCAGCAGAGGAATCTGAATAGGAATCTCACCCTTCCCAATTAAATTAAACACTAACAAGAAGGTATTAAAAGTCCAGGGACTACCCTTCTCTACTCTAATCACATCCCAATCATTGATAAATTGAAACAAGTAAAGGCGAGAATCCAATTCAGTGCCACAAAGACCTCAAAAGGGTCGTCACACAAATGCGAGTGTGGTTTGCATAGCATCCAGATTAACGGGTTTGTCCGTTAAGAACCTTCCAACTAGACGCAACTTATAGTCAAAGACCGTGTTGAACTTACCTGGCGGATCTAGCACCAATTTCTCTTCAGGGCGAGGATTTAATTGTAGATTATCCATATGAACTTCTGTTAGAGTAGCCATGCTCCCAATCACATCCAACAGATCAAAGATAAAAAAGATTTGGGAAGACAAAAAAAGAACTTGCAAAACGCAAGACGAAAACGTGCAAAGCTTGCAAATCGCAAGACTGTGGTAGTTTCATATTTAACTCTTTTCTTGTTACAAAAAAATTTGATGAAAAACTTTTTGGAATCCTAATTAATAAAGAGAAGACTAATTTATATAACTTTAACTTTTAATCTGGTATGTTTATTAAGTGATCAAAATAATCAGTTAAGATTGATTATATTATTAAATAAAAATTATGGCCACTGCTAATTACCCCACATTCTAATATTGTCTCACTTGTTCAAGATTTTAAACTTTATTTTTAATATTGTAAATATTAAGCATGCATAAACAGATCTGTTTATTTTTATAATTTACCTCAATATGATAAACCACGTAATACAGGTTATAACAGTTGTACACTTTAGCATCCTTCATAGGTCACAACAGCTAGTAATTTGTTAAGTTAGTTAAGCAATATATAAATATTAAAAAGTTCCACATTAATATCTTATGGACAAATTTATTTCTTATTTAACAACATTTACATATGCACAATCATAATAAATAAGAAAATTATCAGTTGGAAATTTTTATCACGCTTAAAAGTGTTAAAGCATTATTAAAAACAATTAACAATATAATCAAGGCCCATTCTTTGAACATATTCCTTAAATATCTTTAGTAGTACACCTTTAGTTAAGGGATATGTAATTATAAGATCCTCCTTAATATGCACACTCTGAATTTTTGAATTTCCTCTTTTACAACAAAATACTTCAACTCTATATATTTAGCATCTCTAAAGTACTTGTCATCTTTAAGAAGAAAATTATTCAAGAATTGTCATAATAAATTTTTAGTGACTTAGTAATAGTGTCAACAATCCCAAGCTTTAAAATAAAGTTCCACAAATATAAGGTAGGAATTTTAGCCTCAAAAAAGCTATAAAATTTGATTCCATGTTGGATGAAGAAATTACATATTGTTTAACATTTTTCATGAAATTGCTCCTTTTGCTAGTAGAATCAAGATGCTAAATGTTGATTCTTTTATTGTCAATGCATCCAACAAAATCTGAATCTGAATATCCAATCACTTCTAATGAATTAAATCTTCTATACATGATTATATAGTCTTTTATTCCTCAAAGATACCTTAAGGCTTTCTTTATAGCTTTCCAAAGATCTTTATCAGGATTACTTTGATATCTGTCTAGCATTTCAACACGAAGCTAATATCAGGTCATGTACATGTTTGCAAATGCATCAAACTGTCAACAACAGAAACATATGGAATAGATTTCATTTGTTTACATTTTACATCATTCTTTGGATATTACATTAGACTAAATTTATCCTCTTTTTGTATCAGAACAACTTTTGCTAAACAATTTCCTATCACGTAGGATGCCTCTCTTATATCTTTCATTCCAAAATTTTTAGAGAGAAAATATTTAATCTTATACAATATGTCCTAAATATTAGCAATCACCATTAATGAATAATAATAAATAGATAGACAAATTGTTTATTTATTTAAAACCTTGCTCTTATATTACATGTAAAACTATTATCTTTATGAAATCAAAATTAATATTCATAACTAATAATCATGAATAAATAATTGTCATAAATAATTATGATATAATATTATGGAAAAACCATCATAATTGGAAATATTTGAGTAAAATCTGCAAGTTTTTCTTAATTCTTTTGAGTTTTATGTGATGGAATGATGTGAAAGACATCATTATTGTAAAGAGAATAAAAAATTTCACCGTATCTTTTGTGAACATTAATTTATCTCTCTCTTCTAGTTTTCGTATTACTGAAAAAACTTGATGAAGAACTTTTTATAATCCTAATTAATATAATTTTTAAAATAATATATTCATTAGGTGACTAAAATAAACGGTTAAGATTTATTCCATTAATACTCTTTAATTATATTAATATTATTAGTAATACATATAAAATATGGTCATTAATCAGCTACATTCTAATAAAGAGTTACAATTCTTAGACAAATGAGTCCCGTAGTTGTAACATCTTCTGCACGTGGAAACTTTATGTTGATGATGATGACCAGATATACGCTTAATTGCAACAATCGCTTGGATAGCCTGGCGTGATCGTTGCAGAATAAATGCTGGATTAACGGGAAAGCTACAGCTCTGTAGAGAGCACTAAAATGCGGGGGAAGTGGTGAAAGCTAAAAGCATAGATAGAACACGTAGACTGGTCTATCCCAAAATTTGAGGCCATGTAAGCCATTGTTTAGCCAAATTTATGCTATGGTGAGTGAGCTTCCTAAAAATTACTCATATGGTGAAAAAAGATATGATGAAATAAGATGATAAAGGAAGCGCAAGCCTCGAGGAAGCCAAACAAAAGCCTACAGTAACAATAGTACCGAAACCCACATCGTTTCTAAACAGAACGCTCCCACGCAAAGAGATGTCGACGCATTTTGTAATTTGTATCCTTTTCCATTATAAGAAAGCCTTTGAACGTCTCTCTTTGAGGAAACTTTGTGGTAGGCAGAGCAGGTTTTACTTTTGGTCGCTCTCCACTAAAAGTCGTTAAGTCAATTTTTTATGGAGCAGGTAACCAGTAGTAGTCTATAATTGTGTAAAAGCTATCTGTTCTTGAACGACGGTACGTCAACGGTGGTGGTAGTTAACTTGTTCTCAGCATCTCTTACAGTATGACTTGTTTTCCGTGGATTATTAGAACATTGGACTTTTACGCACTGTCGTAACTTGTTTGGAGCATTTAAACAAGGCATGGAACACTTATAGTCAAACTTCAGAGTAAACTACTACGCTTCGTATCATGAACAAGCTCTAGCAAACATGAATCAGTTGAATGAACTTTCTATCGCAGTGATGAATTGACGAAAGTTTCCTATATTCTGCTTCCGTTCATTAACAGGTATCTTTACACAAGAAAATAGCAAGTTGGAAGATCACAAAGCCAGTTTCTAATCTGGAAAATATCATTTTGATTCTATAATCTCATCTCTATCAATGAAACGCTCAAGCAGCTCTTTATCATTCAAAACTAAGCAATGCTTGGCCTTTCCAAACCATATGTACCGTCGTTGGGCAACATAGTCGTATACAGCATCCCTGACAGGAGTTGGAACTATAAAGAGTGTACTCAAGACCGAGTATGGTAAAGGCAAGTATGAAACTACTCTCAGTGCAGCTGCAGCGCAACATTCAAAAGTTAAAAGCTCCACTACAAAGATTGAAAGTTGACTGAAAAGTTAGAGGGAGATGCAAATGGTTAAAAAAATGATGAGCAAGTTAAAATTGTATCAATGAAAGTCAGATAGTAGATTGACATTCATAATGGAATTTCAACATTTACTACAGGAACAATCTCTGATGGAAGATTCATTTTCTACTTTCAAAGATTGCATTAAACAATGCAATTGAATTATGGAGAATAGAACTAAGATGCCATATGTTAAACCGCCAACTAAATCAAACTTAACTATAGCTACTAAAGGGAAGGGGTTCTCTCCTTGCAGATCAGACATCCATATAATATGCAAAAATAAACTCCATAATTTGATATCTTCCTCTTTGAATGAGATCTTGTGAGCAGAAAAAAAATCAGCGAGCATCAATTGTTAATCAAGTTAAAAAAAAAGAGAGAGACAATATGACATAAGAGTGGTTGGAAACTCTTGTTTCTTCACATTCCCAAAGTTGTATTCAATGAGCACCAAAGACAGACTAGTCATACACTTGTAAGCACCAAAGACAGACTAGTCACACACTTGTACATGCTGGACAGAGGAAGATGGGTCATGACAAACTGATGAAGAAAAGACACAATTACAGAGATTGAATGGTCGTTAAGCGAGAAAGAAACATCCTTATTCATTCATTCATATTAGTGGGAGCATGAAAAAAATATTCAAAAGAAAATTAAGGTGCATTTAGAATGAACCAACCATTGGATCCTTGGTGGTATAAACCTAGGCCTTCAACGAACAGAAAACGACGCATAACATCCTCCCTCTCAAGACCACACAACTTCAAGTATGGTTCAGCAGCCTTCGATTGGAGGCAACAGAACTTGATCTTCCTGTGTTTGTCAGCTTCAATCACCCACTTGACCCCTGTAAAATGGATCAGAGCCTGAGTAAACAAATCAGGGGGCCAACATGGGTCTAGCTAAATTAGTAAAACAACTGAAATCAATGAAAAAACTACAAGTTATAAAAGAAGCCAGTTGCCTTTGCAAGCACATAAAACTGATGCCTCCCACTGAAAGTAATCAAGCTAATATTCCAACTACAAGCAAAAGATTAAAAAACTTGTAGGATTGCGTGCCAATACAGGGACAAAAACCATAAATCAGGAATTCCATTCTGATCTTCAACATGTTAGCAGAATATTGAGATGAACCAATTTGCATCGTTACAATTCAACATATTTCCAGCTAAGCAAGAAAGCAACAATAAACCAATGGACTTGGGAGTTCTTGGCAATGAGGCCAATTACCATACAACTACTTCCTAAGGAGAAGCATAAACATAAACATGAATGAAATCAAACCTTTGCCAAATGCATTATTTAAGAAACCCAGATAAACATTTAGATCAATAGTGACCGGAATTGGCAAAGCCCTAAATATGTTAGGCTAAGCAAGAACCTACATCCGTGACAGAGATGGCAAACACCGTCATAGACCACGACACGTGGCTGGAGGAGGGTGAACATAGGAGTAGCAGGGCTAACAGAAGCTTGTGGGCACACCGGATCCTCCTTTCCCCATCCGACGTCGTTGGCATCAGGTTCAGTTTCTTTGATGACGTCGGTGGCATCAGGTTCAGTTTCTTCAGCCACGTCCGTTGCTGACTGAACTATAGATGATGATCCTTGGGAAAAGAACCGGTACTTCAATAATGAGTAGCAAAGTGGGTTTTTCTTAGCAAACGGTGGCGTGCTCAAGTTCCCTAGCGCTCTCGTCATCGACCTTATGATTGCCATTTCTGGTTTCTTCGAACAATAACATTAAGATGATCGCAGGTTAAGAAAGTTCTTTGATCTTTATGCGCAAGTGAAAATGGAGGCAAAATCTTGCTCACACTGTTACGAATAATATCGTGAACGTAACAGAAGAAAGAGAGGAAGAGAACGACGTCGGGGAGGAAAACGAAAGAACGAGAAGATGAAAAGAACAACGTCGAAACTTAAACATCAGTAAATAAAAATACGAGCCCTTTTTTTTTTTTATAAGATGGAAAGAGATTAACTACAATATGAGCTGCGAGAAACAGGTTTCCGAGAGATCCTCTAAAAGGAGGGTGCGACACCCTAAAGGTGGAGTATTAAGAAAAAAAGTTCCTAAATCATATTGCCCTGCATAATCAGCTAACCAATCGGCACATCTGTTACTCTCGCGAAATATATGTCGAGGTATTACCGTCCAGTTCCGAGTAAGCAGTTC
>JAOQMP010000001.1:4345296-4358571 GCA_027563575.1 Erythroxylum pedicellare
AATCACTCTTGAAGACTAAGAAAAAATGAAACCTAACTCCTTTCTCTCTTCTTTCTTTCTTCTCCATGACACACTCTCTTCTTCCTCCCTTCACTCATGTTTTTCTTCTTCTTCTAAGAGCATGACCACACTTCTTCTTCCATATATACCCTTAATGAGTGTAAAAAATCCACTTTCCTTTAATGCCTTATGGCTTTAAACTTAAGTAACTTGCTAAATTTACCCTTATACATTCTTAGTACTTAAATTCTATCATTTATTTTCAAAATTCTAATTTCTATTTATGCTCACTAAATTAATGACTAAATTCTAAGAAAATAAAATAAAAATAAAAATAAATCCATAAATAAATAAATAAATAAATAAAAGAAAAATCGTGGGGTCCTACTGTAAACATACATACGCTGGATACTACGGTAGGAGGGTCATTGAAGCTGTAATGTAACCCAAGTTTGTCGCAAGTTTTCCAGGAAGATGCAAGGGACACACTTTCTCACTGATGCTTATATCATCAAATTAGGCAGATGTGATATGGTGTTAGGTGTGCAATAGCTTGAAACCCTGAATTATGTGCTATGTAATTTCAAGGAGTGCACTATAGAACACCAATAGGAAGGGAGTACAATGAAACTCACAGGCAACTCTAAAGAACAGGCAATAAAATATTGGTAAGAACCTACAAAAACTAATGATGAATTAAAATAACAGTTCATTGTTTAAGCTTCACTTGACAAGTCTTGTGAAGTTTCACATGTCAAAAGTATCACTAAAGGATAAGTGATAAGAAAGAGTTTTGGAAAAAATCAAGTCTAGTGATTCAATAGCTCATGAGCAAATATATGCAAGCACATATGTTAGCTTACAAAGGGAGTTAAGCTTAGTTAGGAAACTAAATTCCTAGATGTTAGGCTTACATCTAGTAATACAAACAATCAGGCTAATAATAGGAGATCGAATTAACAAGGGAATAAATCACAGTAATATCACAACCATATATACACCAAGATATTATCTTATCATTTATACACCAAGATATTATCCTTCAACACTCCCCCTCAAGTTGAAGCATATGGATTCAGAATGCCTAGCTTGCTCATTAGAAGAAGAAATTGCTCTCTGTTAAGAGCCTTGGTGAGCACATCAGTTAATTGTCCCTTAGTAGTGATATGTGCGACAGCGATGTCACCCGTTTGTAATTTCTCATAAACTAAATAGCAGTCAATTTCAATATATTTCATTCTTTTGTGGAATACGGGATTATTTGCAATATGAACAGCAACTAAGTTTTCATAGAAAAGTTGCATTAGTTGTTATTGAAGAACTGTAATATCATGTAGTAGTGATTTGAGCCATACTAATTTAGAAGTAGTTGTGTCATGGCTCTATATTCGGCCTCCACTAATGAGTGAGAAATAGTTACTTGTTTAATAGATTTCCAGGAAATTGGTGCATTTCCCAGTTTTGTAATGAATCCAGTAGTTGATCTCCTCATTTTTGGGCAATTTTCCTAATCTGTATTACAGAAACCTCTTAGAAAAAGATCGTTGTTTGCTGGGAAGAACACGCCTTGTCTGAGAGAATTCTTCAAATATCGCTCATGACTGTCTCTATATGTAGCTTTATTGGCTTCTCCACGAACTAGCTGAGCAAATTAACAAAAAATATAATATCAGGCAGAGTAATTTTTAAATAAATCAACTTACCAATCAAACGTCGATATTGTCTAAGATTGTTGAGTAACTCTCCTTCAGCTTCAACAAGTTTATGGTTTTACTGAAGTGGAAACATCACAGGCTTGTTGCCAAGCATTCTAGTATCTTTTAGAATGTCCATTGTATACTTTCTTTGAGAAAGAAAGATTCCTGTAGGCAGTCGAGCTACTTTGAGCCCAAGAAAGTACTTAGGCTTGCCTAAATCTTTGAGTTGAAATTGCTTATGAAGGTTTTCCTTCATTCTCTTTATCTGATCACCATTGTTTCTTGCAATAATAATGTCATCGACATAGATTAGCAAGGTAATAAAGTCACTGTTAGATCTTTTAATGAACAACGAATAATTGCATTTAGAGTGTTAGAAACCATAACAAAAGAGAGTTTGAGAAAAAAATTTCAAACCATTGGTAAGGTGCTTGTTTGAGCTCGTAAAGTGATTTTCGAAGTCTATAGACTTAAGAATCTCCTAGTTTTATCACACCAGGAGGTGGTAACATGTAAATTACCTCTCGAAGATCTCCTTGTATGAAGGCATTATTGACATCCAGTTGGTGGAGTTCCTAATTTTTAGTTGCAGTTACAAATAAAACACATCGAATAGTAGTCATTTTTGTTATGGGTGCAAAAGTTTTTTTATAATCGATACCCTCTATTTGACTAAACCCTTTAGCAACCAAATGAGCCTTGTAGTGCTCAATGATACCATATGCCTTACCTTTAATCTTAAAATCCCATTTTGCTATGATAGGTTTCTTTTCTAGAGGAATTTTTTTAAGGGTCCAAGTTCCATTTTGTTTTAAGCTTTTTATCTCTTGTTTCATGGCAATTTGCCAATTAGGATCTTGATTTGCCTGCTTAAAGTTTTGAGGCTCGGTTTGTTATATTAAAGCTACAAGATAGCTTTTGTGAATTGAACTAAACTTCGAATAATCAAGATTTTAAGCCAAAGGATATAGCTTACTTGGAGCAACTTGAATGACCAATTTTAAGGATGATTTTACCTTGACATATTTGTCACATAATCTTGAAGATAAGGTGGTGGACATCTCTCTCGTTATGGTCTTCCTTCTTGACTTACCGAATGTTGTATTGGATCATTTGTAGAGGCTAATTGCAGAATCCCTAAAGCGGGGGATGTTTCATTGTTTTTAGTTTCCTGATGGATTGAGAAGCAACTTTCTTGCATCTCAAAGTTCGTTATTGAAATGCTACCAGAATTTGGAATCGATGGAAGGACGAAGGTTTAAGGCAAGTTTCAAATTTGTCTTTAATTCTTAGTTTATAGTGCACTTAAACAAAGACATCCAAACACTCTTAAATGTTTAATTGAAGGTAATTTTCTAAATAGAATTTCAAAAGGGTTTTTACCATTCAATTTGTTGGATGGCATGAGATTTACTAGGTATGTTGTTGTTAAAATGCACTAAACCTAAAATTTTAATGGAAGATTTGCCTGAAAATGAAGAGCTCGAGCTATCTCAAGTAGATGTCGATGCTTCCTTTCCCTAATGCCATTTTGTTATGGCATGTAAGTACATAAAGTTTGTACAAGGATTCCATTTTGTTGAAAAAAAAATACCAACATTGATCTAGTAACAAGTTTTGGTGCATTACCAACCCATACCTGTAAAATATTTTTCTAAAATTGATTTTTGATTATCACATTAAATGCAACAAATTGTGAGACAACACTAGATTTAGATCTTAGCAAATAGACCCAAGTGCTCCTGTTGTGATCATTAACTATCGTTAAGAAATAATGACATCCAAAACTAGATGTAATCTTATATGGTGCCCAAATATCCAAGTGAACAAGATCAAATGGATTACTTGAAATATTAGAACTCACAGGAAAAGGTTTTCTTGCTTGCTTAGCTCTAAAGTAAGGCCCACAATGTTTATTTATTCTATCAATACACATATTAGAAAGATGTGAAATAGAAGACAATTTTCCAAAAGAAACATGTCCAAGGCGTCTATGCCAAATAGTATTCGAATAATCTAATCTCAAACTAGAAGCAACATGTTTGCTAGTATTATGAAAATAGTAAATTTCATCTTGGCATTCACCTTTTCCAACTGTTATCCTCGACTCGAGGTCCTGAAGGATACAATAATCAGGAAAAAAATGTTAATGAACATCTTAAATCACAAGTTAATTTACTCATAGATAAAAGATTGCATTTAAAAGATGGAACACATAAAACACCCTTCAGTTTTATGTTCGAAGATAAAGCAAGTTCTCTTTAAGAGTCAATCTCCAAACTACTTCCATCTGGGAGTCGCACAAGTGAGGCATCTTTTATAGCTTTAGTGCTTGAGAGATAATTTTGATTAAAAATCATATGTTCTGATGCTTCAATGTCAATAATCCAATTTAAAGAATCAATAGTTTCCTTATTAATAAAATTTGCCAAACGTTTTGATTTCTCACACAGAGACATCAAGTAATCGTATTGATTTTGACTCATGTAAGATCCTTTTCTTGGTCTCCTCCATTACTGGTTGATGCTTGATTGATCAAATGGTCTTGATTTGGTGTCTCCCTTTTATTTTCAACCCTCTTTTTGTTCGCTTTCTACCAATTAGGATAACGTTTACCCTTGAAGTAATCATCAGAGAGATGTCTGATTTTGCCACAGTATGTGAAAAGCATATTTGCTCGTTTAAGGTCCTTGACTTGCTGTCTTGAACAAGTAAATTTTTCTGCAAAGGTCATATCCTCAGGGGCCCTATCAATAGTAATATTCAATTGTTTTTCTTCTTTACTAACCAGCATTTAGGCTTTGTTGATGTTTATAGAGGTTCCTTGTTTAATATCTGTGACCTGATGAAACTAAAGTGATCGGTTAGTCTTATAAGAAAATTATGAAGTTGCTCACCTTCACGTTTTGCTAACTATTGCTTAGCCGCACCGCTCATACGCTATAGGATACTCAAATAGTTAGCAATTTCATCCCACAATGTTTTCAACTAAATGTCATAGGTAGCTACAGAAAGATCTCGCTATTGCATTAAGTCCAATTCACGCCTTAACACATGAATTCGAGGAGCATTACCAATCGCAAATCTCTCCTAAAGATCATCCCAATTTTTCTTAGTAGAATCTGCATATGCAATGCTAAAGAGGAGATCAACAGCAAATGAATTAAAAATTTAGGATATCACTATGGAGTTGCACTTGTGCCAAGTTTACAGAAGGGTAGGATCATTGATCGGTTAGACGATGGTTTCATTTATGAAACTGAGCTTGCTTTTGGCTCGAAGTGCCACCTTTATGGCGTATCTCCACATTCCAGAGTTTTCTCCATTAATAAGACAATTGACCAAGGTAGCACCTGGGTGATCAGATGGATTGAGATAGTATAGGGAAGAGGAATTGGTCCTTAGAGGATTGGAAAGACCAATTGTGCTAGTGGTTTTTTTCCTATCGACCTTCATAGGTAGTGTTATCGTCAGTCAGTTGCTCTAGGATTTAGGTCAAAGGTATCAAGACCTACTCCGATATCATGATAAGAAAGAGTTTTAGAGCAAATTGCCTGGTGATTCATTAGCTCATCAGCAAATATATACACATATATAGGTTAGCTTACAAGGGAGTTAAGCTTAGTTAGGAAACTAAGTTCCTAGAAGTTAGGCACAGTAGGAGACCGAATAACAATGGAATAATTCATAATAATATCACAACCATATATACACCAAGATATTACCTTATCATATATACACCAAGATGTTGTACCTCAATAATAAGACATAAACTAGTGAAGAATTGGAGGAGCTTTTAGTAGAATTTGTAGATGTATTTCAGGAGCCAATTCAATTGACTTGTGATCACAACATCCAACTCAAACAAGCAGTCGACACCATCAATATACATCCATATAGATACTCTAGTGAGCAGAAAGATGCCATTGAAAGAGTAGTACAAGAACTGTTGGAACATGGCTTCTTTTGGATAAGCTTGAGCCCGTATTATCCATCACAAAATGTGTGTTGATTATCGTGAATTAAACAAGCACACCATTAAGAATAAAATTTTGATACTTGTCATGAAAGAATTATTAGAGGAATTAAAAGGGTCTCGCTGGTATTCCAAGCTAGACCTCAGATCCAGCTACCACCAAGTTCGAATAAAGGAAGAGGATATCCTAAAAAAAGTCTTCAGGACATATGATGGCCATTTTGAATTCTTGGTGATGCCCTTCGAGCTCATGAATGCTCCATCAACATTCCAAAACCTCATGAACTATATTTTTAGGCCATATTTATGTAAATTAATGCTAGTCTTTTTATGATCTTATTATTTAAGGGAGCAATTTTTGTTTCTTAATAGGAATAAGTGCATATTTGGGGCTCAATAAATGGAGTACTTGAGGCCACACTATTTATGAAGCTAGGATAGTGACAAATAATAAGACGATACTCATGATACAATAGTGGCCATTTCCTCCAACATTAGAGGAGCTAAGAGGCTTCCTTAAGCTAACAGGGTATTACTATTGATTCATTAAACATTAAATGATAATCACGAAGCCACTAAACACTTTGTTAAAGAAACAGATGGTAGGGAGATGTGAATGGTTGGAAGAACAACAACTTGCATTAGAAAAGATGAAGTAATCATTAGTAATTGTGCCAATGCTCACATTACCAGATTTTTAAAAATTCTTCACCATAGAGGTTTGATGCTTATGATTGAGGAATTGGAGTTGTTCTTCAACAAGAAGGGAACCTTATTGCATTCCTCAGCAAGGAACTAGCTCCTAAACGCTAGTCTTTATCCACCTATGAGAAAGAATTTCTAGTAGTTATCAAGGCTATGAAACAATGGTGCCATTATTTGAACGGTAGGTTTTTCAGAAGGTCTAAAATTTTAGCTAGAATAAAGAATTACAACACCTTATGAGCAAAACTGGTTACCTAAATTAATGGGGTATGATTTTGAAGTGATATACGAAAGCTGGAAGGAGAACGTAGCTGTTGATACTCTCTCTTGAATCACCATCCATGAATTACGAGCCATGTCTATTTCTCAAGTACATACTAATTTACTAGAAGAAATCCAGCTGGAAAAACAATGCAACTATCAAAGACTTGATAAAGAAATTGGAGAAGCAGCAAATTCAGATGGGTAACTATAAATGGAAAAATAATTTGCGAAGATGGAAAGGAAGATTGATTATTGGATGTGGTTAAGATATTTATTATATATCTTAATATTTAATTTTAGCATTTTTGATTATCGAATCTTCAAGATGATGCAAGTCTTAAAATCCAAATTAAGATGAGGTGTAAAAAAGTGATACTTATTATTTGAATTGGATTTTTGGATAATCGTTTGAGTGTGAAAAAAGTCTATTTTGAAAAGGATATGAGTGGATGACGTTGTTTGCATTTGGAGGACATCGTGAGATTATTGAAGATCATCTTGCATGTGTGACCCTAAGTTAGGACTCCCGGCTTGCATCTGAACTTCTTAGGTGAGTGATTTGGTTATTGCTTGGTTTTGCATAGGCTGATAACATTGTAGGTGTGTGCAGAAAATTGTGAGTGAGTTGAAGTAGTGTGCGTGACCATTATTTTGGACGATGTGTATGTGACCCCTTATCTGGAATAACATTATATGTGTATGATGTTATCATGAAGTCGAATACAGATTTAGTGAGTTGTACATTTTGTGATGGGCATGAGTGACTCCCTCCTTACGTCGTTTTTGTTTGGTTATAGGTGGTGTGCGAGGTAAGGTTGGGGGTCTTTTGTTTTGGAAAATTAAAAAGTGTATGGAAAGACTGACATGATGATCTTTATGTTGGTATAATTCCATCTTGGTGTTGCAGTCTATACTAATTAATTGGGTGAAGATATTAATGTGTGTGCTGCAATCTTTTATTAGGAGTATCAGCAACTGTATTTATTGGAGTTTCACGTGAGTGGGTTGAAGGTGACATACTACACTAAGGTGTTTTGATAGCTGTATGTCTTTGTTGGTTGGTTGTCGTTGATGAAGTTTTATTGCAGTTGTGTTCTTATTTTTGATTTTGCGTGGCTCAGCTGGGTAAATTTGTGAGTTTTTGGCAGCTGGCTTTCTATGGTGCTTATGTGATTTTGTTGGATTGTTCACTATCATTGATAGTGGTTTTTGTGTGGAAAACTTCCAACAGTCTTGATGATTTTGTGGCTATCGTTTTTGGTGTTAGTGTGTGAAAATGCCAGAAGTTTTCATGACTTTGTAGCTGTTTTTTGTTGTTTGTTTGGTGCGAAAAACTTTAGTAGTTGTCTTGGTTGTTGCAGCTTAATTGGGTTAACGTTTTGGTGATGAAACATTTGTTGATTTGAGACGTTTTATGGCTACTATTCGTGGGATGTTTCGGTGACTATATCAAAGATTCATAGCAGATTTCTTAGTTGACAACTTCCCTTTCTTTTGTTGATGAAGCGATATATTTAGGGAGTTATTATCTCAAGTATTTTCATTTATGTTGAATTTTGTTTAATCACTTGAGTTGTTTATTTCATTTCATTTTCATTAAATATTGTTTGAGAAAATCCTCTGTTGAGGTTAGTACAAGGCGGTCATACTATTGGGTGTGAAATTCTTTTACAGGTTGTGTGGATGAGGGATAGTGTCAAAGGATGAGTGGTGTCGGCCAGTAAAGTCTTGTATAAAACTATTGTAGTTAGTTAAAGAATTAAGCTGGGTGAGGGCCCCATAGACATAGGCAAGATATGCAGAACTGCGTTAATAAATATCGGTGTTGATTTATTTTAATACATTTAATTTTTCTAGTTTTTTATTGTGCTAGAAATGACTACGGTAAATCGAAGAGTTTGCGAAACTAATACACCCCTATGGTTTTTCAATTGGTATTAGAGCAGGTCACCGAATCAAAACTTGGTACGTAAAGTTAGTGTAGATCCTTGTTTCGTAATTATAACTATAATAGAAAGGGCATCAATCATTATTCCAACATTGTTAGATGGTTCAAATTATCCTACGTAGAAATCACGGATGAGAGCATTCATTCAAGCACAAGGAACAAAAGCATGGAACTCAGTTTTAAATGACTAGACACATCTAGTGACAACTGATGAAAAGCGATAAGTAGTGCTTAAAGATGCATTTGAATGGACAAGTGCTGAAGATGAGATAGCGCTTAGAAATTGTCAAGCCTTGCACACCATTTTTAGTGCAATTGATAAAGGTCGTTTTGCTATGATATCAGCCTATGAATTGGAGAAAGAAGCGTGGGACACTTTGCAGACTATACATGAAGGATTGAAATTTGTGATAGCCTCAAACTTCAAATGTTGGCTGTGATATTTAAAGAGTTGAAGATGGATGAAAGTGAAACCATTGGAGACTTCCATGAGAGACTGCGTGACATAGGAAACCAAACACATCAACTCGGAAAGAAGTACTCTAACCTGAAACTAGTTAAGAAGAAATTGAGATTGTTTCCTCCGAGGTTCATACCAAAAATTGTGGCCATAGAAGAAGCCCATGATATAACTAAATTGTCTTTAGATAAAGTAATTAAGATTCTTACTAACTTTGAGATGAATTTGTTGAGGGATAATCGAGAGAAGAGAAAAGGATTAGCATTGAAGATGAATCCGATGAGAATGAGGATATGGAGTTATTGACAAGACATTTCAGAAAGTGGTTAAAGAAAGTGAAGAAGGATAGATCTAATTTTAGGCAAAACAATGGAAGCTCATCAAATAGTAATTTCAAATAATAAGAAAAACTCAAAAAGGTGAAAGAAAAGTGAAGAAAATTTAATGTCATGAGTGTCAAGACGTTAGACATGTGTAAGCAGAATGTGTAACACCTTGAAGAAGAGAAAAGGGAAGTCCTATACAAGCACTTGGAGTGAGAATGAATTCGGAAGTGAGTATGGCAGTGAAGAAGAAATTGTGAATAGTGCTGCGTTAGTTGCTTTATACAACAAAAATCCAGTTACTTGCTTTACTGTAACCAAAAAGGAAGTAACTGATGAAGAAAACTTGAGTAAATAAGAAAATTCTAGAAAAAATGTAGACGAATTAGCTCAAAGCTCAAAGCTCAAAGCTTAATCTTAGATTACGACAGTGATGACAGTACTTCAGATAATAAAAAGGAAGATATTTATGAAGCATATGAGTTAATGTATGCTAAATAGGTCCAAACATGGGAGAAAAATGAGAAGTTGAAAGAAGAAAACTCTACCATGAAGAACACCATTCAAGACCTTAAGAAGAATTTGTTATCTACAATACATAAGCTAAATGAAACAAAGTTAAAGTTGGTTAACACAGAAAAGGGAATAAGAATGTTAAATGGAGGTATCAAAAAGCTAGAAAAGTTGTTGGAAATTGGTAAGACTAAAGGAGACCTTCAAGGCATTGGTTACAGAGGTGAATATTCCAAGTCGAATGATGAAAAAATTAGTGCAACCAGATCTGTCCAAGGAGAAATCTCAAAAAAAAATTGGAGGTTCATACCTACATGTCACTTTTGTGGTGTAATCAGGCACATAAGACCGAAATATTATAAGTTGTTACAAATGATATTTTAAAGGGGTCAAAATAAAAAATATAGACACTCTTTATTAAATTTCCAACAGTAACCCATGTTATCAAAGCACTCTTAGGTTAGAAAGGGTCAAGTATAAGCATAAAGACGTAGTGAAGGAAAAATAAGAAATTGTCCAGATTCACAGTTAGTTACTGCTTTTGAAGAACCGTTCAGACAGAGGATAAGCCAGTTGCTTTAGATGAAGAAATCAACCAGATAGTTGATGACTAAGATAATGTGACAAGGAATAAGCCCTTTGAATTTCTTCGAGGGGCACAGGAATTGTGTGCTTTACATTTTTGAAGTATAGTTTGATGTTATTTATTACAAAAAAAAATGGTTCAAAGGAGATATAGTTTAGGCTTTCTGAGTTTTTATTTATAGGTCTGCTAAGGTTCAGTTGATTGATGTGTACATGAGGCTATGGATGATGAGAGGGTTTATGAATTTGGTCAGTCTTATGAACATGGAATTAAAGTAAGCAATAATATGTTTGCATATGTATTTAATGGTAGTAAATTGTTATCTTGGCTTTTTGCTATTGCACTATATGCTTATGATTCTTCTACTGCACCTACTATTGATTTTTATATTACTTTATTCGCTAAAATTGATCACATTAAAGGATTCTTGTTTTGACATTATAGGTGGTGTGCGAGGTGAGGCTATGGGTCTTTTGTTTTGCTGATTAAAAAGTGTATGGAAGGACTAATGTGATGATCTTTATGTTGGTATAATTCCATCTTGGTGTTGCAGTCTATATTAATTAATTGGGTGAAGATATTAATGTGTGTTTTGCAATATTTTATTGGGAGTATCTGCAGCTATCTTTATTAGAGTTTCACGTGAGTGTGCTGAAGGTGACATGCTACATTGAGGTGCTTTGATAGCCGTGTGTCTTCATAAGTTTTATTGTAGCTATTTTCTTGTTTCTGTCTTTGTATGGTTCAGCTGGTAAATTCATGAGTTTTTGGTAGTTAGCTTTCTATGGTGTATATGTGATTTTCTTAGGCTGCTCACTATCATCGATAGTGGTTTTTGTGTGGAAAACTTCCAGCAATCTTGGTGATTTTGTAGCTGTCATTTTTGGTGTTGGTGTGTGAAAATTTTAGAAGTTTTCGGGACTTTGTAGCTGTTATTTTTGTTATTAGTTTGGTGCAAAAAACTTTAGTAGTTATCTTGGTTGTTGCAGCTCCATTGGGTTAATGTTTCGGTGATGAAATGTTTGTTGAATTGAGACGATTTGTGACTGTTGTGCATGGGATGTTTCTGTTACTATATCAAAAATTTATAGCAAATTGCTTAGTTAACAACTTCTTGTTCTTTTGTTGATGAAGCGATATATTTAGGTGAGTTATTTTAATTTTCGTTTATGTTGAATTTTGTATAATCACTTGAGTTACTTTTTTTATTTCGTTTTCATTAAACATTGTTTGAGAAAATCCTCTATTGAGGTTAGTACGAAACGGTCGTACTATTGGGTTTGAAGTTCTTTCAAGGCCTGTGAGGAGGAAACATAATGTCAAGGGTTGAGTGGTGTTAGCTCAGTAAAGCCTTGTATAAAATTATTATCGTTAGTGACATAATTAAGCTAGATAAGGGCCCTGCAGATATAGGTAAGATGTGTCAAACTACTTTAATAAATATCGATGTTGATTTATTTTGATGCATTTAATTTTTCTGATTTTTGAATGTGGTAGAAACGAATGCAGTAAATCGAAGAGTTTGCAAAACTAATACACCCCTACAGTTTTTCAGATGTAATAAGGAACTTAGAGGAAAAATAATATTGATTGCCTATGACAACCCACAGGGAGGACATTCTGGAGTAACCACAACAATCAAAAGAATCTAAAGCTTATTTCACTAGAAACACACAGCTAACAATGTTAGAAAATACGTTACTAGCTACATCATTTGCCAAAGAAGTAAGTATGAACCTGTAGCTATCCCCGAATGACTACACCTCCTACCTATACTAGAGGGATGTTGGAGAAAAATTAGCATGAACTTTATGAAGGGTTTATTGCCGTCGAAGGTGAAGATATACATTTACGTGATTGTTGATAGGTTGAGTAAGTACTCCCATTTTATAGCCTTAAATCACCCCTACATTGCACAAGATGTCTCACAACTCTTCATAGACCACATATTTAAGCTTTATCGAATGCCGGAAGTAATAATCAACAATCATGATCCTTTATTTCCTAGCACCTTTTGGTAGGAAACCTTCCAATTATAGGGTGTGAGTTTACAGTTTTCAACATCATATCATCTGTAATCTAATGAGAAAATAAAAGTCAATAAAACTTTGGAAATATATCTCAAATGTTTTTGTAGTGATGCACCACAGAAGTGGGTATGTTAGCTCTCTATGGTCGAATGGTGGTATAACACCACATATCAACAACCATAAATAGCACCACGTTCAAAATCTTTTATGGATATCCTCCACCTATCTGTGTTCCCTACTTAGCTAGGGACTCCTGGAATGTTTTAATCAATCAAGCTCTTTAGGATCAAGATACTGCATTATAAATCGCCAAGTTTCATTTAAACAGAGCACAACAGAGAATGAATTAGTACGTAGATAAGCATCAGATTGAGCGTGAATTTTAGGTTGGACAAAGTGTTTACGTTAAGCTCCAACCCTATTGTCAACATTCCATGCAAAGAAGAACAAACCAGAAGCTGGCATCATTATATTATGGTCTTTTCCCAATTGAAACAAAGGTTAATACAGTGGAATATACATTGGAGTTGTCGGAAGGATCGAGAATCCATCCAACCTTCCATGTATCCCAATTGAAGTTCATTTAAGACAAGACACCTTGTTCTGAGCACTTGCCATCATCTTTAATAATTGATCAAAAGTTACCAGAGGCTCTTTTAGTAAGAAGGATAGTTAATCGTCATAATTGTGTGATCAATCAAGTCTTGGTACAGTGGCAAGGTAAAACTAAGGAAAAAGCTACGTGGGAAATGCTGTTTGAATTATAGAGAAAA
>JAOQMP010000001.1:4358671-4371983 GCA_027563575.1 Erythroxylum pedicellare
GCTGTTTGAATTATAGAGAAAATTTCCAAATATCGACTTGATAGATAGGCTTATCATTGAAGGGGGGGGGGGGGGGATGTTACGAACAAAGGTGATGTTCATGAAGGAACAGAAGACGATGTCACTATATGATAGGAAATGGCATTGTGACAGCCTAATCGAACTATCTAAAATAAGAAAATGTGTCACAAATCTTATAGCTCTACAATTGTTTAAATAGTTGTTGTAATGATAAAAAATTATATAGCAAATATTAAGCAATACAAATTGTTAAATTATGTGTTATGATATTTTAGGTATTATTTGTAATTGGAAATCTTTGATTATTTGAAGAATATTATTATGATGAGTATTTTATCTTATGTGTGAAGATGAGGTTTATTTAGGATAAAAAATCCTAGTCGTGAGAGGATTTAGTTGAAATTAAATCATCATATCTTGACTATAACAATATGTATATTTTTGGTGATTTTTGGACTCTTATTTGAAAACCTATTTTGGGGATAATGGCTATCTAAGGTAGCTGATTTTTTGGTGATATTATCTACATTGTACAGCTATGTTTTATTTGCCTATTACTTGATTTATTGGGGTGTTTTTTGTGGGAAAAACTGATAGGGATGTGGTGACTTAGCAGCTGATTTTTTTGGGATTTTGAGTGATCTTTGGATGCTGATTTTTAAAAAATTTTCCAGATTAGGTAGCTATGTTTTCTGTCCATCTTTTTGTGTGGTTATAGCTTTTTTGTTTATGATGTTTTGGTGATGAAACGCTTGTTCTTTTGTTGATTTTTATGGCTGTTGTGTGTAGGATGTTTTGATGACAACATCGAAGCTTCATAACAGATTTCTTAGTAGACAACTTCCTATTCTTTCATTGAAGAAGTTGGATTTTAGGGGAGTTGTTTTTCTTATCTCAAGTATCTTTGTTTATGTTCTTTATTATTTCAATCACTTGGGTTGTTCGTTTTCATTCTTGATTATCAAATACTATTAAGAAAATCCTCTATTGAGGTTAACACAAGGAGGTCGTGTTATGGAGGGTGATTTACTAAAAAAGTAGTTTATTTATTTATTTTTAGTTTATTTATTATTTATTATTTCATTTTATCTATTTTATTTAAATGAAAATTTTTAGCCAGTATAGCTTATTTCGAAATAATTAATTCTCACTGACTAGGGATCATTGAATCAATAGCAATAAGTCCTGTTTGAAGAGGCTCATATACTGAATGTCTCGAAGAGAACGATGGATAGTGTCAAGGGTTGAGTGGGTTGACTCTATAATTCCTTGAGTAAAACGATTGTTGTATTACAAGTGAAAGTGTTTAAACTGAGTGAGGGCCTTGTAGACGTAAGCAAGGTGTGCCAAACTGCGTTACCAAATCTCAGGTGTTGATTTGTTTATTTTGCATTTAATTTTTCTATTTTTGTTTGTGCTAGAAACAACTGTGACTGAACTAGAATTTTTGCGACACTACATCCTTTCGGATTTTCAATTATTATCAGAAAGGGTCACTGAATCAGAACTTGGTACATAAAGTTCGTGCAGATCCCTGTGTTGCAATTATGACTATGAGTTAAGGGGCGTGAGACATTCTTTTCAGTGTTCGGTGCACACCAATTTTACACAACTTTGGCAACATGATGATGGCATGTGTTGACAAGTTGTAAGGTGTATTTGGAATATGTAGTCACAAAACCGAAGCTAGAATTATTTATAGGTGCTCAAAAATGAAGGTGCACTGTGACTTTAAAATTTTTAAAATACAATCCCATTGTTTATTAAATATCAATGTTTCCTTTCCTTTTACATGTTCCACATATTGTTAAGTCAACAAAATAACCAACCATCGTTCCTTTAGTGTGGGGAAAAGATTCTAGCATCGTTGGTGTTGTTTTTCTTTAGGAGAAATCATTTACTCCTCTTCACCAGCTGCTACAACGGTGATTTTAGTTTTTCATTGGAGAAGGATTTTTGCTATATCAAGTGGGTATACTTGATAGCATTATAGGGTAGAAAAGGTAGATTTTGCTAGCCTCAAAATCAACCTTGTAACAAGGTGCATCAATCATCAGGCCACCGTTGTTAAGTAGTTCAGATTATCCTATATAGAAATCACATATGAGAGTATTCATTCAAGTACAAGGAACAAAAGCATGAAACTTGGTTTTAAATGGTTGGACACATCCAGTGACGACTGATGAAAAGGAAAAAGCAGTGTTTAAAGATGCATCTGAGTGGATAATGGCTGAAGAAGAGAGAACACTTAGAAGTTCTTAAGCCCTGCACATCATCTTCAGTGCATTGATGAAGGTCACTTTGCTATAATATCAGTCTCTAAATTGATGAAAGAAGAGTGAGACACTTTGCAAACTATACATGAGAGATCAAAATATATTATAGCTTCGAAACTTCAGATGTTGGTTGTAAGATTTGAAGAGCTGAGGATAGATGAAAGTGAAACTATTGGAAACTTCCATGAGAGATTATGTGACATAGAAAACCAAGCACATCAACTAGGGAAGAAGTATATGAATCTGAAACTTGTTAAGAAGACATTGAGATAACTGCCTCCGAGATTCATACTAAAAATTGTAGCCATCGAAGAAGCCCATGATATTAATGCATTGTCTTTGGATAAGGTAATTAAGATTCTTACCAACTTGGAGATGAATTTGTTGAGGGATAAACGAGAGAAGAACAAAGGATTAATATTGCAAGCCGAGATTAGTAAAGTCATGAATGACTTAGAAGATGAATCCAATGAGAATGAGGATATGGAGTTATTGACAAGAAATTTCAACAAGTGGTTAAAGAAAGTGAAGAAGGATAGACTCGAGTTTAGACATAACAGTGGGAGTTCATCGAGCAAAAGCTTTAAACAACAAGTTAAAACTCAAAAGGGTGAAAGAAAAGTAAAGAAAATTCAATATCATGAATGTCAAGGCTTCAAACATGTGAAAGCGAAATGTACTAACACTTTAAAGAAAAGAAAAGGAAAGTCTTTTATGAGCACTTGGAGTGAGAATGAATCCAAAAGTAAGTATGGTAGTGAAGAAGAATTTGTGAGTAATGCTGTGTTGGTTGCTTTATATAGCAAAGTTCAGTTGCTTGCTTAACTACAACGAAGAACGAAGAAACTGATGATGAAACTGTAGATAAATCAGTCCGAAATTCTAAGAAAAATGCAGATGAATCAATCCAAAGTTCAATTTCAGATTATGATAATGCAGTGATTTGGATTACATGGAGGAGGATATTTGTAAAGCTTATAAGTTAATGTTTACTGAATAGGTCCAAACATGTAAGAAGAATGAGAAGTTGAAGAAGGAAAACTCCATCATGTAGACCATCATTCAAGATCTAGAAAAAAAGTTGTTATCTAAAATAGATGAGCTTGATGAAACAAAGTTAAAGCTGCTCAGTATAGAAAAAGGGATAATAATGTTAATGGAGGTACCGAAAAGTTGCTAGAAATTAGTAAAGATTAAAAGAGACCTTCAAGGCATTAGCTATAAAGGTGAATGTTTTAAGTCGAATGATGAGAAAAATAATGCGGCCAGATCTATTCAAAGAGAAACTTTGAGGAAGAAACGAAAATTTATACCTACATGTCACTTTTGTGGGGTTATCGAGCATATAAGACCCAAATGTTACAAGTTATTACATGTCACTTTTGGGGATTTTGATTGATCTTTGGAAGCTAATTTTCGAAGATTTTTTTTTCTGAATTAGATAGCTGTGTTTTCTGTCCATCTTTTCATTTGGACGCAACTCTTTTATTTATGAAATTTGGTGATGAAACGTTTATTTGTTTGTTGATTTTTGTAGCTATTATGCATAGAATGTTTCAGTGATAATATCGAAGTTTCATAACAGATTTCTTGGTGAACAACTTCCCATTCTTTCATTGAAGAAGCAAGATTTTAGGGGATATATTTTTTTTATCTCAAGTGTCTTTGTTTATGTTCTTTATTATTTTAATCACTTGAGTTGTTTATTTTCATTCTTGATCATCAAATACTGTTGAGAAAATTACCTATTGAGGTTTGCACGAAGTGGTCATAGTATTGAGAGTGATTTACTTTCACTAGTTGTAAGGATGAGAGATAGTGTCAATAATTAGGTAAGTCAGCTCTGTAATACCTTAAGTAAAACTATTGTTATATCATAAGTGAAAGTGTTTAAGCTAGGTGAGGGCGCCGCACATATAGGCAAAATATGCCGAACTGCATTATCAAATCTCGAGTGTTGATTTGGTTATTTTGCATTTAATTTTTCTATTTTTTGTTTTCGTTTGTGCTAGAAACAACTGCGACTGAACCAGAATTTTTGTGAAACTACATCCTTTCAGATTTTCACAAATCATCTTCTTCTCTCTTTGTGGTCCTGTGATTTCTATACATTACTAAAATATCACAACAGATCTTAAATCCAAATACACCAAATTCAGATGAAGGAAGAAGATATTCCAAAAACCGCATTCAAAACACACGATAGGCACTTCAAGTTTTGGGTAATTCCCTTCAGGCTTAAAAATGCACCTTCGACCTTCCAAAGCTTGATGATCAAGATTTTCAGGCCACGCTTGTGGAAGTTCCAGTTAGTTTTCTTTGATGACATCCTCATATGTAGCTGGAACTTCATGCAACACCTAGAGCATTTACAAAAGGTTCTAAACATTTTAAAGCAGCAATAACTCTCTCAATGAGAGCAAATGTGTCTTTGGGGTCAAAAAAATTGAGTACTTGGGACATTCCATTTCTGAAGATGGAGTATCGATGAATGCAAAGAAAATCGACACAATCCAACAATGGCCACCACAATAAATGCTAAAAAAATCAAAGGCTTCCTCAAACTAACATGGTACTATAGATGGTTCATCAAGAACTATGGGATAATAGCCAAACCCTTGAAAGCACTACGAAGGAAACAAGCCACAGGGAAGTGGTAATGGCAGGAGGATTATCAATAAACATTTGAGAAGTTGAAGGAAATCCTGGTACAACTCCCATTCTCTCGCTACCTAACTTCTCACAACTATTCACTGTGGAAGCAAATGAGTGTGGAAAGGAATAGGGGTGGTACTCTAACAAGACGAACACCCTATAGCATTCCTCAATAAAGCACTGGCTCCCAAACGCTAGGGTCTTTCAACCTACGAAAAGGAGTTCTTAGCCGTCATCAAAGCTGTGAAACAATGGCATCATTACTTAAATGGAAGATTTTTCATAGTCTTAACGGACCACAAAAACTTGAAATACTTATTAGAGTAAAGATCTCGATGTCATTCAAACAAAACTGACTATCGAAGCTGAAGGGGTACAACTTTAAGTCTTTTACATAAGCAGTACAGAGAATGCCACAACTGATATGCTATCCCTGATTTCCAGTCAATAGTTATTAGCAATAATGGTATCCTAAGTCCAATCAACATTAATGGAAGAAATCAAAGAAAGGTGGAGGAGGGATGCTACCATCAGGGACCTAATTAGTAAGCTCAAGAACCAGGAAGTTCAAATAGGGAATTACAAATGGAGAAATGACCTGCTACGATGGAAAGGGAGACTGGTCATCAGCAGTAAAGGGGAATTAAAGAGGAAAATCATATCCATTGCACACGATAGCCCCCAAGGACGACACTCTGACGTAACTATAACATTAAAATGGGTACAAAATTGGTTCCATTGGAAACAGTTAGCCAAAGACATTTGAAACTATGCAACCGTGTTAAGTGCCAGCGAAGTAAGTACAACCATACCACATACCCGAGGCTATTACAATCTCTTCCAATACCAGAGCGCTGTTGGTAATAAATTAGTATGGATTTCATTAAAGGCCTACCCCTCTCTAAAGGAAAGTCTTGCATCTATGTAGTTGTGGCTTGATTGAGCAAGTATTTACATTTTATGACCCTCGTACACCCGTACACAGCTTAGGATGTTACGTAAACTTTTATAGATTATGGTTTTAAATTACGCGGAATGCTAAAAGCTATAGTAAGTGACCACGACCCTTGGTTCTTAAGTGTATTTTGGCAGGAGACATTCAGACTACAAGGTGTCAACTTGAAATTCTCTATGTCCTATCATCCTCATACAAACGAATAATCAGAGGCCATCAATAAGATCCTGGAAACCTTTCTCAGATGCTTATGTAGTGACACTCCTCAGAAGTGGGCATACGAGTTGTCAATGGCGAAGTGGTGGTACAACACAATCCATCATGTAGCCACCAATGCAACTCCGTTCAAAATCCTTTGTGGTTACCCCCCACCTCTCTATGTAGCTTACTTAGTTGGGGACTTCCATAACCTTCTGATGGACCAAGCATTACGAGATCAAGAGACAACACTTCAAATAGCAAAATTTAACCTAAATAGAGCACAACAAAGGATGAAGCAAAATGTAGATAAAAAGAGGACAGAGAGGGAATTCAAAGTGGAACAATGGGTTTATGTCAAACTTTAACTGTATAGACAGCACTCCATGCAAAGAAGGGCAAATCAGAAACAAGCTCCACCATATTATGGGCCATTTCATATTGCAGCGAAGATAAATAAAATAGTGTACCTTCCATGTTTTTCAACTAAGAAATTTATCTCTGAAAAAACGCCCTGCTTGACACAACTTCCACCCTCGTTAACTAATGTAGAAAGGGTACCTAAAGCAATATGGGGAAGACGGATGGTCAAATGTCATAACCACTTAATAACTTAAGTATTGGTGCAACGGCAGGGAGAAACCAAAGAAAGAGCCACGTGAGAGACCATGTTTGAGTTGCAGAAAATATTTCTAAAAATTATTCTGAGAGATAAGGTGAATTTTGAAAGGGTAGGGGATGTTGATGAAGGAGAGAAAGAGAATGAAGTCATGGAGGAAAATTAAAGAACAAGAAAATGAAGAAAATGACATCAAAAGGTTAAACATCAATAAATAAGACAAATATGTGTCATATTGTAACGGTCTTCACAAACCATCTAGGATCGTAACATGTGTCATCATTGTAATGGTCATAGTACTATTTCATAGCCGTTGTAAAAATTTTGAAGCGAAGTTGGCTACTCTCCTTCTTTGTCTCTTCTTTCCCCGCACTCAGTTCCTTTAGGCTCTAAAAAAGGTTACCATAATACCCACCTCTCTATTTTCGCACGGCTTCCATCAAAATCGAAACTTTTTCGATTCTAACTAGCTCTCTTGCCCCGCAACTCCACAATTCGGTGATTTTGTATAATGATTCACGTGAAGAAAACTGGCCCATCAATTGCTGTTTTACGCAACTTAAAGAGTTGCAGGCTCCCAATTCCAAACTCACGATATTTAACGGACCAATTCATTACTTTAATGGGTTTGTTACATGAATAGAATTTCTCCATAGGTTTGCTATGGTTTTCCGTTTTATATAAAAAGTACTTCCATGCTTAAGATTTTTAATTTCCAGGGTGAATGCAGTACTGATGATTTTACTGTGTAATCCCAAATCAGCTTCAACCTCGACAGGAGAACTTACAGCATAAACACACATGAAATCCATTGCTCTTTAATGATAATGCAATCAATCCTGTCCAATTTGTCTGTCCGGACATGTTCTCATATAGTCAAATGCTACTAGTGTAGTCTGCGTCTAAGGAAAATATGTAATTAACAGCAATTCCTTTGGCCGTTCAAAGCAAAAGGATACTCGGAGTCTTAATTGGTTGAATGCAATGTTTGCGAGTGCCATGTTTCGTCGTTGATTCCTCAAATAATTGCAGCCCGAACAGGAATGTTGCCCAACAATTTCTGAAGTATTGTGCTTTGATATTGAAGTACATTGGTTTATCGACCAAAAAAAGTTGCCGATAAACAACCAAAATGTGACTGCGGCAAATTTTGAAACACAATGCAGTCTGATGCCTGACTAAGTACAGAGTTCCTCTTCCACCTCACCATCTGCAGGAGAATGGAAGGAGATGATTGACGAATCAAGAATGGTAACTTTCAAGTGCAGGAGCTTTACATGAAACATTAAATCTCACCACCAAGCTTGGTGGCTAAATTAGCCTGAGCATCAGCCTCAACGTTATGTTCCTACGAAGCATAAACATGGACAATTAACTAGTAGAAGATTAAAATGAGGACATCTTACAATCCACGTAAATTGCAAATACCCTTAAAAAATGAGTTATCTGAAAAGACACAAACTTTTTCTCCAAAGTCTTGGCCTGCTCATACAAGATGCTCATCATCCAATGTCTGACCTTCCATTTACCCTGTAGCTGTTGTAAGGTAAATTACATAAAAGTCTCACTAGTAAGCAGCCGCCATTAATGACAAGTTCATAGGAATTAGAAAAAGATAGAAAGCCAGAAACAATAAACTAACCTGGAAACAAACCAGTTTTGAGTCACCTAGGACTCTAATTTTTGTATAACCTTTCTTCAAAGCATGTTCCAGTCCTAAAATCACAGCTTCATATTCGGCCACATTATTGGTCTTGTGGCCCAAGCCTTTCCGCAATCTGCAGATCTATTGAATTAAGATTTAGAAATGCCGAAGCACTAAGAAAAAGATCCAATGCACAGACAAAAATGAATGCATACAGGACGACCATCAACCGTCCAAAGCACAGCTCCAGCACCAGCTTGTCCGGGATTTCCCTTTGAAGCACCATCAAACTCAAGAACACAAGAGTCCTGCAGATAAAAGAAAGGGTCAACTGTGAAAAATATTAAATCATTCCTCCTAGTTTTCTTCCTGATTAAGTCAAAAGCATCTAGAAAGGGAATGTCTAACAGTTACCATTTTGTTATCTCATCAGTGTGCCCTGTGCTATATATAGAATGTACAATAGGCATCTTTTTGTTACCACTTACATGATCGTGGGAGGAAGAATGAACTTCAGCTTCATTATCCACTTTAAAGTGCTTCCTCAAAGGTTCTGTAGAAGCAGATGTTGATCCATCTGCTTCCTGCAAAACAACTGGCATAAATCTACGAAGCCACAAAATACAGCTATTCAAGTATGTTATACAAATATTCTAACATGTGCACTTAAAATGGTTGGCAATGCAATTGGAGATGATTTTCCAGTCCTTTACTTTTCCTGTATGCATGTAGTATAAGCCAAGAGCCAACAGCATGCTGGAAGTAATTATCACATGCAAAGCACACAATTAAACTTATAATTCTTTTCAGATAGTTTCCTACTATGATAGTCATCAATGAACTGACTTCTCAGCAGAAAAGCACGAAAACCAGTTCCTAATACAGCCTATTATCTTCAGGTCTGTTCACTGAACTTTTTCCTCATATTCTTGATTAATGCAATACAGCACTAACAAGTACGCACTAACAGCCATAGCAGGAACCCATGCACAGTGGGAAAGAAAGAACAGTAATAGGGCCGGGGAGAGGGAGTGCAGGAGAACAAAAAAACAACACTGCACCTTTCATCTTACTCGTTTTCAATGTTTATGTATGTTACAATTCCAAAACGATACAGATGAGACCCTTACCACTGTTTGCAGTTCTAAAGCTTCCATCGATCCCTTTTCAGTAGCACTCGTCTTATTTGTTTCTCCTTTCAAAGAAGCACGTTTCTGTAATTGTTTAGCTCCAAAAAGACAAAAAGGACCTGAATTTCTTGAAAGAATATTAAAGATGGATAAAAAATCCATGGAAGATATGCTCACATAACATTCTAGGTATCAATCAACCATTAGGACTCCTAGAAATTTGAATTGGCTTTAGCGTAGGCCAAACTGCTCTTGAATTCTACAATCATAAGTACTTAGCAGAAATCAGTTACTCACCTAATCAACGTCATAAGTTCTCAAAGAACTTAGCATTAAAGGGGTTTAGTAAACGATTTTGATATCCAATCCTGAAACTGCTAAACATTGACCATTTATAAGAAATGAATTTGCCCAATCTGACAAAGGAGATGACTTACACCTGAATAGTACATGGCACAAGTGGACCAAAGAGGTCCTCTTTCAAATCTTCAGCTCTTATAGTGTACAAGGCATTTTGAAGTCCTCGGGAAGTGAGATACTCCTCAGTGACCACAGAAAAACAGTTCCCTTTGAAAATGCTGACAGGGGGATCGGATACCTACCAAAATGAAAACACAACAGTTTCTTCTTCAGTCAACCCTCCCGACAAAATCAAAATCTTAAGTGAATCTACTGAAGCTTTCTCAGTCACTTTAGTGTAAATACACCGAGAAACCCTTGAACGAAAAAACAAAACTAACTTAACTAGCATCACCAGCAATACAATCATGTCACACCCTGGTACCCTCCGTAGCATCTAAATAGTAACGACCTAACAAGTACAATAACTAAATCTCAAAATTGTCATACAGCAAACCCATATAGTTATAAAGCAAAGGAAAATAGAACTATTACGGAGGATCCAACTTGAGCCCGACATTCGTCGAGACTTTTATAAACACCAACAACATCCCCTTTCCGTATGACAAAGAAAGCATCTTTCTCTTTCTCAATAGTCACTGGCTCAGGAACTGATTTTTGCTTCTTCGAACTTTTCCCACTTGCACTACGAGACGAGTAGCATTGGGAATGAATTCTCGTCAAGAGATAATTCAAGTTCAGAGTTTTAAGCCCGCCATGTTCAAATCTTCCTTCCCATGAGAAAGTAGAAGTTTTTGGATAAAGAGAACTTCTATTAAGGAAATGGGTCTCTCTTCCAAGTAAGCAAGCGACATAGGAAGACACACGAGACAGTGTGTTCATTACAAGGGTAGGAGATGATGATGATGAACGAGAAGAAGCAGGAAAGGCGTGACGAGATGGGGTCTTGCGTGGAGGGTTTAAGCTGGTCTTGGGGAATTTGGGCTATGTAAAGCCTAATTCTTGATCTGGCCTGATAAAGCCCATCCTTGCTTTCCTTTTCTGTGTCCATGTTCAGTATGCTTAATGCTTGTGGCATGTAGACATGAGAATGGAATACACACTGTTGGCATCAAGAAGCAAAGTTTTATTTGCCTATCAAACGTCCATTTCCTAAACTAAAAGGATGCGGGGGAGGGTGACATACATGGTACTAACAAAATTATCATAAAATATAGTTAAAATAGAAAATAATGTTTAAGTCAATTTTCAAATCATTATAGAGAAATCATGATGTGATCCTCTCATGATTATAGTCAAGGATGTGAATACCATATGGTATTAGCCGGTACATATTGTACCGACCAAAAAATGGTATGGTACGTATTTTGTAGGTATTGGTAAAAAATAACGGTTAGTACTGGTTGTTTTTGGTCGGTACCGACCGATATCGATAATATCGGAAAATTTCGACCGGTACCGTTAAATAGAGAAAGTTCGAGGACCATTTTTGTAAATTTTGAAAAATCTAACCCTAAAAACACCCCCCTCCCGACGTGATAATGAAATACACATTGTTGACAACAAGAAACAAAGTTTTATTTGCCTATCAAACGTCCATTTCCTAAATTGAAAGGATGCAGGGGAGGGTGACCTACATGGTACTAACAAAATTATCGTGAAATATAGTTAAAATAGTCAATTTTCAAATCGTTATAGAGAAATCATGATGTGATCCTCTCATGATTATAGTTAAGGATGTGAATACTATACGGTATCGACCGGTACATACTATAGCGGCCGAAAAATGGTACAATATGTATTTTATGGGTACTGGTCAAAAATAACGTTCGATACTGGTTGTTTTTGGTCGGTACAGGCCGGTATTAACAATATCGGAAATTTTTGACCGGTACCGTTAAGTGGAGAAAGTTCGAGGACAATTTTTGTAATTTTTGAAAAATCTAACCCTAAAAACACCCCTTCTCGACATGATAATGGAATACATATTGTTGGCATCAAGAAACAAAGTTTTATTTGCCTATCAAACGTCGTTTTCCTAAACTAAAAGGATGCGGGGGGAGGATGACCTACATGGTACTAACAAAATTATCATGAAATATATTTAAAATAGAAAATAATGTTTAAATCAATTTTTAAATCATTATAGAGAAATCATGATGTGATCCTCTCATGATTATAGTCAATGATGTGAATACCATATGGTACTGACTGGTACATACTGTACCGGTCGAAAAATGGTACGATACGTATTTTGTGGGTGCCGGCTAAAAATAACGGTCAGTATCGATTGTTTTCGGTCAGTACCGGTCGGTACTAACAATATCAAAAAATTTCGACCAGTACCATTAAATGGAGAAAGTTCGAGGACCATTTTCCAAAATTTGAAAAATCTAACCTATAAAACACCCTCTCCTGACCCACCACTCCCCCGACTGTCTCTCATCTCTCTGTCGCTCGCCTCTCAATGTCACTCACTCTCACCGTCTCTCACTCTCGCCGTCGATGTTTTGCTGTCATGGTATCGTCGTCCTCAGCCTCGTCCTCCCTCGACTCCTCGTCCTTTGTCATGATCGTGGTCTCGCCGTCTTCATCTTCAACCTTCCTCCACGCTTGAAGACGCCACCGCCCGCTATAGTCGTCACTGTCGTAGCTGAGGACCACCGTACACTGCAGCACCACACCACCACACCTGTAATTTGTTTTTGGGTGTGTGTTTTTCTGTCTGTTTTCGAAAATTTCCTACTTCATTTAATTTTTTATTATGTTGGATGATGGATTTCTGATTGTGATTGTTGAATGCCGATGGTATTGAGGTTGCTTGTATTTCTGAATTGGTTGGATTTGTCGGATTGGTGATTCTGGTGTTAAATATTGAAGTTGAAACTGGTAACATTGACAGTGTTGATTATGTTGAAGCCTTGAAGTTGAAGCTGAAGGGATTTTGTGATTTGTCACGGTATTGGATAATTGGAGTTGGGTGTATATTGTATAGCATTATTAATGTATATGAATATGTTAGATTTTGGATTGTTGAAATTAATGATCACGGTGTATTGTTGAAGTTAATTCTGTATTTGTGATTTGGAAATTAGAAATGGGTATAGTTGACTGTGAAAATTGGAAATGAAATTATATTGTTCTGTTTGTTATTAGTTATCAATTGAAAAAATTGAAATTCGTTAATTTTATGTTATAATTATGAATAATTATCTTGTTAGAACTTAGAAGTTAAATGCAACTAATATATGCCAAACTACTGAAAACTTATCTTTAACTTCTTTGGACAAATTTAAATAAATGTGTATTTATAAAAGTTAATTGGTTGGCCTATCTCATTCTCACTTTAATAGATATGTTAATTGCGTTTACTTTTTAAGTTCTAAAAATTAATAAAATATAATGCATATTAACTAAAATTCACAATTTTAATAAAAGTTTAGAAATATATGT
>JAOQMP010000001.1:4379682-4398730 GCA_027563575.1 Erythroxylum pedicellare
ACTCAGACAAGCTGTCTCTATCTGGGGCTAATTTTAAGTATACCTTGCAGTTTCGTAATCATTTTACTCAATTCAATTTAGAGACTTGATGTTTCTTAATGATATTAGTTGACTTACTTACTTGCAGGCAATAGGACATGGGGTTTCAAGCTCATTACTTAGCAAATTATGTGATGTTACAAAGCAATTTTTGCACTTCCACTCAAAGAAAAATAGAAATATGCTCAAGGATAATCGAAATATCATCATGGATATGAAGAAGAGCAAGATCTTTCAGACAAGCAAATTCGTGATTATTGTGATCGTCTCTTACTTAATCTATTCCCAAAACGGTCGAGAAAGCTTGAATTTTGGCCAGACAACCCCAATGAATTTAGATACTTGCGATGTTCATGTTCTATAAACTATATAATAAATCATATATATAGTGAATAAAGATCTTAACTTTTTGGATATTATTTTATTTTTCAACCAAGTGTATGGTTATTGTCTTGCCATATTATGAGGTCAATTGCAAATCTTGCAGAGTTGTGCTGAATGAATACTTGGAGAAGCTTAAGGTTCTAGTAGTTGTCGTCCTTAAGGCTATGGCAAGGTCACTAAGGTTGGAAGAGGATTGTTTTTGAAATACAGGGATAAAGAATTCATAGCAGTAAGGTTGAATTACTATCCCTTATGTCCAAGCCAAGACTCGGTTATTGATCTTAGAGCTCACTATGATGGATTAGGAATATCTGTTCTGTTACAAGACCACGTGAGAGGTCTTCAGGTTTTTAAGGATGAGAAATGGTACGATGTTCTGATAGTTCCTGATGCACTTCTAATCAACGCTGGAGATCAAATAGAGGTGTAATTTATGTCTCTCTTAACAAACTTGATTTGCTTTCATGTTTTAGTATTAGCAATCAATCAAAAATTAACTTTTTTATGTCTCAATCTCCCAGGTTTAACTTTTTTACAGGTTTGATAGCTTAGGAAAAGCAATTGGCTCAAGCATGTGTGTCAACTTTTGAAAAGTAGATGGGAGGCTAGTTGGTTCTAACATCCTTTAGATCCCACTTCATCAGAGAGGACAGAATCATAAATCACATTGCATACAATCTGCAGCTACAGAATTGGAAGGTATGCACATGGAACTTCATCAGTATAGTCGTCTTGATCCCTCAAGGCCAGTAGAAGAACTTGAGGTGAAGTTAGTTCCAGGATAAATCAAAGCTTTCATTTCAGATACCAAGAACTTAGCTACTTATGTTTGCGTTGACAGTAGATTGGATTGTAGTTTTTGCGTTGTTGTGGTTAAAATGAATCTAGTAAGTTGTGGCACTTATGTGTGGTGTGGTAGGAGAGTTAGAGAGTTGATTTTGTTTAGGTTGTGAGTAAGGAAGTGATGTAGTTTCAAGGTTTCTTATTGGTTCCTATTGTGTAGCAAAGGACTTTGTCCCTTCTAACTCTTTTGAGCAGGTTAGAGCTCAAAGGGACTTGGCTATAGTTGTATTCCAATGTTGTACATAACTCTATTTTTGTATAAAATCTTCTGACTTAATGATAGATGAAAGCAAGTCAAAAAAAGTACCAGAAGGTCAAAAACTACAGTGCATTGGTCATGGAGTGTTGCCAGAAAGGAACACAACACTGGATGCCATAAAAATATAGTTCCCTACTAATGATTTAAATAACACTTACCTTAGTGATTGCTGTAGCAATATTATGATTTTCTTTGGATTGCTACAACTGCTTATTAGAACAAACTTAAGAATTGAATCAATCAAAAGACTTCAATGCCTCCTTTTCATCACCCATGAAAAAACTAATGTCTCCCATTCTAGATGACACATCAAGACTAAGTAAATTGATCTGTAGACAAAACAAGAAGTCGGTAAGCTATTAATAGGTATGGATTGGAGTAATTGATCTTATCTGAAGAAAAAAGGATAATGGATATCCTATGCAATTTGCTAAGCTTCCCTAATAGGTCCATAAATTGTTCATTGAAACTTCAAGTCTCCATAGAAGTAGCTTAAAGTTTTAGGGGGATCGATTCAAAATGGCAAAAGATTTAGTTGTTTTCATTCCTTTACTTCTCCATAAGCAAACCATGAGATGACAAGTTGTTTCTTGGACAAAGTACATGAAATTGGAAAGCAGTTGCTCAATTAATGACATATTAAAATTTGACTAATATTTTTTATAATTTAATATTTTGAACATAAATAATCTAAACAAATTTAATTAATTAAATATAATTTAATTAACTTAAATTTGGACTTAACAAAATTTAAAGTCATATTAATTGTAATAAATTAGTCGGGTATTGTTTGAAATTAATAAATTAAATTAATTTTAAAATTTAAAATTGAAGATAAAAATTTTAATTTAAACAAACCCAAACAAATCAATTGTCAATAGGAATGGTAACAGGAAAAAAATGGTAGTTTGACTCGAAGCTTGTCCAGGCCCAAATATCTAAATCATCATCAGTTCATCGTCATCCTGCTATCTCTTCCCTTCAAAGTTATGTATACCAAATATCTATGATATGTAAAATATTACTTTTGGATTATCAACATATGTAGTTTGAATATTAATATATTAATAGTGACAATTTAATTGTGAAAGTACTAAATTGTCACAATTCCTATTGTATTAGTGACACAAAAATAAATCATCATAGTTAATCCAAACAATATTATCAATCAATTGTTTTGTCACAACAAACCTCGTATCTGTGACGAAATAATACTTTGGCAACAAAAAATTGCCACTAAATTACAAATGATAGTGACTATAGTTATGGCTTAGTGATTGTGACAATATTAAGTAGACACTAAGTAATTGATTATTTATTGACAAAAGTTTTCAACACAACAAGTAACATATTGTGTGATGATAAACCGTGTCGTCACAACAAGAAAAAAATATTAGTGACTAAACTATGTTTTGTTACAATAAAAAGAAAATATTAGTTACCAACATATATTTTGTCACAATTACAATTAATTCCGGCCAAAATTATTTTTGCGCCAAATTTCATAGGCTTTTATTGATAAAACTTAGTGATAAATAAAGTTTAACACTATTAATATATTAATAGTGACAATTTAACTGTGCAAGATACTAAATTGCTACAATTACACATTTATAGTGACAAAACATATAAATCATCACAGATAATCCAAACAATAGTGTCAATCAAGTGTCTTGGCATAAACATCATAATCACAATTATTAATACAATCATTTTATTGTTTCATAAACATCATAATCACAATTATTAATACACCCATTGATTGACCACATTTACAAATATTTCCAATTTGGAAAGTCGTTACAAAATGAATTGATAACGGTTTTTTGTATTACGTGTGATGTTTCAATTTGATTATTTGACTATTCTAGCATGCCACCTTTGCAGAGTACGTACTCGGATATCACTCAGGATATTGGGTACGTGTCTTGTGAGAGTGGAGTTCTACAATATGCATCTCGTAATTCATCAAAATTAATATCAGAGTCAGAATAACATACCTCGTCTTTACCTGAATTAGCCATAAGGCAAACATCGCTTACTTCTTTAGATTCTTCTTCATAAAAGTTTTAAAAATCTTTATGAAACTAAACTACAATCATAGCTTTCTTTATGAGTTTTCTATTCTCTATTTTGTCCTTTTAAAAAAGGGGAAATTATGATCCGGTGTGTCTAGGCTTCTTGCAGTAATAGCATATGATTTGATTATTTTGTGTATTACTACCACTATTGCTGCCTTTTAACAGGAACTTGTTATTTCCATTTTTCTTATTTCCTTCTCTTTTCTTTCTTAGCTTCTTTTTGTAAAACGTGCACACTTTCTGACCATAAATTTGGATTCATCATCTTCATCTATTTGCAACCTATTGTCACTTTCATCACCATTTAATGGAATTGATTCATCAAATGCTTTTAGAGCCATTTCTCTCTTCATCTCGTTTAAGTTCTGTCTCATAAATCATCAAATTTCCTCTTACCCAATAGAGTGAGATAATTTCTAGATCCTTTGTAGTTTCTAAAGCAGTCACTTTGGGTTAGTAGTGACCTCAGGATTTTTGTTACGAGCTCATCATTAGGATATACTTTCCTAAGTTCTTCAAAGCTGTGATGATATTATTGAATCTGCCAAAGAATTTATCTATGGTCTCTCCCTGTTTCATGAAAATAGTTTTGTATTGATGTACTAAAAGTCTTATCCTTTATTTCTTTACCACATTTGTTCTTTCAAAGGTAACTTAAAGTTTGTCCCAAATTCCCTTTGCTGTAGAACAATAGGAAGTCTTTTCATACTCTTTTGGAGAGAGTGCACAAATTAGATGATGTCTTGCTTTAGCATTCATACGTGCATTTTCTCTATCAGCATCAATCCATAATTCTACATTATTAGTAGTACGAACTATATTTCCCATTTTGATAGCTTGCTAGATTTCAATGTCTATAGATTGAAGATAAATTGTCATTCTTTGCTTCCAATATGAATGATTATTTCCATTAAAATAAGAAGACTTTATAATAGACTGTCCTTTAAGAATTCTCAAGTTGTTTACCATGACTTATCATATACTGTAAAATACAATAAATGTGAAACCAAGGCTCTGATACCAAATGATAAAGCCAACACACGTAGGGGGTGAATTGTGTGTGACTTGAAAATTTTTGCAAGTTACTATCAAAATGTATAAAACGATGGGAGCCTGTTAAAACGATAGGAACCTGTTAAAGTTTAAAAAATAGAAGGAGCCTACTAAAGTGAAAGGAGCCTATTAAGATTTAAAATGAAAAGAACCTCATGTAAATGAAAGCAACAGTAACTAAAATGTAAAAATTTAAAAATTAAGGAAAGAGAAAGAATAACACAACTAATTTATAATGGTTCGGCTTATAAAGAAGCCTACGCCCAGTCTCCAAGTGTTCAACTTGAGTATTTCACCAATAAATCTCTAAGTAGGGATTTGACGAGCCTCTCCAAGCTCACAAGTACATATTTTCAAGGTTCTTCACCTTTCACACTAGTAGTATTTAGCTAGCATCTACAAGCTCTCAACAAATGAAAATATAACTTGCTCAATATGAAATTCAAAAAGTACCATTCTCTCTCAATAGAGTATTTTCCTTTTCTAAGGCACAAAGGATTTGATATGGATATGATTTTCAAGAATATTGATTCTACTGTTGAATTTAAAGAAATCTTGTGCACTTTGTGAATGCAGTAACTCTTCTTTAAATAGGCGTTCTCATCAACTAGTCATTGCTTAATTATTTAACTAACTAAATCTACTTTGAATCCATTTAAAAAATATTTTTGATATCATCGTTTGCAGTATCTTCAAAAATCTAGATGTTTGAATAAGGGTTAATTACCAAAAAAGCCTAAACTTTTGTCAAATTTTCAATTATAGCTCGAATTTTAAAAAGTAGCAATAAAATGCCAAAACTTTCTTTTGTTTCAATTCTAACCCAAACTTCAAAAAGTAGTAATAAAATGCTCAAACTTTCATTTTTTTTCAATTCTAGCCCAATGTTAGTATTTTCGTTAAGTTTGCTGACTTGACTTGCCACGTATTTCAGAAACCTTAACTGTTAATACACATTAACCAGAATTAACACAATAAATGAAGATTAATGAAACAACGTCGTTGTTTAAAATTGAGCTAAATTAGATTACACAGTCCCGATGACCTTTCATTTTGATTTCAGATTTTTCCTTCATCTTCAATCCGTTCTCTTGATTCCCTCACCCTTCGATTTTCAAGTTACACAGCCCCAATGTCCTCACACTAAGGACATCAGAAGAATGAACTAAAATGAAGAGCTTACTGGTGTAGTACACTATAATGCGATAGTAGTTTAGAGCATTAGAAGAACAAACAGAAAAGAAAGGGCTGTGGATATCAAGAGAACAATAAATAACATCGGCCTACAATTAAAGAAAATTAAAATTTTGAGCATTTTATTGCCACTTTTTGAAGTTTGGGTTATAATTGAAAAAAATGAAAGTTTAAGCATTTTATTGCTACTTTTAAAGTTTGGATTATAGTTAAAAATTTAACAAAAATTTTGGCTTTTTAAGTAATTAACGCTTTGAATAAATATGTGACTATATCTCAGAGCCGATTGTTAAATAAAGTAAATAACAGGATCCTTTGCTTATACAGAAATTATAGGAGCTTATCCATTCCAGATTTTGTGGGACCGTAGCTAAATAATCAAATAAGTTTGTTAAAATAATTCCTACAAAATAACAAACGTTTATCCATTTATTTTAAAGAGCTAACTAAAGATATAATTGTTTTAACATCGTTATCTTTTTGAATAAATCCAAATAAATTTAAATTTTGTAATTAAATATTATTAATTGTTATCATCAAAACCATTAATTTAGGGATGCTTCACTTAAGATGGGTTTCTAAAGTACAAAGGTTTAGTTTACAAGAATTTTCGTAATGTTGATCTGAATTACAATAATTTGAGGGAGATACATGAAAAGAGGAAAGAACTCAAATACGAGAAGTTAACAGAGACAAAGTTTTTAAACTAAATTGTCTAATTTTAACAAATTTAGCACTTAATTGACATTTTAAAAACTTTAACACTAAAGTTAAAATTTTTAGAAGGATTTAACAATTTTTTATTTATTACTCTTTTAAAAGAGGCATATAATCCATGCATCTAATCTAAATTTTCAATTTATAGCTTACTAAACTAAATTAAGATTGCATAAGCTGAAAAAAGGTGATTGTTTTTTATTTATAATAAACCATACATAAAATTGAACTGAGGTACTTTATTTTGAAGTTTATTTTTTATTAATATTTGTAATATCTATCTTGTTTGCTTATATAAGCTATCTGATATCATTTTAGGTAAAAAGTTCCATTATTTTTATCCTTTATTTATACTTAATTACTCTATATTTAAACTATAATTTTTAAGTTTAAGGTAAATAATAGATAGCATAAATATCATAACATTTTAAAATTTTAAAATACTTCTAATTTTTTGTTCATCAAATATAACTATTGATAAACTCTTTTATTTTATAACATACACAAATACTAAATCAAAATTTCGTAATATAATTATATAGTACTAAAGTGTAGAATTATGGTATGTATACAAAATATTTTTATTAATTAAATTTCATGATATATTAGTTTAAAATAATTTTTAAAATTGAAATAATTAAAATTATAAAATTAAACCAATTAAATTAAAGATGTCTATAAACAAAATTTTGCTATTTTTTTGGCTTTCATAATTATAATATTATATCAAAATAACGATTTAAAACTACTACACTAACCTTTCAAAAAGCAAAGAACCTATATTTACTTATTATAAATTTAAAATTTACTCAGATATTTAAAAATATTCCATTAACCTCTAATAAGAATTGTATATGTTGTCTTTTAATTACTTATGTATTATAAAATATTTAACATTTACTAATATTTATCTTAACTATTATATTTCTCTTTATAATTCAATTATAAAATATAGTAGTTTTAATTTGAAGATATTTTATGTATATTAATAACTTTTAAATTTGTAAAGTGATAAAAGGAATTTCATACTATTATTTTTTATAATTGCTGTAAGCCCACAACCACTATAAAATGTCATTTTATTCATATGTAATTAAAAAAGTACATTTTTACTTGATTAAGAAATTTTCGAATATGAAAAAATATTACTAGTTGATTTTAACTCAACAATATTTGAACATTACCTATCCTTTTATCCTTCTTCTTACTTCAATTGTTATTAATAATTATTTCTTTTTACCTGGTGTTCAATTCTAATTGATATATAAAAAGTCTTAGTTTAAGAATTCTCTATATTATTTCTTATTCTATTTTGGATGTGGAAATCATATATATAAAGTCAAAATTTAATATAATGGAAAATTTTATAACCTTTTTACTTTATTTTAACTTGATTTGGTTTTGATTGTTAAATGATGAAGGTACATGTTGATAAGTTTTATAATGAAAACTTTCAATATCGCAAGTATATGGATCATAACTTGTAGTACAAAAGTTGTGGTTCCCATAAGGACTAATAGACACCTAATAACTTAAATAGAACTTTGTCTAAGGTACTAAAGATTGTTTTAATTTAAAATAAATAATTTAAATTGAAACAACTAATAAAACGAACAAGTAAATAAGTGAGCTGCCAATAAAATAAGGTTAACCAAAGTTGGAGACTTCGAATTATTCTATCTCTATTTTTTTTCCTTTATCTTGTTGATCCAATTATGCTCGAACTAGATATCCTAAGGTTTTGATTACCATCTCTTGATATCTAATCAAGTAATCCTAATTTATTTCGATAATAACATAGTTATAATCTCTCAATTCACAAAATTACTCCTAACTATTCAATTAGATTTCTAACAATCCTAAGGATAATTAATTCACAATTAAGATCTCTCTTTAATTGTTAATTAATTTGATAATTATAGGTCTACTAAGCTACCAACTCTCATAGCATACCTTAACATAAATAACTTGATTAACTATCTTGATTTATTACCAAGTATAAGTATGACAATTATCACAAAGCATTCATAGATGTATTGAATCCAACAAGAGCAAAGTTCAACAAAACAATTTAAGAACAATCCCTAATATGGATTTAGAAACCCATAATCATGTTTAACATCTTAGGAATCCAAATAAACATTCAAGAAAATGAAAGAAATATCTCCTCCTGTCACAATCACGAGGTATCACGATAGTGAGGTGTCACAATTGTAAGACGCCTGCAGACATCTAATATCTTCTCTATTCTTCAATTCCCTATTTACATACATTCATAAACACATCAAACATCTCTTAAAACATAAACTTAACATCATTATCTAAACCAATAAAATAGCTAGAACATATATAAACATTAATAAAAACACAATTTTAAGCTTATACAAATGATAATCATATAAGAAAACACTTAAAATACACATAAACACCTAAAATAAATATACTATAATCTACACCTATTAACATCCCCACATTTAAACCTTTTTTTGTCCTTAAGTAAAACTAAAAAAAAACAGAACAATTAAACATATAATCATTCAAGATGTAATAATGATACAATGACATCAAATCTTATAGAATTAACTTAATCTTAAACATCAATCACTCAAAATGTGTTAACATATTAACTTATTCCTTTTTATGTTTGAGTGCTTTGATTTGAAAATACATATCAATAAAAATATAAACACCCTATTCATACACCTGTAGCATTTGCAAGTATACATTTATGATTATTGATCAATCAAAAAGACAAACTATTACTAAATATCATTTCATGAAAATCCATGCTATTTGTTAAAAATTAGTAGGTTTTATTTATTGTAACAAATTTTTTTAATTTTCTTTAACGATGACCTAGTATTTTGACGTAAAGGTAAACACCTTTTCATGAATATCCCCCAATTACTTAACTATAGGGATGGATCCACATTGGGGGAAAATGGGGGCACTTGCCCCCACTACCTCCAAAAAATTTCATATAAAAATTATTATTATAAGTTTTGATCCTATAAATTTTTTTTTCTCCCATTAAAATTTTGCCCCCATTCAAAAAAATTTCTGGATCTGTCCCTGCTTAACTAGGTTACATTTTCTATTTAGCTTGGTTGGAGTGTCATTCTAGCCTTTTGATGTGAATGCCCCCAGTTACTTGACTAAATCACAACTCTTAACTACCTACTAATTTTATTCTTAGCCTAATTTTCTTAAAAAGGGCCAACAGAATAGGAATTTAACACACATGTTTTTACCATTTAATTTTTTAGTCTATCTCATTTGTTTTTAGTTAACCACTCTCATGAAAGGGTACTAATAATGTTACCAATTTAATTAACTATAATTATAAATGTGTAAGAATAAAATTCATAAAGTGAAACAATAGGTATCATATCCTAATTAACATACATATTCATCCCAAAGACACTTAAGCCAAAAAAATTCATAAGTTACTATACCTTTACAATTTAAATGACCAAGTTCAAAGCTAAACTAATTCTGTTCAATTATTGCCATTGACACATTCATACAATGCACACATCATGCAACAAAATGTTAACGTAATGCCAACCTTCTCAAAAACTAACACAATACAAATGCAAAATTCACACACAATTGATATGCAATTGCATATACATCATTACACTTGAACGACACATTGTCCTCAATGTGAGAAACAAATCAATATAAAGAAAAATAAACAACAATAAAGATAAAGTTAGATCAAGAATATTTATGGTGATTGAGGCGGTGATGGTGTTAGTGATGGAATTTGGAGACATTCTATGCCATAAAGATCCATCAATTTAATCCCTTCAAAATAAACATAAAAATTAAAATAACAAAGTACCAATAAAATAAATTGAAAATAAAAAGATATCTTAATTCTTAGGTTGCCGTATAAGTAGCACTTGTTTAACTTCATTAGCCTGACGTATTCTACCTTCTACCCTCAACCTAAGTCTATAATTAGTGGCTTGCTTCCACCCATTTCTCCATATGGCATTTTAGTAGCCTTTAAATAAGCCACCAATTGTAGGATAATAAGGAGGGCATAATTGATCAAATTAAGAAAACTAAGTAAGTTCATTAATGCCCATTTTGGTAGCAAACTGTCAACAACATAGGGAATGATGAAACTTCTTGAATCTTGAATTGAATATAGTAGTTTGTAATGTGGGAGGCAAAAACTATTCGTAGTTAAAGCAACTTCCAATACTTCATTAATAGTGCCTCCTCTTACTCCTTTAAAGATTCAACTACATCAATTCTCATGAACGACCTGCCTCCTTTGAATTCTTTAATATCTTATTCATATTGAATTGTACTTGTTCATCACTAATATGAAGGATAAGGTTGCCTTCATGGACATCTACCAAAGCTCGTTTAGAATTTAAAAATGTTCTATCAAGAATTAGTGGACAGTTTCAATCCTCTTCAAAGTTTAGCATAACGAAATCCACATGATGATAAACTTGTCTACTATTATAGGCACATCCTCCACCATGCTAAACTATTTCTTTATCGATTAATCTGTTAAATAAACAAACATGAAAGTTGAATTCACATCTCCTAGCCTCAATTTCTTGAAATTTGAGAAAGGAATAAGATTAATAGTTGCACCTAAGTCACATAAGCATTTAGAAAAATCTAAATTACCAACTACGTAAGCTATAGTAATACTCCCCAGATCTTTCAACTTTGAGTGCATGTGGATAATAATTGTAGAACTACAACTTTTCATCATAAAGGCCATTTGATTTTCATCCCAAGTTCGCTTATTTAATAAGATGTCTTTGAGAAATTTCTTGCACTTAGGTATGCTCTCCAAAGCTTCCATAAAAGACAAGTTAATTTGCATCGTCTTTAGCTTTTCCACGAACTTTGCAAATTATGCATCTAATTTATTCTTCTAAAGTCTTTGCGGGAATGATAGTTTTAATGGATATAAAGGAAGAGGAATATAAGGAGGATCCTCATTCTTAACTTCATCCTTTTTCTTCTTCTCTTGGTCTTCTACAGGGTGGGGTTTAGTTTGTTTTTTTGCTAGTTCTTCTATCTCTTTCCCACTCATAAATGTGATAGCCTTAAATTGCTCCCTTGCTTAGAGGGCTCCCTATATTTTGTATAGACAATGCATTAGCTAACTCCCCCACTTAAACCTCTAGATTATGAATGGAAGAGGCATGATTCTTTGCTATTTGATCAAATTTTGCTTCCATCCTCTTCTGGGTCTCATTTTGACTTATGAACTTGGAATTTTAACATATCCATTAACTTGTCCATCTAATAAATCAAACTTGTCTTAATGAAATCCTAGTGAGCCTTGAATTCTCACTTAAGTTTCTGCATTATTAGACTAAAGAAAATAGGGTGGTTTTCCCACCTAGGATTGTATGTGTTAAGTAAGGATTATTACCTCCCTGACCAAACTGTGCTCTTATAAAGTTGAGTTGTTGTAGGTTGTTATTTTCACTAGGAAGCAATCAATTATAATATGGCTCTTTCATTTATACAACTTACATTTATGTTGAATTTCTTTGAATAGAGAGGAAAGAGGTGGCCTTCAAGCTGTTTAATTGCTTAGTTAGTTTGGTGAATCTAGATCAATAATTCCTTTTGGATCCTATAAGGTTGACTATTGTCTACTTCATTCCGATGTCCAAAGATAGTTATTGTTTGCTCTCTCTTCTAATAGATTATATGTTGCTTCAACTATTTTCCTCAGTAATAAGCCATCAGTTGCTGCATCAATGGCATCACATGTGAGTGGATTAACTCCACTGTAAAACATTTGCAATAGGAACTCCTTTAGCAAGTTTTGATGCAAAAAGCTCTTTGGTAACTCCTTAAATCGCTCCTATGCTTCTTATAATGACTCCCTTTCGTTTTTTTAGAAATTTGTAATTTCCTTTTTGCGCATTATTGTCTTTGTCAAAGGGAAGTACTTAGCCAAAAAAGGCTTGCACCAGGTGCCCCTATCTTGTGATGTTTATTGGGTTGAGTGAATGAAACCACATCTTAGCTCTATCCTTGAGTGTCAAGAGGAAGAGCCTCATATTGGCTGCCTCTTTCAATAACCCATTATACCGAAACATATCACAAATCTCTAAAAAATTAGCTAGATGAGCATTGTGATCCTCATTAGCCAAACCGTAAAATTGCACTTGATTTGCAGCATGTTTAGCAGTGCTAGTTTGATTTCGAAGGTATTCGCTTGCAATGGTGGTTGTGTAATTCCTTGATGATTGATATTGAACCCTGACCTCATGAAGTCTATAAGGGTCCTTTTTCCCTCTCCTTGTATTCTTTCCTCTACCATTTTTCTTTATATTACATCTTGACATTTAGTTCTCAAATGTTTCATTCTTACTTTGTGATGTTTAGAGCTTATGTGTATTCTACTTTTCTTGCAAACTTTTTTTATGTTTGTTTTGTTAAGGCACTTCCACTCATACAAGTATTACATCCTTAAATCAAAGGAATTCAAATTGTGTGAGATGCTAAATCAATTCCCCAGCAATGGTGCCAAAATCTTGTTCATAAGTTTTATGATAAAAACTTATAATACCGCATGCATACAGATTGTACCTTATAGTACAAAAGTTATAATTTTCACAAAGACTAAAAGAAACCTAATAACTTGAATAGAACTTTGTCTAAAGTATTAAAGATTAATTTGAATCAAAATAAATAATTTAAATTGAAATAACTAATAAAACAAATAAGTAAATAATTGAGCTAACAATAAAATAAGGTTAACCAAAGATGGAGAATCAAGAATTATTCTATCCTTGTTTTTTTTTCCCCTTTATCTTGTTGATCTAACTATTTTTTATCCTAGATATCCTAAGGTTTTGAATACCTTCTCTCGAGATCTAATCAAGTAATGCTAGTTGAATTTGATAATAAGATAATTGTAATCTCTAAATTCAAAAGACTAATCCTAACTATTCAACTAGACTTGAAGCAATCCTAAGGATAATTGATTCATAATTAAGATCTCTCTTTAATTGTTACTTAATCTGATAATTGTAGATCTATTAAGCTACCAACTCTCGTTGCATACCTTAACACAGATAACTTTATTCACTATCTCGATTTATTACTAAGTATAAGAATAAAAATTATCACAATGCATTCATAGATGTATTCCAAATAAAAATTCAAGACAATGAAAGAAATAAAGGGAAAAGAAAGAAAAACTAGTTGGAGTCTTGATATGGAAATTTGGAATTTCTCTGAAGCTCTCTAAATGTCTCTTCTTGATCTTCTTTTGATTTGGTGGTTGCTGCCTCTTTTGGTGTTTTTCTTTTAACCTTTCGCATTTGTTTCTTCAGAAAGATAGATGGTAAAGACAAGTTCTTTAAGCTACAGGTTTGGCTTGTTAGGATCTTCTGTCTGGGATATGATTAATTGATCTTTTATATTAGAACTAGGTTAAATAGACACAATATAGATCTTTGGTTAAATAGAGACATGTAGATCTTTGATTATATTTGTGATCCTTTATAAGCTTAATCTTCTCAACAAATTTGTTGGGTATGATATAGTTATTATGTAGGTCAAGGATACTAGTACACCTTGATGATTTAGCCCAAACTTATAACTAATAGCGTACATCTCTCTTTCTATCTTATAGCTTTATATATAAGTGATTTGTATGGTTAGATTTACCTTATCTATAACCTAACTTAAACTAGTGAGATAGGCAAGATAAGAGAATAGGTCGTTTTCTTTATGTTGTGGTTACTCTAAAAGGTGATTATATAAATTACAAAGAACAACAATTATGTCTTCAAATCTAGGCATTCTGAATATTGTTTTATTATTCATCTATCTAATATTAAGGTGCATAGAATGCTATGAATGATCTTTTAATAGCTTCCAATGATATTTAATTTTTACATGTGGCATTATATCATATTATCAATATACAACCCTCAATTTTTAATAGGTTAAAATTTTGAATTAGAAAACCTAGATTGAAGATTTTAGAGTTCTGAAAAAATTCTCAAATTTATTTTCATGAAACCCTAAAATTGTTTTTTGTTTCTTGTGATTAAATCATGAGGTTAGTTAATAATTATACCCAAGTGGGTTGTTAATTGATTTTATAAATATTTTATTAATCATGCCTTTTATTATGAATAAGTTAGGAGATTGACTAATAGACGCACCAAAGTAGGTTATTAATTTGTTTTATAACTTATTTTGTTATTAAATCATGCCATTTTATTGTGAATAAATTATGAGATTCATTAATAACAACACAATAGTGGGTTTTTCAATCAATTTTATAACTTGATTATGTTTAGATCATGTTTTCTATGTTTCATATAAGTTATTATGGTTGTTGCCTTTTTGCTATATATTTTTTTAGTGTTATGTGTATTTTTTGGACATTGCCTTACTGGTAGATCAGACATCATTATTTGGTTAACCAAATCCTAAGTTATAGAAGGTTGTAAGATTTTATAACTTCTAAAAAAAGTTTTGTCAAACCATTCAGTCAGTCAAAAATACAGTCCAATCCACTAAGTCGATCAAACAGTATGTCCAATTGACTAAATGGTAAACTAAATATGGATAATTTTAAATTTTCTCATGTCTTTTTATAATCAAAGCTAGCATAATAAATCTCAATCACTTTCCAAATTTTTTTTAGCTCTTTGCTTGGTATTGTTACTTGCTTAAAGGTAGTAATTCTATATGAGTTTGGTGAGATAGAATAATAAATATTAAATATTATAAGTTATGAATTATATTTGTCTAAAAAGGATAATGGTTTGTATTAGGGTTGCCTTCTTAATCTATTGAAACTCTTATTTACATTATTTATTCTGGCTCAAGGGAAATTTATAGTGTGGATTTTTATTCTATTTCTTTTGGTATTTTATGAGAGGAACCTTATTTTTTTAGTCAAGTAGCAGTAAATAATCAAATATGTGAAATTGAGACCTTGGCTAAGAATAACTTTAATAATTAGAAGAATGACCTAGTTGTAGCCTTAGGTTTGACAGATTTCAATAAGACTTTCATTAAGAATGAGCCTATGCTTATAATACAAGAAAGTATGGTAAAATACAAAGTTTTCTTCCAAAATTCGAAAAGATTGAATAGATTGAGCATTATGGTCATGTGGAAGTCCATTTCACCATCCTTTAAGGGTAGATTACCAACCAAAAACAATGTCAAGAAGCTTATGGCAACTTTGAGAAAAAAGTTTTATGAAATATGAGAAAATTGAAGTTATACAACTTATGAAAAGTTTAAATTCTTTAACGTATAATGGACCATCTAAGGTTGAACTTACATATGAAGATCTAAGACATAGCAAATTAGCTATATACAGTTCCCAGTTTTAGATTCATTGTCAATGCATCAAGTGTTGGATTCTTTGATCTTTCATTTTAGTTCAATGAAGATAGTTTTAAATGCTAAAAGTAAGGTATAGACAATGAATGAATTGATTTAAATTTGAATCTAGAAAGAGGAAAAGATAAAACATGAGAAAGTTTATATAATGAATTTTGTGTCTAAGGCCTTGGCAGAATTATAAATCACAACCTAACATTTACCAAAAGGTTAGAGTAGGCCCTTATAATCTATGCTATCATGTTATACCATAAACTTTTCAAAATGTACTATTAACATCCTAAACCTTAACATAATTAGATTTATGTTAGTGTATAGTAATTATACCATTAATTTAACCTATGTAGCATCATAATTGGACAATTTGGATCTACTAGATGCTGACATGGTTTTAAAAACAATTATTATAGACATTGAAAAGATGCAATTTGCACATAATCACTTGTAAAAAGTTATAAGTAATTCTTTAATATTTTCTCTTTACACTTTAGAACCTTATTCATGATGTAATAAGGATACTTTAGTAGCATTAAGTTGCAAAGTTATAATAGGAATAACTTTAGGGGCTTACATAGACCTTTGCAAAATATTATCATAAAAATGTTGCATTTCCCTTAAATCCTTTAAACCTTAAGGGAATTGTGTAAGTTAAATAAGAATAATAAAATGTTTAGGAAGGATCAAGATAAAACTAATGAACCAAATGAAGTTAAGAAGAAGAATGTTAAGTGTTAGCATTGTGATAAGAATGGGAAGTTGAAGAAGGACTAGTATAAGTATAAGGCTTCTTTAAAGAAGTGGAAGAAGGATATTAGTTTTAAGAAGGATAGAGCTAAATACAATAAACCATATAATGTGGTTAAAGAGAAGAATGTTAAGTGTTAGCATTATAAAAAAAATGGGGCACTTAAAGAACTAGTACAAGTATAAGGCTTTTTTATAGAGTAAGGAAAGAAAATAAGATAATCTTAAGGTTTTATTTTTATTTAATTCATCTTTAATATATGTAGCACCAAATATTTAGTTGACAGTAGGTTGTAACACTATGCAAAATAAACTAGACCTAAAACTATAGTAGTGGTGAGTCTGTGTCGATCTCATAGAGAGTGTTCAGTTAGCTTTTGTTATGAAAATAATTATGAACTATTAGTCACTACAAATGAATGTCAAATATAATAATTATGAATTATATTAAAATTCTAGCTATGGGCTCATATACAAAAAGTAGAACGATAGCAAGAATACGATAATTTATATACAAAATCGAAATCCATACTCATAGGATAACACAATCAATTCCTAAAGAGAGGAAGAAACAACAAATACAAAGAAGAAATGCTTAACCGAGTTGTCGGCATCAATGACACCTCCGAATCGGAATTAGGATGTTAGCTCTCCATAGGTCTCTAAATGGATGGAGCTTTGCCCCTTCTCATCATCTTCTACCGAAGCTTCACTCTCGATTTTCTCCCAGCTGAAAACACCAAACTACGTATAACCCTCCCCTGTCACTTGTTCTGTCCATTTATATTAAAGATCTAGGGTTAAATGGGATAGCTGGCCCTTCTTACGTGGTTTATCACACCCATGAGCAACTTCTCACGACTATGAGAAGCATTATATGGGCATGAGAGAGTGTCTCATACCCATGTAACCTCATGCAGGTCGTGAGTAGCTTTCTTCACTCTTAATTCTTCATGTTCTTCAATTTTTTGAATTTTCTTGTCTTCTTATTGCTCCAATCTTCTTCTTCTTGTTCCATGAAGACAAGCGAATGTAAATCTTTAGGAAAATGGCTAAAATATAATGCTTCGACTCACTTTGGTCATTCGCTTCTGAATTGTGCCTAAAACCATATATGAACAAAATTGAGGATTATAAGCACTTTCATATCATTAATCACTAAGTATTATTGAATAAATATTTAATCAATTAAGCACATATCAATTTTTCCTACAACTATCTTTTGACTATCCTCGGGAAAAACATCTAAATTAAAGTTACAGACCTAAAACACTTGCTCATTTTCCATATTTTCTAATAATAGATAATCATAAGTAAAGATGAATGACTTTCAAAAACCATAGCAAAAAATTACATTCAAAACTTCTACTCATGATTAATCAACAATCATCACCTTCAAAAACGAAGCGATCTAATGGTAGACTTGGATAAAATGTGTTTAAATATGATATATTGATAGGTACACTCAATAACATTCATGACCATAAGGTTCACATACATAATCATAAATCAAAGGAATTTTTAAGGTTGTAGTGTGGGTGAGGGTAAGGTGAGGTGTATTTGAGTAAAGTAGCATGAAATCCATCAAAGCTAGTAAAATAAAAGTAACACTTAATGCAACATCAAAAACAAAAACTAACATTCATTTAAAATTAGGTACCGTCTGTAACACCCTAACATATACCCTGGAAGTATTATAACATGTCTAGGGTGTATTAAGAAGTGAAAATAATGAATTAATTACATCTAATTATAGTAATATATACAATGGTACTTAATGTAAAGGATAAGGTTAAATGGATAATTTGTTCGCTTCGATATGGAAATACATACTTAGACGTGAAATATGTATAGAAATTTTTGACACATTTGCTTGGATTTATGAATGTGATGTGAAGTGGATTGATAAAAGAAATATTTCAGAAGCAAATGGGATTCTTTTGGTTAAATTGGATGTATTTTTGGGTTTCTCTTGCATGATAAGACCAAAGTTAGTTAATTATGGATGGGTTCTGCTGAATAGATTTCTGTAATTTGGCCATATTTTGACCAATAGACCGCTAAATTAGATAATTTCAATTGGAGATTAAACTAGAGACATAGATCTAAAACTTTCATGAAGGAATGGAAATCTGATTCTACATCTAAGAGTTTTGAATTATGTTTTGAAGTTGAGTTATAACTACTGTCCTTATTTTTGAACAAACTGCAGTTTTGGGGTGTAACTTCCAATATAATTAACCAAGTTGCATGAAATTTATTCCATTAGAGACTTAATACATAGTTAATGAAATAAATTGATAAGATTATAGGCAAATGTGGGAATTAAAGGAAGAAGAATGACCAATACGCAATTTTC
>JAOQMP010000001.1:4425456-4436303 GCA_027563575.1 Erythroxylum pedicellare
AGGCTGCGTACTATCGGACCTCCTCAGACCCTGCTTCATTGCGGGATTTCAGACTGGGTGATGATGATGATGATGATTTAAAGATTGCTCCCCTAGACTACCCCTCAAATACTTGCAATTCCTTTAATAACTTCTAGATGATCTTTTAAAGATTGCTCTCACCTTATTCAACAGATAGAAAGCATGACAAAATATTTGACAACTAAGTTCATATCACATGCTAGATGAGTGTAAATAATAAAATATATCTTGAGTAGCCTTCATTTATTGGGAAATTAACCCACTCCTCCCTTTTGAAGTAATTAAACACATTATGAAAAGCATTAAAAACTTCCTATCTCATTCAACAGATAGAAAGCATGACAAAATCTTTAACAACTAAGTTCATATCACATGCTGGATGAGTGCAAATAACAAAATAGATCTTGAGTAGCCTTAATTTATTGGCAAATTCACCCACTCCTCCCTTTTGAAGTAATTAAACACATTATGAAAAGCTTTAAAAACTTCCCTTGGTCAGGAATAATTGACCATAACCATAAAGTAAAAGTTAAGTGGAAAGATATTTACAAGGAAAAATAAGAGGTGGTCTCAACATAACTCCAATTAAGGTAATTAGTAAGATGCTCCTACTAAAAAAATATGGAGACCATTCATGGAGCATAACTTTATGGTTATGAATGAAAATTTTAAAGTTAAATGAGGTAATCAGACCCTATATCAAACAAATCTTAGGAAATAGAAGGAATACACTCTTTTGGTATAATAATTAATATCAATGGAGACAATTAGAGAATTTACTCTCTTTAAGTTCTCAATTAGCAGCTTGTTACTAACCCACTTTCTAATATTTGGTCCTAGCATATTTACAATTTTAGAAGCTTTGAGTGTCATTAAGAATAATCTTCTATATTATAACCCCAACTCCATCAATAAAGATAAAGCTCCCATCTCATTCAACAGATAGAAAGCATGACAAAATCTTTGACAACTAAGTTCATATCACATGCTGGATGAATGCAAATAACAAAATACATCTTGAGTAGCCTTCATTTATTGGGAAATTCACCCACTCCTCCCTTTTGAAGTAATTAAACACATTATGAAAAGCATTAAAAACTTCCCATCTCATTCAATAGATAGAAAGCATGACAAAATCTTTGACAACTAAGTTCATATCACATGTAAAATGAGTGCAAATAACAAAATATATCTTAAGTAGCCTTAATTTATTGGCAAATTCACCCACTCCTCACTTTTTAAGTAATTAAACACATTATGACAAGCATTAAAAACTTCCCTTGGTAAGGAATAATTGACTATAACCATAAAGGAAAAAGTTAAGTGGAAAGATATTTACAAGGAAAAATAAGAGGTGGTCTCAACATAAATCCAATTAAGGCAATTAGTAAGATGCTCCTACTAAAAAAAATATGGAGACCATTCATGGAGCATAACTTTATGGTTATGAATGAAAATTTTAAAGCTAAATGAGGTAATCAGACCTTATATCAAACAAATCTTAGGAAATAGAAGGAATACACTCTTTTGGTATAATAATTAATATCAATGGAGACATTTGGAGAATTTACTCTCTTTAAGTTCTCAGTTAGCAACTTGTTACTAACCCACTTTCTAATATTTGGTCCTAGCATATTTACAATTTTAGAAGCTTTGAGTTTCAGTAAGGATAATCTTCTATATTATAACCCCAACTCCATCAATAAAGACAAAATCATTTGGCTAGGCAACATATCCCACAATTTCCATAACAAAAGCATCTTAAGATTCTACAAAGATCAAGTCCCTCTCTAATCTTAGTGTACACTCCTTTGATACAAAGGCTAGTTACCAAAATCCAATTTCAATTTATGGATAGCGATTAAACAAAAGTTATAGAATGAAAAAATTTTAATTTATTAAAATGGATACTAGAATTTTATCCTTATGTAATTTTATTCTAAAAACTAAAATTATATATTATTTGATTGCTCATACTCTTGCTTTTATGAAAATTAATGCTATCTTTATGCAACTTGCATTGGACCAAGACGATTAAGAATTCACAATAAAGTGTGCAAATTCCAATTAAATGACACTTCCCATTCTCCTCTTAACTTATAATCAACTTCTTTATATGGGTTTTAAAAGGGATACCATACAACATCCCAATACGGACTCCAAAATACAATTATCTATATTAAAGAAATAACCACTACTAAAGGATCAACTCCAAACTTAACTCCTCTCTAACATCCAACTAGAATTTTTTGTATCCATTATCAAAAGTATTTGATCAAAACTAACATATATTTTTTCATATTGTATTATATATGTTCTCTAGTTGATCGTTATAACTTCTATAATATAGAAAGCTTAAACTCTTGCATCAATACTTGTAGATTTTTCAACTCTTTCTAAATTTTTTATAACTAGATGTAACTACTTTTTAAATATAATGTATTACTTAATTATCCAAAAACAAAGAACTAGATAATATCACATCAACTTTATAACCATAATGCCCATGAAAAATATAATTAAGGCCATATTCTTTAAGGACCTGGTCTCCAAAATAGTCTTTATGACTATGTGTTTACAAACGTGGACCAAGTATTAGGATTTAAAATAAGAAGAATATAAGAGGAAAAGTAAACAATAACATTTAACATCTACAAGAAGTTATAAAAATTTGAAATTAAAGCATTTATACAAAATTCTTAGATTTATTGAAATGGGTGAAAGAATGAGTAACATTATCCAGGAGTAATATATAATATGCATATAGTGAAAGATAACAGGAGAGAAATAGTCTACAAATAATTGTCTTACCTAATGACATATTAATTAAAGATTATTTACACAAACAAGTCGTGCCTTTTGCATATTCAAATTTGAAAAGATTCCACATCAAAAGACTTAATAGCAATATATCCATGCTTATCTATAGATGGAAGCTTTTAACACATCAAATATTTGAATATCTACAACATTGTAAGAATTAATCTTAGAATGATGTACCTTATTTGTGTGTACATGTTGAAGGGGTAAGAATTAATCATTCTATAGGGGTAGCAAGCCTTTGTCTTAGCTCATATGAGAAATAAGATACTCACTTGCCTTTAGAAGATTCCAACTTACTCCTTTCCTAAAAATTTCAGGAACATACACTCAAAATTCTAACCTGATCCATTTTTTATGCATTAATGTTACAACTTTTTCATAAACTTGCAAATTCATATATTTTTAATAACTAGGCAAAGTGAACATTGTAAGCTCAATTTTTAATGGGTTAGGAATATAAGGAGAAGACTTCCTGGAATTGTATATCTTACCTAAATATTACAATGTTGCATTATGGATCTCTCTTATGTATAAGTTCCTTTTCATTCTAAATCTCCTTTTGATATTGAATAAAGATTTTCTTAAGACAACATAACTATCCTTTCAGTCAAGTACTGCTTCACTAAGAACCTTAACAATCACATAATCTATAAATAAAATATATACTTAACAAATGGCTCGATTAGCAATTTACATGATCCATCTTACACAGACTTATAACATGAATAAACCTTGATTCACTTATTAATTCTTAATAATATCTGAACTTCTAGAAGACTTTAATATTTACGAGCACATTATATTTTAAAAATTCCTTGTTTAAATAAATATTAAATAGTTAAATAAGCTATGGAACTTGTAAGACCTAAAATTTTTGATCTTATGATGATTTAATGAAATTTAAAACATTAGAGAGATTGTTAGTATTTTTTAGTTATTTTGAATATTTGGTATTGAATATTTAGAAGGTGTAGGATTAATGAATTATGATTAGAGTATTTATGAAATAAGAAATTTTGGTGAAGAATCATATTAGTTTATTTGTTGTCCATAGTTTATTTGTAGCCACCACGAAATACTCATCAGTATTTTAGTTATAAATTCTGATTAAAAAATATAATTAAAGTGATTCAAGAAACTATGGAAAGATTAAACGTTATCTTTACAATCCATAAAAAGAAAATCAAGGTTGGTTCAAGATTATCAATTGATCAATGAATCCTACTAGTTATATGGTAAAGAAGATTACATTGGTCGACTGAAGTCTTATAATGATCAACTAGTGTATACAAAAGCTATTTTAAAAAATAAAGGGATTCTTATGCTAAAATCAAAATAAGGAAAGGAATAAGAAGTAGAGGAGCAATAATGAATAATAAAAAAAAGCAAAATGAGTGATAAGGAAGTTGATTTTGTACGATTTAGTAGCAATAACAGAAATTAGGTAATGTTCATTTAACTTCTACACCAGAGAAGGAGATTTAAGGTATTTTATGTACAAAAACATAAACATGTGGAATATACAAATTAAGGTCTTTTAGTTGATTTTTTATTTTTTATTATTTATCATTTATTTTTATGTGAATTAATTGTTTTCCTTTTTATTGTCTTGATTTTAAGAATTGTATAAAATAAGGTTGGCAATGGATCGAGCTTAAGGTTGCGTAAACTTGGCTTGAAGCTCCTTACAAGCGGTTTGAGCCTAGCTTAAAGTTCGATCAAGCCTTGCTCATTTTACTTAAACCTGAATCTAACCCAAGCTAGAGCCGGATCAAACTTCAAATGATCTAAAGCCTGCCTGAAGTTTAAACTGCCAAATTCTTAACCTAACTCAACCCAACCCAATCTAACCCATCAACTCTTCTCTGTAGTGTCAATGACCCCTCTTAATTGCTAAATCCAAAACGTTATATTATTATGGAACTATATAAAAACATATTACTTTGGTTTATTGTAATGTTTTTGTTAGGATATATTTTCTATATATCTTATTTGGTTTTGGCATTTTAAATTGGACATAGAAATTATTATATGCTTTGAAAATTACATCTATGGTAGAAATTCAAATCCTATCACTGAAGAAATCTATTTTGATTGTGCTTCCTATTTTAAGTGGATTCTTTGAAATCTATTAAGATAGGTGAATATCTCCTTGGTAAGTAAGGAGTCTAGATGTTCACGCAAATTAAAAAAAGCTGCAGAAAAATATCTGAGTTGTGTAGCGAAGTTTGTGTGGCTGGGCGTTAATGGTGGATGGAGTAAAAAACATATGGTGGGTATCTTATATCTTGAGGTTAATTGTTGAATATACGCGTGGGTGTGGCATCATTGTGCAATTGTTTTTTGAGCTGTCAATGAATACAAGGAGGTGGGATAATAAATGTTAGTGGCGGCAGCAGAGTTGATGTGTTGTTGATCATCGATTGGGAAAATAAAGAAACAAGGGTGTGCGCAGTTGGTGTCTTCCATGTGTTGAAGGCTGTGTTTTTAATATAGGAGCCTGTGTTAATTAATTGGGTAGTAATTTAGCAAGACGTTTTCATGGGTCTTTGAAGAAAAACACTGATGATGCATATGACAAAGAACATAGGAACACCGTGATTGATTTTGTGAAGAAAGTTTTCTACTGGGTTATTTTGAGAAGACAAATTCATACGGAAGTCTTCTTTGTCTCAAGTATTTTTGTTATTTAATTTTCAGTTGATTAAACACTTGATCTATTTTTATTTATTATTGTCTTGAGTGAAAGTAGTTAGACAAATCCTCTGACGAAGTTAGTACGAGGCGGTCTTACTATTGGGTTGATTGAGAAAATCCTTTATTGAGGTAAGTACGAGGCAGTCGTACTATTGGGTGTGAAATTCTTTCACGGGAAGTGAGGTTGACGGATAGTGTCAAGGGTTGAGTGGTGTCAGCTCAGTAAAGCCTTGGGTAAATCTATTGTACTTTCATGAAAGTTATTAAGCTGGGTGAGGGCCACGCAGACGTAGGCAAGGTGTGGCGAACTGCTATATCAAATTTTCGGGGTCTTTTTTATTTTGCATTTGTAAGATTTTACTCTATTTGTGCGAAGAATAATTTGGAAAATATACGACTTAATTAACCACTTTGGTTTTTCAGTTTTTATAAGGTATATTAGGTTTCAAATGTTTAAGAATAATCTAGTTTTATATAGATGTAAACTCCATAACTCTCAAAATATAAATGCACAACAATCACCGTAAAAGAGGGATCATTAGCTAAGGGAGAAACATTAGAGGCTTGAGAGACTTTAAAGATTTGGCAGTGAGACTTAAGAGAAGAAGGAACATAAGAGGCATGAAAGGCATCAAAAATTGACCAATTCTGAGAGAGGCCTAACAGTTGAGAATTGAGATAGAGAAAAGAATAAGTGAATGAATAGTGAACTAGGTTTAATTCAAAATATAAGTTAGGCTTGAAGCTGGCACAAACTGATTGAAGCCCAAATATTTTTAAAAAAAAAAGATCCCATGCCTAACCTAAAACCCATCAACTCAAGCTAAAAATGTTAAATTAATGTTTGATCAAGTCAGGTTAGGCTTTTTTTTTCCATTCTTAGTATAAACCGTAAATTAGGATTATAGTAAAAAAATAACTTTATTTCACAAAATTGACATAAATGGGAGCTTTTGTTTGTATAAATTTATATGGATTGCGTGATACATCATATGTAATTACAATCGTATGTATAAGTGTGATTTAAGATGTCGTGAAGAGATCATTGCAATTTTGAGTGTTTTATAACTGTTTTTCATAGAGTTGATGCTTATATGTGTGATTGGCATATTATAGTGACTAATTTATGTCATTTTATATGAATTAATTTCTTGTAAGAGCATTGATTGTTAGTATATTTTATGTGATAATGAGAGATGGTTAATCAAATTTTATTAAAAGGCATTAGGTTGGGGCTGTACCAATATATTGCTTAAGACTTATTATCAAAAGGAAAATCTGAGGGTATATGGATCTATTAGTTGAGACGAATTAGTCAATGACTATCTTAGAAATTTATAAGGCAAAGAGTATGATATTTACAACATTGTATGTTACATTAAGTATGATGTATTATAGAATATTTTCATAACATGTTATTCTTCTAATAGGCATTATAAAGATAGATAATGCCATTTAGGCATAGGTGGTAAGAATTTGTGTATATAGAGATAGTGAAATAGATTTTACTTTCTTTTATTTTTCTTATTTTGGTAAGTATTAATATGTTATGTGTTTTTAGGTGAGGAATCTGAGGATAAGTGTGAAAATCTAAGCAAGGTGTTAAAACAAAACATATAAAGTCAAAACAAAACATATGAAGTCAAATCTAAGGAATTTTATAATAATGATATTATTTTAGTTTGAATTGAGATTTTTTATCATTGAACAAAGATTAAGATTATTTTTAAGACCAAATAATTAATATTTTTAGTCAATAAAAGAGATTCTTTTTAGCTATTTTGAAGTACATTGGATGATTACGAGTTTGAACATGGTTTGGCATTAGCTTGATGATAAGGCTTGAGTGTTTGGGCCTTGCCATTAGGTGAAAATCTGTCAAAGATTTAGTAATATTAACTTGGGCTCGACGTGGGAGGCAGGGTGGTGGTAAAATAAATTAGTTATTATCATTGCTTTGTTAAACAGTAAGAATTGAATTTAAACTCACATTTTATTGTCCTAAAAATGTTGAAAAGGATAAAGTGAGTGTCTTATGTATAGAGTTTTAGATAATAACATTTAAAGTTACAAGCAACTTACGTTTTGAGGATGAAATTTCTATTAAAAGTGAGGACGTGAGAACCCGAAATTTTTTGCTTCTAATTATAATATTTTAAAGATATTTTAATGTTTATATAAAATTAGAGATTTCTATTAGATGTTTAGAAGGTGTATGATTTGATTGATTATGATAAATATACTTAAGCGAGAAGGAAATTTTGATGAATAAACATATTTGTATAGTTATAGTCATTATTAAACACTAATTGATATCTTAGATATAACATCTAATAGAAATAATAAATTGGAGTGATTCAAAAAATTATGTTTATAAGAAGATATTTAGGACTAATTTAAGCTTATAAATTAACCTATATGCCGTACTAATTAACTAATGTAAGATATAAAAAAAAGAAGACATTAACAGACTAGTATGTTTGAAAAGTCCATATAAAGCAGAGTTCTATGCTAATATAAAAATTGAAAAGGGATAGGAAACTAGGGGCATGATGGTGAAGCATAAAAAGAAGTGACTACAGACGATAAAAAGAGATAATTAAATAGGATTCGATAACAATAATGGCAACTCAAATAGTGTTTGTCAATTTATACACCAAAAAAGGATTAAAAGTACTTTTTGTATGGTTAACATGTGGCATATACCAATTAGTTTTTCTAAGTTGAATGTTTTGATTAATTTTTTCATTGACTTTTTTATGCCTCGATTAATTGTTTAAGTGATTTAATATCTCAATTTTAGAAAGAATTCCATAAACCTTAAACCAGGGTTATAGTAAATAGAGGTTTTCTTGGACAAAATTGATGTAGTTAGGATCTTTTGTTTATATTAAATGCATTACATGTAGTTACAATTACATGTAAATTATGTTATTTAAGGCAATGTTTTAAAAACTCGACCAGAAATTAAACCGGTAAGATAAGAAGTTTAAGATTTAAAAAGTTCAAATAATATTAGACCGTCATAAACCCATTTAAAGATTAAATAAAATTAAAAATTTTGAATATAATTGAAGGAGATTGTTCTTACCTATCGAAAAATTTAAAGTTTAATTAAAAAAGGAAACTATTAAATGAAAATTGATTTATTTATTTTGATTTATAAAATTTGATTAATTTTCAAAATTGATCGATTAATTAGTAAACTAGTCAGTTTTAACAATAAAAATTATTAAAGTAAATAAAACTAAAAAATTAGTCAATTCAAAATTTTCACTGTTGAACTGGCCAAACAAGTTGAATTTTTTAATAATTGATTTAGGTATTTTAGAGATTATGTTATGATTTCAAGTATTACTTGTGACTTTATTTCATGGAATTGGTGCCTTGCGTGTGTTAGAATAATTCGTTTACATGAATTTCACAAATCCTTACATATATATCATCATGTATGTATATATATATATATCATAGGTGGAAATATAACCGAAACAAACCATACCTCTAGCGATTGCCTTCCGAAAAAACTCTATCCATTGATTAAATACTACTAATGAATGAAGTGTTTCTAAATCTTCTAACCTCTGAAACTCAAAACTTAATGGTGTAAACTTTTCTTAAAAATGAAAGCAGAAGGTTAGGGACCCAAAAACAACCTATAATTGTCCATATATTGCTTTGCCCATTATAGAGACAACAGATAGCTATAGACCATCATAACATTTTGGAAACGTTGTGATGGTTGTGAATTATATGGACCACGATAGTATTCCAACATTCTCCTACTTGGTCCATATAATTCAACATTGACTTTATGGAGAAACAAAATATATGAATCATGATATTAAGTCCTCATATAATGAGTAATATCTTCCATGTATTACATTATATTATGCCTCTATACACAGTCCTTCAACTTAATGAATTAACCATATGTTTATTTTAGGTCTAAACTTAACGACGATTCTCGATATAACAAAATGAATATCTATAGGTGCACAAATCATATGAGAAGCATCAAATTGAATAAGAGTTTTATTGAAAACAAAGTACAGTCAATGACATTATTTTACAGAACTGAGTCCTATTTGTACTATGTGATCCTTAAACTGCTTAGGTGGCACGCCTTTAGTCAAAGGATCTGCAATCATTAACTCAGTACTAATGTGGTCAATGACCACTTTCTTTTCCTTAACACGTTCTCTTATAGCTAAATAATTAATGTCGATATGCTTACTAGTTACTTCGACTTCCACTCTTGTTGTTTTTAGCCATAAAAACTGAAGTTGAGTTATCATAGTATAACTTTAACGACTTAGAAATAGAGTCCACAACTTTAAGCCCAGATATAAAACTCTTTAACCATACACCATGCGAGGTGGCCTTAAAACACGATACGAACTCAGCTTCTATAGTGGAAGTAGCAAACAAGATCTGCTAACATTCTCTAAGATATAGCTCTACCAACTAACATGAAAATATAACTTGATGTTGATTTTCTTGAATCAATACAATCGACAAAGTCTAAATCGAAGTACCCAACTACTTCCAAATTTTTAGTCTATCTGTACATAAGCATGTAATCCTTCATTCCCTAAAGATATCTCATCACTTTATTTGCAGCCTTCTAATGATCAATACCTGGATTACTTTGATATCTTCCTAACATTCCAACCGCGAATGCAATGTCTGGTCCTGTATAGACTTGAGCATACATTAAGCTTTCAACAGTTGGAGCATAAGGAATGTTCTTCATGTGTTCCCGTTCGAGCTCATTTTTTTGGCATTAACTCAAATTGAACCTATCACCCTTCACTATAGGTGCAACACTCGGTGTACAATCTTTCATCCGAAATCTCTCTAAAATTTTGTTGATATAGGTCTCTTGAGACAATCCCAAAATGCCTCACTCATATCTTTCATATTAAAATTCTTTAAGAGAAATTGTTTCACCTCACATAATAAAACCTTATCGTAGGTTGCAAGTAAAATATCATTTACATATAACATAAGATAACAAATCTTTCTCCCACTAACCTTTGTAAACGATCTAGAAGGGGGGTTGAATAGATCTTTAAACGTTTTTATTAAAATTCTACAATAAAATCAAAAGTTTATTCACACAAAACAATTTAAACAAATTTAAATGCCAAGAATAGGGAAAAAGAGCAAACACTGTTTTTATAGAGGTTCGGTGCTAAGACCTACGTCCTCTACCTAAGCTCCCATTTAGGATTTGGCAAACCACTTTACTACACACTTTTTAGTTCAGTGTGAACTCTTACAACACCACTTGATTTCCGGCT
>JAOQMP010000001.1:4463160-4481896 GCA_027563575.1 Erythroxylum pedicellare
TAATTGAAACCATTATATGTTGCATTTAATTATTTTTTAATATGATAATTCTCTTAACAAATATTACAGAGATGGGTTTACTGGTATTTAAACACAAGTGATAAAAAAATTTATGCATATACGAATAGTTGGATGATATTTTATCTTTTAAACGGTGAACTTGAGAAGGAGCATGAGTATTTATTTGAGTGACGACATGAAATGGAAATCTTTTAATCACTTTACAAGGATTGAATTTTTTTGTAAAATTAAATTATTAAAATATTAGTATTAATTATTTTGAAATAGATTAGATTATCGTAAATTTGTATACATTAATTTAACGTTAATTAAATTTTATTAGGTAATGATCTCATCGGTCCATCACAATGTTGTCGTCGTTATTAACGCTCATGTTGAAGTGTGAAATTTAGAAAAGTTCCATTTTACTAATAAAATCATAAGAACATTTAGAGTTTAAATCCTTTGTACTTAATACCCTATTTTAATCCTATTTCGCACTAAAAATAACATCATTTTTAGCATAATTGATACAGTTTTACGGACTTATGCCGAACATTCGCACCCAACTAAAAAGAAAGAAACAAAGGCTAGACAATTTGGCTAATCATTACGTCCATTAATTGGGTCCTAAAGAACTGCCAGAGTCACAAACTGAAGGGGGTTCTGAGGGGACCAACCAAAACTTTCTCTCGAGAATGACTAATTAATAGGTAGTTAGGTGCTAAGGTGTAATCATTGCTGCAGTCTCTCTTCATTTGCAAGCTGGGAAAAGTTACATTGGATACCTTCATTGTTATTCCGAGGTTGTCACTTTCACTTTCAACAACAAGACTGAAATTGTTCTTACCCAGTCTCCTTTGCTTTTTACAAGTCCAAAAGCAGTTGGTGAACGTATTTTTCTTGGACCACAGCAAATTCAAATCTCAACCGCACCTTGGCTTGGAAACATAATTACAAGCAAAAACCCAGTAGACAAAATGGAAAGTTTGGAAATTACCTCATATTGACATCATTTTGCACACTTTACAAGGATCACCAAAATTACCATTGTAGTTGTTACCAATCCAACCTCTGAATTTTTAGTTTGTCTGCATCTGGAGGCCTGACAAAATCCATTTCACCACTTGCAATGGCTCCATTTCCTTCTTGTCTTGATTCATACTTCCATCTCTTCATCACCTCTAGTAATATCTGATTCCATGTATCTATAGGCCCTGGCAAACACCAGTGTACACAGTCATTTTGGACTCGCTCTGTTATACCATTGGCAAAGGGATTTGGATACATGTAAGGACCTGGATGACCATCCGGTCTCATCAATGACAATTTGCTGATATCCAGTGCCTCTAATCTCAGCTCGTATAAATGGGAATTCAGTTTTGCAGCTTCCATTTCTTCAATCCCAATATGCCTCATCTCTGCATCCATTCCTTCAAGCGACTTCTCACCCTTCCCGTAAGGTTCGGTCTTTGGACAAGCACCAAACTTGTCCCACTCACCTTCAAAATGTGAAGGTGAAAATGTTGCCAGAATTACATCTATCCCATTTCGTTTTGTCTTCACTCTTTCAATTACAGTGTTAAGTGTAGTCTTCAAAGCTTTTCTTAGCACATCATAAAACCCAATTTCAGTATGATTAAGACCAGGACAGTAATGACAACCTATTGCATGACCATTCTCATAGTAAACTGCTGGATGTAGAAACCAATGCCCAATTGATAATACAATCATGTGAAACCCATCCATGTCGGCTGCCCACTTCTCATCAAGATGATCCAAATACAACTCGTTATGATCAGGACCAGTCTTCGATTTCTCCAAACCTTTTACCAGAAATGGTGACCAATAGATTGATATACTGGTATTGCAGGACTCAAAATACCATCTACGGAACTTGTTATCCTCGCCATCTCGATGAACAAGCTTAGGGACTGAAGCAGTGGCAAGCAAGCAAAGAAGTGACTCCAACTGGTTTCTAGCCATGGAATCACCAACAAATGCTAAATGTTTGTTTCTTAGAAGTTGAAGAAATGTGTTGGGTTCAAACCTTGGAAGCATACACTGTTCAGGTCTCCATCTCCAGTAAAGAAAACCCAAGTCAGGTCTGCCATGGCGAATGCAATTCTGACCTTCCTTGATGGTACCACAAGTCGTGCCATTGTACAAAGGACCATTCGTATCATGAACCCATCTGCCATTGGTGTAATCACATGGAGGCTCCTTTGCGTCTTTCTTCTCTGCAAATTACACAGTATTAAGAATCGCTTTTTCATATCCGAAACAATCAAAGAACAAAGTTATCAACCAAATAACAAGAAAGAAACCAACTTTCTTCTAAGTTCACACACTTACCTATAGTAGGAGAAACAGAGGAAGAGATGTGTACAGGGTGAGAATGAAGAATTGGGTGAGGATAAAAGTAGAAGCGAAACAGAAGCAAAGGAACAGTCGCAAAAAACATCCAACGAAGAAGCTTTTTGACATGGAAATAGAAAGAATGATACTTGGATGGACTAATAGTGCCCATCTGGACTCGCTTCTTGTACTATCGTTAATAATAATGAAGTTGTTTAGCCTTTACTTTGAGATATGGATTCTTTGCATTCTACCAATTTGGAAGCAGACTTATGTGCGGAGGCCAAGCTTCAAGAGGATTGACTGATTCAGAAAAGAAACACGCGGATGGAAGGGGGTGAGCAGTCAAAGTCACCCCGAGAATCTCATTTGTCTATACGTTTGTTCGTTTGTGTTCACTTTCTTCTTCATGTTCTTTGTGGTTCATCCAACCACCCCTCCAAACTCGCTGCCTTCATGCCTCGCATCCTATCTTACACGTGGCAAAGATGACCTTGACATAATTCAACTTTCCCTTTTTTTTCTTATATATCTGTACACATATGTTCCATTTTCAGCGAGCGCCTGTGGTCTTTCTCCAATGACGTATTTCCTCAAGTACAAGTATTATTCCATTACCAAGCAAGTAGAAACTTCATACTTAAATCTCTTTGTATTCACATTCCTCTTTTTAAATGTTCCAAGCTTATTTGTATTTCTACGATTCCAACTATTCTGGACTCTGCATATAAGTGAGTAAACCTCAAAATACAGATATTTTGAAGCCTGACTTTTAAAAAAATTTGAAGCATTAATCAAGTATAAGGAAAAAATGGTATGCATGGAAAGAGCAATGCTTACTAACAGTAGTATTCCTGGTTCCTAGCATATATTTGCTAATTTGATTGGAGGAATCAAATGGATGTCTGTTTTGTCTATTCGCCAATAAAAGAAACGATATTTAATATGATTATGGATTATTTTCCACGAAGATGTTAGTTGATAATGCAACTCCAGATCATTGCTTGTTCAGAGCTCCATTCTTTAGGGACCACAGAGGTTGATTGTTAGCTGTTATTCCATTTCATTCGTCATTTCTAACAATAGAAACTATACATGTATACCTAAATCCGATCAGATCATTACAATACAAAAATTCCAGCTTTATGTCACATTAGCATTCCAGGACAAAGGATTAGGAGCTGTCCACAAACCAAGACCAAAATCATTGGTTCCGATTAGACAACGTATTAGGTTGCTGTCATGTGACAAAGAGAGGAAGACTAACTCACCGATAATTGGGAATGCATTATCAAATATTAGCAACTAACAAACACATGTCGGTAGAGACTGATTCCATGTCTACAGGGAGAACATCAAATTATATATTATGCGAATTGAAAGGAAAGGATGATTATAGAAGAAAAGGAAAGGATGATCATAGAAGAACATGCATGTCAAGAGACAAAAATCCCCTAAAATATGTTTTTCTTTTTTTTTTTTGGGTACTAAATTTGCTCACTTGTCAGGACAAGAAGTGGGTAAATGGTGTCTACTCTCACACCATTCTAAATGTAAATTAAAATTAAAATTCTGCATCTCTAGCCCATTGGACTCGGAGTCAAATCTAGACCCGAAAATGAAAATCTAGTTAACGACCCTACACCACCAAGTGCGGGTGGGCTCTCAGCCCCCCGAAACCCAACCCTCTAAAAGCCATAAACAACCCCAAGAAGTTACGGTGGCAGAGACTCCACGGGATTGAAGAGGGCCGGAAACAGAGAGGGAGCAGCCATGGAAGGTGTCAACACTAGCAACAGCGAGGATTTTGCAGTGGGTTGCTTGCTTTCGATCAAGACAACACTTGGTGACCAGTTCGAGGGCCAAGTTATCACCTTCGACCGACCTTCAAACATTCTCGTCCTTCATATCCTTTCCTTTTTTGTTCTTGTTGTCTTTCACTTGCGATTCAAGCTATGTCTGTCTGCTGTGCTTTTGGTGTTGTTTCTTAATTTGTGATCTTCTTTCACAAGAGGGTTCCAAAGCTGGGCCTAGGAGGAACATAAGATTTCTGAAAGCGAGTTATATAAAGGAGTTTTCTTTTCTGGGTCAAGCTGAGGACCCTCTTGACATTAAGAAGTGTTATATAGATCTCCATGGTCTTCAAGCTAGGGAGGAATTGGCTTTAAGGTGATCTGTTGGTAATAGGTTGCTTACGTGTTTTTCTTTTATACGTTTTGTTTGATGGGGAGTTTCTGATGGGATGTTTTGGAGGACTTGAATTGGGTTTGCAGACAAGCAGAAGCAGAGGCTGAGAGGATTGGAGTTGGTGTTACGGCTGAAGCTCAGAGCCTATTTGATGCCTTGTCTAAGACGTAATTGCCTTGCCCTTTAACTTCCATGCTTTTTTCTCACTCTTTTTCTGTGCATCTGGATTGCCAGTTCGTTTCTTGAGTAGGTTCGCAATTTTATTTTATTTTTGGTTGAATCAACGTGATTGGGTCAATTTTTAAGAAAGCCCGTCCTTAGTATTGCTATATGTTGAAAAAAGTTCTTTGCTTGGTAATAGTTGAATCAGTTGCAATCCATGATAGTTTGATCCAAGTTTCCCAGTTTCTGACTTCTGACATGCTTTACTAGAACTAAATTTGGTTGGCAAGGTGTACATAGTTTGAAAATGCAGCAGGTTTTGATGAGACAATGATTACAAGTATTTGTGCTCGAGCAATATGAATTTTTGTAGTTTGAAAATGCTGCGGTTTTGATGAGACAAGGATGACAAATATTTGTGCTTGAGCAATATGAATTTTTGTAGTTTGAAAATGCTGCAGGTTTTGATGACACAATGATTGCAAATATTTCTGCTTGAGCAATATGAATTTTTGAAGAAAGCAGGAGTAAATTATTCGAGATTTGGTTTTTGGATTGGTCTTTTATGGGTGAAGCAAGTTTGCGTTATGATGGCAAAATTATTGTGGACTTTCAAAGATGTTATTGTAACTATATCATCTGAGCATTGGGACATATTTCTTGCATATGCAGCTATTGTAGTTTTCATTTTTCATCTTTCGTAAGTTTTATAGCAATTCAAGTCGCATGTGTGCTTGATCAGATAATTTTTGGGAATTTTCTGAATCATTTCGCTTTACTTTTGAAACTTTAATGTAAGTAAGAATTTCAACTTTTGATTTCCACTGATGTCTCCATGTGAATGAAAATAACAAAAATGCTAGATCATGTTCAAAAGCCAAACCTTTTTAGCTCATGTGAATGTTTGTCACCAGGCTTCCAGTGCGATGGGATAAGACTTCTATAGTTGTAATGAATGAAGTTCGAGTTAGCGCTCCATATCTCCCCGAATGTGTCAGTGGAGGAACTGCTGCTGCTAATGACAGAGTGAAGAAAGTGGTAAGCCTACAAGTTAGGATTCAAAAGTCTGTGTTTGGTAGAAATCTGAACAGGAATAATAACTTTTGTGCATGATGTCCCTTCAGCTTGAGTTTGAGAGGAAGAGGTTGCAAGCTCGTGGCAGCAGCTAGGGATTATTTCTGCACACATCTTATGAGTGCTGGAAAGCATATTGAGAATTGGATATTTTGTGGTTATGCTGCTTGTGCCTGCTCTTGGCTACGACCCTTTTCTGCAACTAATGTATTACATATGCCAAGAGAATCTCAGTTTTAACCAAGGAAAGAATTTCTATCTAAATAAATGCTTTTACATGGCACCGTCTCTGCCTTTGCAATATGATGATACCTCAGATGGTATATCACCTTAATGGCAGGGACAAGTATAGGTACAGAAGCACCTGACCTGAATCCTCAAGTGTAGGGCCCTGTTTTTTTAGTTATGTTATGTCTGGTTCCCGTTTTATTTTTTATTTTCGTTTTGTTGTTGAATTTGTGGTTTTTTTATATCATATTAGTTTCTTTTGTTCTCATTAGTTGTTTGCTTTTTCATCATCAATTAATTATTTAATATTAAGTAGTAATAAGAAATATAAATTATTTAATTTATACTAATGTGTTTTTATAGTTAATTAAAATAAAATTACTTTGGAAGTTTTTTAATTTATTAACATTTAATACCTACAATTTTACAAAATAATTATTCTTAAAAAATTAAAAATTTTCGAAAACTAATATATTTCATTTTGAACATAACATTGATTGAGTCTTATTTTGATTAATGAATGTCAGTTTACAAATAAAATATTATAAATTTCTTACATAGTTATCGAAATAAAAAATGATGAATGTATTACTAAATATTTATTAAATAATTTAAAGTTTTAAATGTTATTCTTATTAATAAAAAGAATAATTATACAAATTTTATTATAATAAAAAAATGGAAGTCGGGGGCTTAAAATTCATGGTGTCGTGATGAAAGGTAGCCTTTGGGTGCAAAAGTCACAACGCCTAGGGTGCTTTTTCCTCCTTTCCTCTTCTTTCATTTTCTATTCAAAACAAATCTGTACTTTTTAAAACAACATTGACACCGACAAGGGGAGGGGTTTCAAGCAGGATTGTATCGAAAGGTAAGCACTATATGGGTTAAAAATTGGTATAAAATTAGAAAATTTTGTAATGGCTGGTACTATTAGCCTTTCGATTGATATCCGTCGATGCAAATATCAGTGGATATTATGAATTTCAAAAAGTTGGAGGACTAAAATGCAAAAAAAATAAAGTTAAATTTCAAACAAAATAATATTGTTTTCCATACCCATTCGACCATTCCAGATCTAGTAATTGCTTGCCGCCACCTCCGTGAGTCTCGCCTTAGTTGCGTCACAACCCACAACTCGCCAGCTCCTCTCATCTACCAGTCGCCAGTTGCATTTGCATCAACCATCACCATTCACTAATCATAGTATCTTGCCAACCAACAGCCACTCGCTAGTTACTGCCAATTACACCAATCAATCACACCATCTCCTCCAATCGCCGCTAATCATTACACTCTTGTGTTGAAATCTAAAATTGGAGTGTTGTAACTTATGACTTTATCACTTGTGAGCTTAAGTCAAGGTTGCATTTTGCTAGTGTGTGTATATGTCAATTGTGGGACCGTGTGTGTGTGTGTGCGCGCTTATGTTGTAGACTTATGGACTTATGGATGTGGTGTATAAGTGTATATTCTATCATGGATGGTGATACAAAGGTCATTTTGGAATTCAAACTTTTACTTGAAGTTTCTTACCCACTCCCTTTGCACGGTAATCTCACTTAGATCCATTTAAGTAAGACTTTAGCTTCTCTCAACCCTCAAAGTATTTACCTCGCACACTCAAAGACACAACGTTACGGATGCAATAAGAAAACAAAAACAATCACAAGATAAGAGAGATAAAGTCAACAACCAACCTTTATATTACTTTCCCTCAAAAGAATACAAGGAATGTTCTCTCAACTTGAATAGAGAAAAGCAGAGCTCGAATGAGCTATATATAGGCATCTATCTTGGAGTCCAAGTCACATTTAGATTCTCACTAAATCCGAACTACCTAAGATCGTGCTAAGATCACGTCTATCCCTATCAGATAATATCATGTGAACTAATTGGATGACACTAACATCCTTATCCGTAAAGATATCCACAATCTTCAGATGTTGAGTTCCACTGTAACTCTAACTCTCAGTCATCGCCACATCATCCAAGATCTCTCTCACGATCTCTATCCATTGATGATGCTGTGTGATCTCGCCGAAGTCCACTAACACATTGGCCTGATCCTCGGCCCACTAGCACATTGGCCTGATCCGATGCTTCCCACAACAAGTCTGTTAGTAGTGGTCCTTCCATCCGAGCATGGGTTAAATTCTTAGTCCGTCAAGACCTTAGCCTAGGGCAAGTCAATCTCCACAAGGTCCAAGACTCTATCAAAATTCACACCAAGTTTGATCTCACTCGCCCACGTTTACTTTAGTGTTTTTGCATGCCTCCCTCATGCGTGAATCCAACTAATTTTCCTCCTAAGGCTCTCTATTAAGGTCGCTAAGAAGTGCTCCGAAACTCAGGGATCTAAGAAACCACCCCTACCAGATGGATTTGACGCCCTCGTCGAATTAGTCTGAAGGTAGGCGTTCACTTGGTCCTCAAACTGCCAAAAGGTCGTATCCTTCTCTCACGTAGCTTCCGCGACAAGTTTATCTTTCCAATGTATCAAGAACTCGGTCCGTTAGTTCTTCTTATGTTGACCCATTGTCTAGTGATTCAGGATCTTATCCATTTAATCCTAGAATTGTTTTCTCACAACTGATGTTGCTCGCTTCACCTGACTTCTATTTGGATCTGATGCATCCTCATAATAAAGCTTGAGAAAACTAAAATTAAAAGTAAGGTATATGTTTAACCACTCAGGCAACTTAAATCAATACGCCACGTTCCCACTCTTTATGCAACACTTCAAATGGTCCATTGTACTTCGATACCAATCTCCTATAGACTTACTTACTCGAGATCTTCTTTCAAATCTGCTGGGTTAGTTTCAACAGAACCTTATCTTCCACGTCAAATTCTAACTGTCTCCTCCAAAGATCCACTTGCTTCTTCATCCGTCGACAAGCTTTACGAAGACTATCCCTCGCCTTATCCAACAACTCTTGCTTCTCTATCACAAACTTATGTGCCACAGGACATTTGCCACTTGTCCTTTATTGACCAATCACTAGTGGAGTGAGAGGCTATTGTCCCAACACAATCTCAAAGAGACTTTTCTCCGTATCCGAAGATCTGTGCAAGTTATAACAGAACTGTGCAGTATTAAGTAAATTCAACCAATTACGTTGACTTGCACTTACGTAATGATGAAGATACTCCTCCAACAAACCGTTGATTCATTCGGATTGGCCATCCATTTGTGAGTGATTTGCCATTGAAAACTTCAAATAGTAACTCATTAAGTTAAAAAGAGACGTTCAAAATCAGTCTATAAATCTAGCATCTTAGTCGCTCACAATTCGCTAGTACTCCGAAATACTTAACCACGTTCTTGTAGAATAGCTCGACCGTAACATCTGAGGGACAAGTTATAGGAGTTGGCACTAAGACCGCATACTTGGAGAACCTATCAACTACCACCATGATTGACGTCATGTTGTCCACCTTTGGAAACCCACTGATGAAATCCATTAAGACCGACATCCACGGTCTCTCAGGGATGGATAAGGGTTGTAGCAAACCGGTTTTCTTCTTATTCTCCGGTTTATCCAACTGACACACACGGCACATCCTAACATACATTCAACGTCATTCTCCATCTTCGGCCAAAAGCAGGAATGTAATAGGAGCGCTAGCATCTGTTGGACTCCTGGGTGACCAACCCACTGCGAGTCATGCATCTCCTTTAACAATTATTTTTGCAATCCACCAAAACTTGGCACGTAAACTTAACTACTCTTAGTCATCAACAACCCATTATCGTCGAGCCACAACCTGCGTACAACACCTTCATTTACTTGAGTAATTAACTTACAGTATATGGTGTCTAGTAGAGTTGCCGCCTTGATCTGCTCCAACAGGTTGGACTCCACCCCTGTGATCGAATAAAGGGCCACAAATACCTCCTTCCTAGTCAAGGCATCTGCCACGTTATTGTGTCTCCCTAGTTTATGCTCCCACACGAAGTCATGTTCAGCAAGAAACTCCTACCATCAGGCTTGTTTCACGGACAACTTCTTCTGGGTCCTGAAAAATGTGTTAGCAGCATTGTTTGTCCGAACAACGAACCTAGTCCCCAACAAATATATTCGCCATGTCTCCAGACAATACACCACCGTAAGCATCTCCTTCTCATGTGTCGAGTACCACTGCTCCGCATCATTAAGCTTTGGCTCTTAAATACAACTGGATGACCCTCCTGTATAACGACTCCACCAATGGCTTTTTCCGAAGCATCAGTATGTACCTCAAATGGAAGATCAAACTCAAGCAGCTTTAACACCGATTTTGATGAGATCGCAGCTTTAAGTTTTTCGAATGCCCCCTCACATGCACTCGACCAACACTACTGTTGCTTCTTCTTCAGCAAGTCTGTTAATGGGACCGCTTTCTTGGAGTATCCTATTATGAACTGCCTATAGTAGTTTGCCAGACTGAGAAAATTCTGTAATTCTTGCACTGTCGTAGGAGCCTGCCACTCAACTATTGCTTTCACTTTCTTCGGATCCATTCTGACCTGACCCTTGCTCACCACGTGACCCAAGAATCTGATCTCCAACTGAGACACTTCTCCATCTTCACATAGAGCTTGTGCTACCTCAGTCTTTCAAACACTCGCCTCAAGTGTTCCACATGTTCTGTCATGTTTATGCTATACACTACGATGTCGTCTAGATAGACCATAATAAACTCATCCAGAAAGTCGTACAGCACGTCATTCATTAGGTTGCAAATTGTCGCAGGGGTATTAGTTAATCTAAACGGCATAACTAAAAATTTGTAGGATCCATACCGTGTTACGCACGTTGTCTTCTGCTCATCACCCTCGGTTATTCGCACTTGCTAATACCGACTTCGAAGATCCAACTTCGTGAACTTCTCAACCCTCGACAACTTGTCCATCAAATCTTGAATCAAAGGTATCGGATACTTATTCTTGATCGTTACCTTGTTCAATGCTCGATAGTCTACACACATCATCAGTGTACCGTCTTGCTTCTTCTAAAACAATACCGATGAGTCGTATAGAGCTTTAGATGGTTGGATAAACCCTACCTCTAATAACTCACTAAGTTATTTCCGAAGTTTCGCCAATTCCATCGAGGACATCCTATATGGAGCACGCGCAGGTGGGATCATTCTAAGAACCAACTTGAACTTGTGATCTACCTTACAATGAGGGGGAAGAGTTTTCGGCAACTCTTTCGACATCACCTCCTGAAACTCTATCAACAAACTTGCAACCGCATCAGGGACTTCTACCACGTGGTCTTCGTTGATCTCCCACATGGCAGCGAGATAGGTCTCTATACCTTTCTCCAACCCTTTCTCATGCTCATGGCTGAAACATGTCCTACTGATGTTGTAGCATTCGTTGTTCCACCACCGAACCTACAACAATTCACGTAGAAGGAATTTTGTTCATTCATCAGCACCATATCTCTCAAACTTGGGCACAGCACCACCTTTGCCTCTTTAAGGAAATCGACCCCTAATATCATCTTGAAATTCTCTAATGGTATGATGATGAATTCATTTTGGCATGCCAACTTCCAATGTTAACTGGAATATTATAAGCAATTCCTACAACTGCTTGTGCCTTCGCTATAAGAGTTTTTATTCTCATCGGAGCCTTAGACACCCTCACACCCAACTTTCGAACCATCTTTTCTCCTAGGAAACTGTGGGTCGCACCAATATCCACCATCGTGATCATGTCTTTCTCCCCAACCTGTATATCCACGTACATCAGTCTGTCAAAGGGAACCGACTCAGTACTAATCACATTAAGCAAAGCTATTGGATTCACCATCGCATCTTCTGAAGATTCACCGTCTTCTTCGGCAATCAGGGCGTTCAACTTCTCCTTCCTCGGGCACTCACTGGCAAAGTATGGACTGTCGCACAAGTAGCAAGCAATCTTGCCCTTCTTCGAGGATGTCTCCTCGTTCTTCGAGCCCCCTTTTGCTTGCCCTTGCCTTTGAAGTCTCCCTTCTTAGAATCCTTCTTCTTCTTCCCCTTGGTCTTCTCCTGTTGGGCATGGCCTTTTCCCTTGGAAGAATTTAAGGAGCTAGCTTTAGAGTCTTTTGCCAATCGAAAATCCACCAAGGCATCAGCAGCTACGATTGCACCAACCAAGTCCTTCACATTCTACCTCCACAATTCCATTTGAGCTCACGGTTGTAACCCGAATAAGAAATTGAAGAGCTTGTCCTCGTCTGACATGTTCTCAATATCCAACATTATAGAGCTAAAAGAATTAACATAATCTCTTATCGATCCATCCTGCTTGAGCTACTTTAAGGCATCCCTCGCAAGCCATGAAGTATTCATGGGAAGGAACTAATCCTTTAGCTCCTTCTTCATCTACTCCCATGTCTCCACAGGAGTTCTACCGACGCTGATCTCTGCAGAGGTCCTCGTCCTCCACCAGAGCTTGACATCTCCATCCAAGTACATGGTCGTCACATTGACCTTATTAACGTCAGATACTCTAGCAGTTGCAAAGTACTACTCCAAATTCTACAAGAAGTTCTCCAACACCTTGGCGTCCTGCACACTTTCGAACACCCTTGGTTTACGCACCTTCATCGATGATGAAAGTTGTGGTGTGGAGCTTTCAGCTCGATCTCTGTCTATCATTGCAACGACACACCTTAAAATAGAGATTTCGAATTGAGCATCCTCTTGTGCCTTCAACATATTTGTCATCTATTGCTACAATTGTTGGATCCGCGCCTCCAACATCTCGAACCGAGTACTATGAGAAGTGACCTCTTCTTTCCCTTGAAGAATAGGACCAATGAGTGCCTCCACCTGAGCCACTCGCTTTATCAGATTTCTTACTGCCATTCCGAAACTCTAGCTTTGATAACAGTTGATACAAAGGTCACCTTGGAACTCGAACTTTCACCCGAAGTTTCTCACTCACACCCTTTGCATGGCAATCTCTTAGATCCATTTAAGTAAGACTTCGGCCTCTCTCAACCCTCGAAGTGTTTACCTCGGACACCCGAAGAAACAATGTTACAGATGTAATAAGAAAACAAAGACAATCACAAGACAAGAGAGATACGATCAACAACCAACCTTTATATTACTTTCCCTCAAAATAATACACGGAATGCTCTCTTAACTTGAATAGAGAAAAGGAGAGCTCGAATGAGCTATATATAGGTATCTAACTTGGATTCTAAGTTACATTCAGATTCTCACTAAATCCGAACTACCTAAGATCGTGCTAAGATCACGTCTATCCCTATCAGATAATATCATGTGAACCAATTAGATGACTTCTCCATCCAAATAAGACTCCAACTAATAAGATAGAATCTAACAAGATATCATAAAAATAGAATTTACATTTATCTAGAACACTAACATCCTTATCCGCAAAGATCTCCACTATTTTCAAATGTTGAGTTCCACTACAACTCTAACTCCCAGTCATCGCCACATCATCCAAGATCTCCTCTATGATCTCTATCCATTGGTGATGCAGTGTGATCTCGTCGATGCCCACTAGTATGCTAGCCTGATCCAATACTTCCCACAACAAGTCTGTTAGTCGTGGTCTATCCATTTGAGCATGGGCTAAGTCCTTAGTCTGTCAAGACCTTAGCCTAGGGCGAGTCAATCTCCACAAGGTCCAAGACTCTACCAAAATTTACACCAAGTCTGATCCCACTCGCCCACATTTGCCTTAGTGTTTTCGCATGCCTCTCTTATACGTGAAACCAGCTAACATTTCTCTTAAGGCTCCCTATTAAGGTCACTGAGAAGTGCTCCAAAACTTAGGGGTCTAGCAGATGGCTTAAATTGTGAATATGTAAATGTGGAATAGTGAAATGGAAGTTTGAATTTGTGTCATTTATTAAAATTATCATGATGTTGCTTGAAAATTAGAATTGATTGCTTTTTTGACTTTCAGGGATAATTTATAACTAGAATTTTGAATTGCATTATGAATTTGTGTTTGAGGTTATTTATTTGTTGTCTGAATTGAAAATTAGAATTGGATTATGAATTATAGGTTGTTCTTGTTTGAAATTTGAGATATATTAAAATTTGAATGAAAGGTTATTTTATTATAAATTGTATTAGATATTATAAATTGAATTTTGTAGTCATCAAAATGGATTAATTAATTTATGGTTGAATCGTATGATAAGTAATTATGCAAATTGAATTATAGTTGTGAGTTTAAGTTTATGGTTGGATCATTTAATCAATTAATCAATAATCATACAAAATAACTTATAGTTAAGAGTCTATGGTTGAATCACATAATAAGTTATAGTTAAGATTTTATAGTTGAATTATGTGATTACATAAATTAAATTATAGATATGAGTTTATAATTGAATTATATAATAACACAAAATGAGTTATAGTTGTGACTTTTGAGTTTATGATTGAATTGTATAATCATACAAAATAGGTTATAGTTGTAAGTTTATTTTTTAATTATATAATTACAAAAAAATAGTTTATAATTGTGATCTTATATTTGAATTATGTAATCAAACAAAATGACTTATCGATGGAAAGAAACATGAGTTATTGAGAAACTATTATTGATCTATTTCTTCATTTTTTTACACAACTTTATTTTGATATGAAATTATTAAATTAATTTTGATATATGTCTTTATTTAATTTTACAAATAAATGAAAAAAGTTTAAATACTCTTGATAATTCAACCATTTCAACAAGATTTAATGATCTAGCTTGAGCTCATGTTGGATTAGTTCTCATAATGAAGAACTATATCATTTGTTTCTTTTAACCATATCATTTGTTTATTTTATAACAAGTATTTGAAAGGTGGATGAATTACCATATTAAAGAAACATTTAGCTATGGTCAGAGGTTATGTGAAGCTTTGTAAAAAAGTGAGTCACGATGTGAAATGACAAATGTTGACTTTACTTGAAAAGTATTAGCATGAAAAAGATAGAAGACAAAGATTAAATTACTAAATTGGTAATGAAAGTTCTTTTGTTGGTGGTTAAGATGATAATAAGAATGTTAAAGGTAGTAGCATTCCTACTCAACAAGAAAAGAATTTTACACCTGATGTTAAGAAAAGAAGAAGACATGTATCTAATTTTCTGCACCATGAACAACTCTCGGAGCTCAACCTTCAATCTGTAATGCCCTACAATTTAAAGAAACGACTTATAATATAGATATGACAATGACTAGTAGGTGGTATAATTTAGGTATAACATTCAATGCTACTCAATCTTATTATTATCATCCTATGGCAGATGTTATTGCCTCTTACAATCTAGGATACAAAGCTCTTTCAGTTGAGGAATACAAAGGAAAACTTTTAGGTAACTATGTTTATGAAATAAAAAGTTATTTGGGTGAAAGAACAATGACTTGAGTTACTTTTGAGTGTTCAATCATATGTGATGGTTGGAAAAATAGAAAACAGAAACCTATTATTAATTTTTTAGTTTATTATGCAAAAGGAACAATATTTTGAAATCTATTAATACATCTGGTCTTGTTAGAAATATCGATACTCTATTTCAAATATTTGATGAAATTGTGAATGAAGTTGGGCTAGAAAATATTGTTCAGTTCATTGTTGTATCAACCCACTCTCCCAAGACACATACCCAACATCCTAAGTAATGTCCGAATGCGTACCCAGCAAGAGTGGCATGCTAGAATAGACAAATACTTGAAACTCAGTACAAATTTTTCCAGTTTATCATATGCATATGCAAAAAACATTAATTAACTTCGGCCCATTCTTTTCTTTCGTAACATCAAAGTCACATTTATTATTTTTATTCTCAAGATCAATCTCATTTGCAAACTTTTCCCTTTTGGAAAGTTATTGCAAAACATAATTATTTAAATACATATGCTACAATCATTACAGAAAACACAATTTGATATAGAAATAAGAAATAAAAATGCAGATGCAAATAATCCTGACCTTTATCTCTTACTTGAACGTGATGGGTATACTCCCGTTTGCCTAATAGGGTACTCTCCTGAGCTTAAAAAATATTGCAAATTTTAGGTGAGTTTTGCAAACTCAGTGAGTGACCATTCTTGATGGCTCACTCTATCACATAACATATACAATTCATATAATCATATAATTCACATCATTTCATTGATAATTATGAATCATCGCATATCACTTGAGCATTCATTTCACATTTCACGTTCAACACATATCACATTTAGAAATCAGTCAACTATTTAAATCATAACTATCATATGCATATGTAGTGCTTATGAGACTCGCTTTCAATTGTTTTGTTGTGACCGAGTGCCTATAGCTGTCCTATATCTATTGTAGATATCGGGTTCATTGACAATTGTCCTGTATTCATTGGAGATACCGGGCTCATTTCACATAGTGAGCCTTTGACTCTTAACCACTTTCTGAGATTTAAGCTCTTTTTTCACATTTTGAGCTTTAAGCTATTTTTCGGTGGCTACTGCGGTCACAACAGCCTTTATATTCCATGCATTCATGTAATGAAATGCTTCACATTCTTATATGATCAATCAGTCACTTTCACATGTCATATTCACATTCAGAATACATTTATCATTGGACCGTGGTCCAGCATTCAACATAAATGTTGAGAAACACTTTTTCAATCATATGCATATTCGCATGTTTCTTCGAAATTTAACAATCAAGTTAGACATCACATATTTCATCAAATTCACATATAAGGAGCACTTCAATATCACATTCATGTATCAAAATCATCGGATCTTCAGTGTCCGGAATCAGCACAATCAAGGTCACATTCATAAGATAATTCAAACATAATATGAACAAAGCAATCAATAAGTAAGACCATCTAGGTCGACTCACGGTACGTTCCAGATTAGCATTAGCTTTCATGATCTGAAAACGTTTGAATGTGAACGTTTATCCTATACATCCAAATTATACAATACACACATTACACACAAATTAATAATTGCACAATTATAAGTATTCCTTTATGCACAAATGTGTCTATGGAATGTGTACAATGCATGCTCAATGACAATCCCGGTTATCGCTCTATCATTCTTGTCATGTAAACATTCATATTTCCAAACTCACATAAGTATCGTTTAAACTTATGGTTTATACCTCAAATAAACACTTTGAATCTAATTTCATAACCCAATGAATCATTTCAGATTTTTCCAAAAACTGACTTTCGGGTCTACTGTTTTTGATCATTTAGACAATGCAAATGAAGTAATTTAGCAATACTTTCTTCTAGAAAATAATTCTCCTATCTCTTTAGTTTCTTATGACACCAAGATCGTTTAATTAGGTTTAGTAATCTGAAAGTTATATCTTAAATAGTTTCGATTGTTCTTATATGGAACAGTGCCCTGTACTCAACTTCTATCCAGAAATTGAATAGAGACTGAATTAAAATTCGATTTCTTCAGGCAATTTGTATCCCCATGTCTCTACTTGACTCAAAATTAAAAATAATCTCATTTGGATAAATACAGGACAATATATTATCAAAATACTGAAGCATGTTTAAGCTATGCAGGAAAGTTGGCCGCGGCGAACTTTTCCTGAGAGGAAATCCTACAAGTTGGTCGCGACGAACTTTTACAGAAACATAGTCATGACTCATCCTTTAATTTTCCAGATTCTTACTCTTTATGTACTATATTCACTACCTTAATCTTTCTTATCATTTCTAATTCAATTTCTCCTCATTTTCTCATCATTCTAACTTCATTTCAACTCAATATCATCCATAAACAAATTATAATCCATGATTGATCATGAACACTAATAATAGAAGATACACATATATACACATTCATCATCAACTTACTACATATATTCAAATTCATTTTCACTTTCATTTTACTTCTAACTATCACCTCAATTCTTCCCATATCAAGATACTACACTTGTCTTTTCTTTAACTTCAATACTCAATCCAATTCATTTCTAAAACAACTAATGATCCATATTTTTATACATAAAAATAGAACATGTGAATATCTGTTCACAAATCAATTTTTTTACACTTCATTCTACATTCATTAAGGATTCATTCTAACTCTAAAATATCTCTATATCAATTCATGAATTGTTAATCATCATCCATGTAAAAGCAAGACATGAATTTAGCACATTCCTCATTCACGTTTTTAACATGTGCCCATCCCCATTTTATGGTCATTTAACCTCTAACTATCATCAAACATGCATCATTCATCAAAGTTATGAAGAATAATAGGTTACTTACTTGATTTACCCCAAGCTTCTTCAAGAATCTCCAAGAACCCTAGCTCCTTCAACATCCACAAAAATCAACTTTTAAGGTGAAATGGGTTGGGTCTTTTAGCAAAAAGAAGGAGAAGACAATGAATCTTGAAGAAACAAATTGAAGGAGTTGGATAAAAATCAACATAGTGAGGTGAGAGTAAATGTCGTGGGTGAAGGAGAGGAATGGAGAAGATGAAAAAATGAAGAAGTTGGGCAAAATGAAGCATGTGTCGTTTTTGGCAAGTGAAAGACCAAAATATGATCTTTCACTTAATAAAAATGTGACTTAAAAATGTCACTTGCTACATGTCACTCTCTCAAGGTTTCTTCTTGATCTTTTAATAAGCTAGTCCATTTGCCTCCAATTTTCAAACCAATTTTTAATGATACTTGCCATTAAATCTTAATGTCATTCATAAAAATTTTTTTACTACCATTTGACATTTATT
>JAOQMP010000001.1:4489027-4515992 GCA_027563575.1 Erythroxylum pedicellare
TGAATAAAACAGGTTATCTCCAGCTTTTAACTCATTCTTCTAGTACCTGAAATCATAACTATTTAGTTGAATCATAGAACTGTACTCAATTTTCATCAATTAGTAATATTTCTCTGGTTGCAATTCTGATAACCTGGTTGACTTTGTGCTTCTATAAGTATTGAAAGTTTCTGCTGATTCATAACAATTCAAAATTTTCTTCTTTACTACTTAAGGGAGTTGGAATTCTCTTCTCTGGCATGTTCGGGACCGGAAATGGATCATCAGTATCTATGTGAGATTTTCTTGTGATCTTAAAGCAGACAATTCAACACAACTTTCTAATCCTTCCAAGTTTCGCTTAAATTTGCTTTGCTTCAACTGCAGCGAAAATGCTGGTTTATTGGCACTTACATGCGTTGGCAGCCGAAGGGTTGTTCAAATATCAGCAGGGTTCATGATTTTCTTTTCCATTCTTGGTGAGTTATCTTGATGTAACTCTTTCTTCCTTCCTCCATTTTAACAACACATGTAACTCACATACTTCGCGGTTCAGGAAAATTTGGAGCTGTTTTTGCCTCAATTCCAGCTCCGATTGTTGCAGCTCTATACTGCCTGTTATTTGCTTATGTTGGTATGTCCCAGTAAAATTACGTTATGGAGGGCTTCTTAACCTTAAACATGAAAAATCTAACTTAATTCTTTTTGGGGTTGAACACGAGCAGGTTCATCAGGTCTCAGTCTCCTCCAGTTCTGCAACTTAAACAGCTTTAGAACAAAGTTTATACTTGGCTTCTCTGTTTTCATGGGATTATCAGTACCTCAATACTTCAATGAGTACACAGCAGTTAATGGTTATGGACCAGTGCACACTGGTGCAAGATGGGTAACCAACTCGACTTCCCTACTTTACTCTCTAAGAATTCTGACCCTTGTTCAGACGATCCTGATACTAATTATGGTCACTTTTGGCAGTTTAATGACATGGTTAATGTGCCATTCTCATCAGAACCTTTTGTTGCTGGATTGTTGGCGCTCTTCTTGGATGTAACCTTATATCGGAAAGACAATGCAACCAGGAAGGATAGAGGTATGCACTGGTGGGACAGATTCAGGTCGTTCAAAACGGACACAAGGAGTGAGGAGTTCTACTCCTTACCTTTCAATCTTAACAAGTTCTTCCCTTCAGTATGATCTTCGAACATAATTTTCGAGTTGTAACCTCTAGTTTGTCCCAAAGAATCGTAGAGCTTGACAAAATGAAATTCTTGGTTTTGTTACATTATTTGGTATCTCCCTCTTTCTTTCTGTCTCAACTTGCATTGTAGCTCTGCAACTAGAACTTGGTTAGTATTTAGTAATGGTCGTCTTACTCCATTTATGTAGCCTCTTTTGTTCCTGAATCTGCATTTCACTGTTTCTGTCTCCACACTAAAGATAACAGTTGCAACTTGCAATTGGACATGTATCATTTCATTAGCCTGGTTTCCAATGTGATGCCCATACAAATTTGACCAGCTGGGCACACTATTGGGTTGGACATTGAAGCAAACGGAATTCTTTGCATGTGATTTGGCGAGCATGTTACTGCTAACACCGTTAATGGGATGGTCCTGCTGCTTACTTCACCTGATTTCCAATGTGATGTCCCAATCCCCATCTCAAATACCAGGTTGAGGAAACGTGCACCAAGTTATATTAAAGCAGCCAGCAGCTATGCAATTATTTATCAGTTCAACCGATTGACCCAGTGTTTAAGCCTTCTCTAAGCATGTTAGGAAAAAAAAAGCATAAACTTAGGTTCCAAGATACAGATGAGAGGACATGGATTTGATATTCTTATCTTGTGCACGAATGCAATGTATTTGTATGGTTAATCATGGTCATTCAGAGACGAAAAGCACACCAAAAGGTCACGAGCACTTACTGAGACAATGTTTTGCTTTATTCTCAAAGCAACTGTGACAAGGAATGAGGGACCTCATCCCTCCTTTGGCTTTAAGCTGGAACGTTCTGCTTAGTTACTGGAAGATAATGATATTTAGTGGAAAAATGAAGAAACCATGAGGCCCTGCACCGCAAGCTTTTCATTGGATTGACATCTTATTCTTGATGTTTCCATGAAACCATATAATTCTTCCATTATACTCTCAAGTGTCTCAGAAAACCGAGGCAAATGAATTCCTGATTTGATCAAATCACGCTCCTGGATTGTAGAGGTGACATGGTGACCACCACAAGAAGGTTGTGTCTATTCTTGATTTCATGAAAAGCCATGGACATGTCTCCTGCCTAAACAATAATTGAAATCCACCCTCCTTCCATTTACCACTAATCCGCTCATACAATGGACAAAACGAGTAGTGTCAATCAGCAATAGCCAAAGTTACACAAAAAGTTGGAGGTCCTTTTTTCTTGCCATGCGTGTTCAATTTTTGTACATACAAGAGTTGCTAATGGCTTAATCAAAGGCTATTCAAATACTGCAGCCAAATCACGTTCTAATGGCTCATTTTATCTCTTTTCTTTTTTAATTTTGTGTGTGAGCTATGAACATGGCCAGAACATAAACATATCGGATATGATCGCATGATTACAAATTCATTTCCTCGAGCTCTTAACCTACGTTGACCAAATCATGTTTTCCAAAGCCGCTAAATTATGAGATGAGTTATTATATTCTCTCTCAAACATCACCCTCATCGCCACCCAATGTGTATAAATTAGGCGTTTAGTCCCCACTTCTAAGGTAACTCTTTTATAGATACCAACATTTAATGGACTACTAGATGAGAAGGAACTTAGAACCTACTATTATTCCTATTTGAAAGGACAGTTAAAGAATGATTCTTTTTTTTGTTCTGGTGATCATAAAAGTTATCTGCACTTATCTATCTGGACTGCAGTGAGGATGCTGCATCATCTAGTTAAGGACCATCAAAATGCTCCATTAGAGAATAGAGAATATAACAACACTTGATCATTGCACTTCCTGCTATTAAAATGTGCCTTTCAAGACTCAAGACAAGAAAGAGTATCAACCCTTTTCAAGGGCAACATGAAAAGGGTTGAAATCCCTTTCTAATTTCTTGTCGCATATAAAATCTGCTGCCTTTTTTCTTGTAGGAGCAGCCCACATAATTGACCTTTCATTTTAGTGGTGCTACTTTTTATTAGAGCTTAACTTCAATAAACTAACTATTGGTTTGAATTATACGTTATGTTAAGGGCGATGATAATTGCAAACTAATTAATAACTTAATAAATTTAGAAGGGTAAAAAGAAGAACAGATGGAATCTATCAGCTTTTCAAGAAGGAATGACTTGATAACAAAGGTCTTGTCCCTGGAAATGGGGAAGTGAAAGAAGTCATTCATAGATGCAATACTGGGCATGTGAGAAAAAATATCTCCAGATGCAATTGGTTTGCTTCCACCTTCCTTGGCCTTTTTATTTACCAATAAATTCTGGTAACAACCTCTGCAAAGGTTTTGTTACATTGTACGCTTGCACTGAGTGTGGGGTTGGAAAAGAACATGGTCTGAGTATTTGGTAGGTGGTACATGAACATGTAAAGCAGCATCCCAACAAGAGCAAATGACATGAGATTTAGTTATTCTTTCTTTTTGTTTTCAATCTCATGCTGTAGACGTTCTTTGAGATACTGTTGATGGATGGGTTCAGAGTTTAGTATTAGAGGGGAAGAATGTAAGAGAAAGCAACAAGTAGAGTGATGTCCTTGACAAAAAGAAAACAACAATAACCCCACTAAGAAAAGTCCTCCAGACTCCTTTGTTTGTTACACAAGTTTTTAATTACGAATTAGAATGTTTGGAAGGCAAGGCATAAAGACACCGGACCCTAAATCTGCTGCCCCCACAATAACATTATAGAACCACCAGTATATAACAATTAGTGGCCTCCTTTCATATTGTAATATATCAAAGGGGCTGCTTCAACCAATTCTCACAAGAACTTAAGATCCCTTCATTTAAAATTAAGGGTCTTGTTTGAAATAAGCATCTGGGGCCAGTCACCATTTATTGTGTGAACCAAAGATCCCCAACATCTCACATGGCTTACATAGACTGACAATTAATCAGAGATGTTTACACATGTGAATCACAGAAGAAAGTTTTTCATAGCAGGAGCCTGCAGATTTACAAGAGTTCAAGATCCTTCAGGGAGATCGCTGTCTCTTTCGTGGCCAAGCCAAAACTAGCATCTTAGAACACACATGAAAAGAAAATTAATCTCAAATCTTGACTTTTTCTTTTCCATCTGCCCTTAATCTTGTCTTGGATTATCTGAAATGCAACAGGCACCAACTCCTGTTACAGTATGGTTTGCCACTTTGCCTTGAAGATGTTTGAGAAAAATCATCCCAACAGCTACTTTCTTTTACAATTTCTGCATTGATGTTGGGTAGGACTCGAAAGTTTTGATTAATTAAATGCAAATGTGTTCTAATGATTTGATCCACATCACCCTCCATACACTACACATGAAAAGAAGCGTGAGGCAAGTCTTGCTTCGTAGTGTTTTTTTTTTTTGGGTTAATCTAAAGCATCTTTTTAATGCAAGCCTTGATTATATGCTAAGATATGACATTTGAATTGCATTGGACTGTGCAACTTTCACACCAAAAGTTGTGCTTGTTCTTTTTAAATTAGAGATAGTGAGTGCTTCCGTGCTTAGCCATTTAAACTCAACCCCAAATCACTATTCAAGAATTGGATGAATTAAAAGGTGATATACTTATCCACATCTTACAGTAGCATTAACCCATTTGAGTTTTTTGTAACCAGAAGATAGAGGACACAACATTGTTCTACTATCTATAGGACCAAAGGGTTGAAAATGGGGAATTTGGATAGGACATAGGTGCCAATAGGCAAGCCTGCCTTTGGTCATATAAACTTCAATTCACACCTATGTCTTACAAATTGTACTTCGAGAGTTACGGGCCATGCCCCCAACTACCCTCCTGACATCTCTCCACGTGGCACCCTAACCAGCTTCCGAGGTTCCTGCCGGTGCCAATTATAATAAAACCATACAGTTCTTATCATTGCACATACCTTGTTACCATCACAAATATGTTCTGTAGTTGATGATATCACCCTAAAGAAATAAACTTTCTTTATTGCCAAATTGAAATGTCAAATGGGTTTTAATTATTGAATACACACATGTATGATTTCTTTTCATTTTATTTTTCTTTTTCTTTTTTCCTGTTTTATGTTAGTTGAGAAATTGAGGGACGGCCTGCTTGAATAAGACCCTTACTAGTATATTTGTAGGGTGGTAGGGAGCTGTACAGAAAGAGACTGTTGTTTACTTCACCTCCTTCCTCCTCTCTTCTTCCCTTATCTTTCTTCACATCTTCTTCTTTTCTCCCCCCACGAGAGATTTCTGGAGAAGATAAGCTAAGAGATAATGGGGAACTGTCAAGCCATAGATGCTGCAGCTCTTGTAATACAGCATCCCCATGGAAAAATAGAGAGGTTATATTGGCCTGTCACAGCCAGTGAGGTCATGAAAATGAATCCTGGTCATTATGTGTCTTTGATCATTCCATTGCCTGTTTCTGGTGAAGAAAACCAGGAGCAGAAAGTTGTGCAGTTCACTCGTGTTAAGCTTCTCAGGCCAAGTGACACGCTTTCTCTTGGCCATGCTTATAGGCTTGTTACTACCGAAGGTAAGGAATATGGTCTGATGAGAATCATTTTTTTCTTATGTATGCTCCTTGAGGTTGTGCATTAATTTATAAGAGTATGTTTTTCGGTTGCAGAGGTTATGAAGGTGTTGCGGGCAAAGAAGCACGCAAAAATGAAGCAGCAGCAATCAGAATCTGTTGAGAAATTGCAGGCAGCAGGTCAGAAGCAGAGTACCGATTGTGAAGCAGTAAAGAAACCTGACAAAGACGAGTACAAGGTATCTTTAACTTGATCTTTTTTCCAATTTGAGCTTATTCCTGAAGCTGTTCCTGAGATTATTTGATATGCTTCTTCAAAACCATGATTATCTTCCTTCATGTAAGTTACTGGCTGGTATGTCCAACCATTATACTAAAAGCAGAAGATGATTCTCGTTGAAGTACAAAAAAGATGAACAATTCTAGTTATTTAATAATCTGATACTTCTAGTGGAGCAACATCTGAAGGCTTTCAGCTTTATGATGATGTTTTTTCATAGTTTTGACTGATTATCCTGACATCAAATTATGAAGAAATGAATAGCTAGTTTTGTAGACGAGAATTATTAGCATGGAAAATGATTTTGTCCCATTATCATATTGTGGAAGCTAACCACTGGAAAACGATTTCAGGTGATAAAGCATGAAAGACACCGACACAAGACACCATCAATTAATTCCTCTACACTTAGGTCTAAGTCGTGGCGGCCCTCATTACAGAGCATTTCTGAGGCTGGAAGCTGATGGTATTTTTCCAAGATCAGCAAGGCGCTTCTGCCATTTGCTGAGGCTGATTACTGATTAAATTGAGTAGTCAGCAAAATAGGTTTACTAAATCGGGTGGAGGTCGTTTATCTCACATCCAAAACCAATTGTCAAACCAGACGACCCCTCTTTTGGACCATTTTCCAGAAAAATAATAAAAGTCTGTATAGCAACAAAAAAGAGTAATGGAGCTGACACTGTTGTCCAAGTTATATTCTGCAAATGTCAGGGCTGATTGATCAGACCAGAATATAACATGTAGATAAATCTGAAACATTTATGATTTTACAATTAACCATCTTTTTGATGGTTTAAAATTCAAAGATTCTAATAAAGATATGTTTTAGTTTTGAGACCATAAAAGGAAGGTTCTTGTAGCCAAAGGTGCACCAGTTATTAGGTTCTCCTTCAGAGCAATCACATCTGTAAAAGTGGCTCAATGATCCATGTTCCAGGTCCTCCATGCTCCTTGTTCAAGAAGCCTCTGAAGTATCTGGTTCAAGTTAGCATAAGAAGTTATCACCAAGGAACAATCCGAATCTTCTCCTTTTAGATTAGCATCAACATATGAAAGATAATGCCAAGATTGGGCCAAGCACGTACAAAAAGTTGGTTTCGTATGATGGGAATTTTCTCAATAATTGTGCTAAATTGGCTGTCAGGTCAGATATTTCTGGAAGGTCAATTATTGACTGTTACGAAGTCAAGCAAACTCTATGAAATGAAAAAACAGAAAGGTTCTTGAGCATCTGAAATAATGAAATTGTCCATCCTTCCCAGCAAGCAACGTAGCGTACAAATGGAAAAGGATGAGGAACACAGACCAAGAAGAGGCTTAAGAACAACACAGGCCCTAACTCTCCATCAACCTAGCAAAAGAGATTCTGTAACATGTACATAAAAAAGGAAGGTACAAACTACGCTTTTACCCATGTATATAAAACTGTTCTTTCATTAGATAAAACAAGTCCTACTTGCACATTTCACATCAATACTCAGAACACCAAAAATGACTTGTGTAAGATGTCTCTATTTATTTTGTTTTATTAAGATAACAAGCCAGATAAGAACCATCAAACCTCAGGTTTGGCCCAAGAAGGTCAACCACCTTTCTTGCGACAGGCTACTTTGTTTTAGATACTTGAAACGTCGACTATTTAGAAAGCAAGAGAGTTCATTTCCAAGAACAGGTAAAATATAAATGCGGCAGTCACACGCACCCATGAAAAACATACAGTTGGCATTCCCAACGAACATTTGAGATATATTTATTTAAATATAAAACTTAATTTAAAAAAGAATTACATCATGCTAAATTAAATATAAATTTGAGATATATTTATTTAAATATAAAACTTAATTTAAAAAAGAATTACATCATGCTAAATTAAATATAAATTTACATAAACTTTCCATTAATTAAAAATGTTCTTAATTCTAATTTAATTTAAATTTGATAGAAGCTTTTAACTAATTTGATAACTAAACACAAACTTTAAAGACATTACCTAATTGGTAATTCAGATAATTGAGTTGTGAACAAAATTTTCATATTTCTAATACTATTTCATGTAAGCATATTTCCAATATCGTAACTTAATTTTAAATATGTTACTTGTTGAAATTTCATCTTTGGAATTATTAAAAATTATCATAATAATAAAATATTTAGTAATAATAATAAAAATCACTAAATTTTTACCTTTTAAAATATTTAGAACTTAAAATGTTTCTTTAATGAAAATTATTAAAATTTTGTTTTATTTACTTTTCAATTTCTTCTTAGTCAAGGCTCAAGTGATTTTTCATTCATTAATATCATTATAACATATTTACTATCATAAGCTTTTATTTGGTGCTAAATAAAAAACGATTTATTTTTCATTGTAAACTATTTGGACTTTGACTCAATAAGAATTATATCTAATGTATAATTTATTGAAAATTTTTATAACATAATTTTTTACTAATTATTCAGGGAAAAAACGAAAAGTCTTCTAACTTAATCATAAGTAATACATTTGAAATAACTGTTATCTATTAACATGTCCTAAGAGCTGAATAGGCTAGTAATGCTGTTAAAATTGTTGAGGTGTAAAAGAATTAATTAAGTGTACCGAAGCATGAAAAAATGTGCTGCAAATTAGCATACACATGCTAAAATGAAGCAATCAAAATGTTTGTTAGTCATAGAGGAATATGACCCCTTTTTTTTTTGCTATTCTTTAGGAAGTAACTGTTATGGAGAATGACAGTAGATTTTTCTACATTTTTTATGCTTTTCTATTATAATTTTGATGTATAAATAGATGTTTTATGCTCAATAAATTTAATATATTTTTTCTGCAGTCTCAAATATTGTTTTCTTCTTTTATACATATTAATTTGACACTTTTTTCTTGTTTAAAAAAACCTACAAATTGGTATCAAAGTAGTATCTCGAGGGATTTGTGAGGTTGTAAGAGCCAAAAAAAATTTCTAAACACTAACACCTACCTTACAAAAACATAAAAGGTTACAAAAATTTTAGGATGGATACGGAAACTTCTTTCAATGTAATGGCACCTCTAGTGTTTGATGAAACAAATTATCAAGTGCGGGCTGTCAGAATGGAAGCTTTTTTCATGTTAATGATCTATGGGAAGTTATTGAAGATGAATATAAAGTTCATCCTCCTACTTAACAACCTAAGCCTTACACAAATTAAGAACCACAAGGAGAGGAGGCAAAGGAAATCAAATGCAAGAGCTAGCCTATTTGTAGCTGTCTCACCTACAATTTTCACTAGAATCATGACCTCAAAAGCAACTAAAGAAATCTAGGTCTTATTGAAGGAGGAATATGAAGGAAATGAACGAGTTAGAGGCATGCAAGTATGAAATTTGATTCGTGAATTCGAGATATAAAGGATAAACAAATCAGAAACAATCAAGGACTGCTCTAACAAACTCCTTAGCACTGTTAATAAGGTAAACTTCTTGGTACAAAGTTCTCTAATTCAAGAATATTTTAGAAAGCCCTATTTACAATCCCTGAAAGTTTTGAGGCCACAATTTTATCCCTGGAAAATTCTAAAGATCTGTCAAACATTAACTTGGCAAAACTATAAAATACATTACAGGCATAGGAGCATAGGAGGCTTATGAGACAAGAAGGATCTGTGGAGGGATATTTTTAGCTAGATCATAGCACAACAATGGTGGCAAGAACAAGAAGGAAAAACAAAACAACAATAAGCTTGGAGCAGGTTCAAGCAACAATAACAACAACACACAAGTCTATCCACCATGCCCTCATTGTAAGAAGACTATTCACCTACAAAAAAGATGTTGGTGGAGGCCTAATGCAAGATGTAACAAATGTGGATAGATGGGGCATATGGAGAAGATATGTAAATCTTAACAGTAATAAGGAGAAGCCAAGGTGGTTATTCATCAATGAAATGAGGAGCAGTTGTTTGTGGCATCATGCTTTGCTAGGAATAGCTCTACAGAAAGTTGGCTAATAGATAGTTGTTATACAAACCACGTGACTTATGACTATGAATTCTTAAAAGAGCTTAATAGAAGTGTCATTTTCAAAGTCAAAATTGGGGATGGATTATATATTCCAGTAAAAGGCTAAGGGACAGTGACACTTGAAGGCCTCTCAAGTTTGAAACTTATCCCTAATGTGTAGTATGTTCCTAACATCGATCAAAACCTTTTGAGTATTGGTTAGTTGCTAGAGAAAGGCTATAAGCTTCTGTTTGAGGACAAAAGCTACATGATCAAGGATGTAGAAGGAAAAGAGGTATTCAAAGTTCAAATGAAAGCCAAAAGCTTTACCTTGAATTTGTTGGAAGAGGAGCAGGCTGCTGTACAGAAAAAAAGAAAGAAATGTGGTGCTTTGGCATAGGAAATTGGGGCATTTTCATTATGTTGCACCGCTCTTCATGAAGAAGAACAATTTGGTGGAAGGTTTGCCTAAATTAGAGGAGGATTATCCTATATGTGCTGACTATTGGTAGGAGAATTATGTTAGGTTGCCCCTTTCACAAAACAAGGCTTGCAGGGCTACACAAAAGCTACAACTAATTCATCCATGGGAGGACCTCAAAAAGCACCATCATTAAACGATAGTAAGTACTATATTGCCTCATTGATGATTACACAAGAATGTGTTGGATTTAATTCATAAAACTTAAATATGAGGTTTTTGACATTTTCTGGAGGTTTAAAGCTTAGGTGGAAACTCAAAGTGGATGAAAAATGCAGGTGATTCGATTAGATAATGGAATCGAATACACCTTTAAAAGATTTAACAAGTTTTGTGAAGATCCAAACATTGAGCACCAACTGACTACTCCCTACATTCCTCAACAAAATGAAGTTGTGGAGAGGAAGAACAGAACAATTATATAGATGACAAGATGTTTGCTTCATAATAAAGGGTTGCTAAAGAAGTTATAGGTTGAAGCTATAAGCATAGCAGTTTTTCTACTCAACAGAAAATGACTCCATTTAAGGTATAGCATGGCGACAAACCAAGGCTCCTCAATTTGAGAATATTTGGTTACTTGTCTTTCTCTTACATTCCTCAGGTTAAGAGAGACAAATTGGATAAGAAAGTAGAATCAAGTATCTTTATAGGCTATAGCTCAATTTCAAAGGCCTATAAGATCTACTTACCATAAAGCAATAAGGTGATTGTCAGTAGGAATGTTCAATTCATTGAGTCAAATCGCTGGAGTTAGGAGAATGACAAAATGCTTAAGTTCTAAAAGGAGAATGATGATGTAAATGATGAACCTGTCAAAGGAACTAGATCACTCTTTGACATTTATCAGAGGTGTAATGTTGCTATAATGGAGCTTGCAGGGTATAAAGAAGCTACGATAGATAAAAAATGGATCATAACAATGAAAGAGGAGCTTAAAATGATTGAGAAGAACTAGGCTTGGGAGTTAGTGAATAGACTTGCACACAAGAAACCCATAGGAGTCAATTGCGTTTATATAACCAAACTTAATCTTGATGGTTTTGTAAACAATTATGAGGCAAGGATAGTTATTAAAGGATATGCTCAAATGTTTGGGTTAGATTTCTCTTAGACTTTTGCCCCATTTGCCATATTAGATACCATAAGAATGTTGCTAGCACTAACTGCTAAAAAAGGATTGATCATACACCAGATGGATGTCAAATCATCCTTCTTAAATAGATACATAGAGGAGGAAACCTTTCTAGAACAGCTTGAAGGCTTTGATATTCAAGGACATAAGGAAAAAGTATATTTGCTAGAAAAGACCCTATATGGTTTAAAGCAAGTACTAAGGGCCTGGTACAGCAAAATTGACACACACTTGATAAGCTTAGGCTTTGAAAAGAGGTGAGTGAATTTACTTTGTATATCAAGAACGTTGATTATGAAATACTTGTTGTATCTCTATATGTTAAATGATTTGCTTGTCACAGGAAGTAGTGCAGAGCTTATTAACAAGTTTAAGGAAGAAACAAGAGATATATTTGAGATGACAGATCTTAGGAGGATGACTTTCTTCCTTGGCATGGAGTTATAACAAATGCAAAATGAGATTTTCATATGCCAGCAAAAATATGCTACAGAATCCTTAAGAAATTCAACATGGAGGAGTGCAAACCAACTGTAACTCCAATGAATCAAAAGAAGAAGTTTTGTAGAGAAGATGAACCTAAAAAGGTTGATGAAGGGCTTTACAAGAGCCTAATAGTCTGCTTGATATATTTGACTGCAATTAGACTAGACATCATGCATGTTATGAGTCTGCTATTAAGGTACATAAACTGTGCTAGTGAAATTCATTTACAAGCTATAAAACAAATCGTTAGATATGTTAAAGGCACGATTGATTATGGAATAAGGTTCAGTTAAGTTAAAAATTTTATTCTGCATGGCTATTCTGATAGTGATTGGGTTAGATGTGTAGATGATATGAGAAGCACTTCAAGTTATTGTTTTATCCTTGGTTCTAGAATTTTTTCTTGGTGTTCTAAGAAACAAGAAGTCGTAGCCCAATTCATAATAGAAGTATAATATATAACTGCTGATCTACTATAAATCAGGCCCTCTGGACTAGGAAACTCGTGACATATCTGCATATGGAGTAAAAAGAAAGTACAAAGATATTTATAGACAATCAAGCTGTAATGTCAGTTGCAAACAATCCAGTATTCTATGGAAAAGCAAAACATTTCAAGATAAAGCTTTATTTTTGATAGAGGTATAAAAAGAAGGGGAAGTAAAACTGATTTACTACAAAACAGAAAATCAAAAAAATTGATATCCTATCCAAAGCACTTCCTAAAGCTAGATTTGAGTACTTGAGGAAACAACTTAGAGTCTCAAAGCTAAGGAGGAGTATTGAATAACATGTCTTAGGAGCTGCTGACATGGAGCTAAATAGGCTACTGATGTTAGTAAAATTATTGAGGTGTAAAAGAATTGAAAAAGTGTATTGAAGTATGAAAAAAATGTGTTGCAAATCAGCATACACATGCTGAAATGAAACTGTTAAAATGATTGTTAGTTATGAAGGAATACGACCTTTTTTTTTGCTATTTTTTATGAAGTACTTTTCTGTTATTAATTTGATGTATAAATAGATTTTTTTATCCTCAATAAATTAAGAAATTTTTACTTCAATCTCAAATATTGTTTTCTTCTTCTATACGTGTTGTTTTAGCACTTTGTTCTTGTTAAAACAACCTACAAGTGTCACCTAAAAAGGAGTTTTGCCTTTTCTCACTTTTGTCTGAGCTATAATTCTTGATTCTAATTCAAAAGTCGTATTATTTATCTTGAAACTAAATGCATTACAAACTTATATGACATGTATAAATTGAGTTAGGAAGTCACTTATCTTTATTGTAGAAAGATGACAAAATCACTATAATGAATAAGACTCTTCTTCTTTTTCTTTTTGTTCGAGCCATGTTCACTTATTGATATGATTCCTTCTCCACACTACATTTTCAAATCGATTACATAATTTTTTGATAAATGAGAAATTTTATTAACACCAAATTAAAGAGTGTGTTATAAAAGGATAATAAGTATAAAACAAAGCTCAATTAATGAGCAAACTAAACATGGATCCTTGAAATAACATGGAGATAAGGCTATTGCACTAACAATCTAATTGAAAGAGCAAATAGCAAAAAATAATTTAATATTCCAAACGACTTTTAAAATGAAGCTTAGAGTAAATGAGGTATATTTGGCCATTTAAATTTCTCGTATTTTTTTTCAAAAGATCTAAGGGTGACATGAGTGTTGTTTAAAAATATTTGAAATAACACTCAGCTCACCCTTGGATCTTTAAAATATTCACATTCTTTTGATCGTCCTGAATGATTTGAAGAAGTCATTCCAAAGTGTTGTGTTAGTTTCAATCTTAGTGAAGCATATGACATTGATGCAGAAGAGAGTCCCATATTGAGAATATGTATGGACATTTAAAGACAAGGTTCTTCATTGTTTTGACTAAGTAGGAGCATAAGGACTAACTTTGATGAAGGTAGATCCACAAAAGATAGTTTGTCTTAGTTAGGAGTTTTTATTTAATAGTTAAACAAGGAATAAAATTTAATCGCAGGACAACATTGGGAAACTATAAAAGTTTGCTCTAAGAAACAATTTGACACGATGAACGAAGATGAAATAAGATAGTTTTGTTTGAGAGGTGCCTGTACCGTTATCCTCCTAGATGATTCTATTTTCTTTTAAGGAATTAAGGTTATATAAAGAAAAATTATACCTAATGCATCGATAAGCTTATAAGGGGAATGTATGCCAATTCCAATCATTATTGCTTATGATTGTACTAATCCTAATGTTAGATTAGAGACTGCCTATAATTGATTTAATTAATAGGAAATTGTCTAGAGGCACATGTTATGCCAATTGTTAAACTAAAAAAAGTCTGATTGGCCATCTCTTATAAGATGTTCTAATTTATTATAAATCAAGTCTCTATTTTTTTAAATCTTATTCTATATCTATAAGGAGTCTTAGTAGGGTTGAACTTGCAAGGGATCAATGTACATCCATTGACCATAAAGACTGTTTATTAGTGAATAGTCTCCATATAACTTTAATAAGGAACTTTTGGTTATGGGTTACATTATAGTAATTTCTAGTTTACCTTCATATTTAGAGGTACAATTTCTTTTTATCAAATTTTGGCAAAACCCAAATTATCTTTATTTCTTTTCTATATAATTTTCTTCAAATTCCTTTTAATAAGTTTACAAGTGCATAATGGAATGAACAGGTGACTAGCATAATAAATATACAAAGTATTAAGGATTAAGTTAATAAGTGTTAACCTACCTACAAAAGAAAAGAGTTTGAGAGTCCAAAAGTTAATAAGATCATAAATGTGATGGATCATTGGTAGCCACTCATTATAAATCAATCTCTTAGCAATCAATGGAATTCTTAGCTATTTGAATGGTAGGGAAAACCAAATTCAAAATCAAAAATTATATAGACTTCGTTTACTAGTTGTAGATGACCAATTGAGACAAAAATATGGGATTTTCTTTATTAACCACCAAGCTTGATCTAACTTGAAACTGTACTAAAATCTTTAAGAAGAGATTTTTTAAGGGTCAATATGGAAGAATAGAAGTAATTTATATTTAAAGGTTAAGTTAAAGAGATTTAAGCTTGAGCATTTCTAGTTATAAATGAAATTTGAGCCTCCAACTTTTCTTTTTTACCAAGAGATCGAAAATTGTTAGGTAGATAACAAAGATATATGGACTTAAGCAATCTCCTTTTTGCAATACCCTTTCCTCCTTTCAAAATCCATGTGGTTTCTCTGCTTATGATAATCAGGTAAGAAACTAAAGAAAAATATTCTTGAATCTAAGAGAAAAAATGTTTGGAGAGCCAATGAACTTTAGAAATTTAAGAAGAATTTCATAACCCACCACTTTGAAAGCTTTTTTAAAGTCAAATTTTAACATGTACCTCTTACTTTCATTATTTCTATGATAGTTACATATAACTCTTATGCTAATATAATATTATCACATATGTGTCTCTTAGGAATTAGAGTGTTTTCAGAAGGACATATTACAATGTTAAAGGTAAGCTTCGACCTTCTTGCAAAAATTTTAGAGAGAATATTATAAAACTTATTATAGCAAGGGATTGGTTGGCAATCATAAAAAGAAATAGAGTTAAGGAACTTTGGAATCAAGGTAATATTAATGATGTTGAAGTATTTGGGAGTTTGCCATTATAAAAGAAGTCAATGATCTCTTTATAGATATAAATCCAAAACATATGCTAAGATTTCTAAAAATTGTAACTTGTTATAGAGCCTTGTTTAGATTAATAATGAAAATATCATACTTAACATCTTTTAGAGAGATGGGGAGGATGAGAATTTCTTTAATATCATCACTAATCTAAGGTGAAAAAAGGAAACTAAAAGCTATGATTGACTTTTTCTTTCTAAACCCAAAATAAGTTTATAATGAAGTTTTATACTTAATTATAGAAGAGTCAATCATGCTTTTACCTTAAAAATATTTGATTATATTGGCTATGTTTTGCTTTCTCTTTAATAGTAGAGAATTATGGAAACAACTTATATTATCATTAGCCTATTTGATCCAATTGACCTTATCATTATATCTTATGAGAGTTTAATGGTTATAGAGGGCACTAAGGTATATAGAGAGAATAAATTTCTCTTTAGTAAGGAGAGATTATAGTTCCCTCTAGCAAGAGTAAGGAGATTCTTTTACAATGTTGATATCAATTCAAATGGAATTTCCTTCATTACAATTTAACTTTTTCATTCGTTCCTTAATAAGTTTCAGCCTTTTAACATGATAAAATTATAAGGTACCTTTAACTAGTTATGTCTAATAGCTTTTTAGAACATTTACAAATTCCATAGAGTTAGTTAGATAGTTACGGAATCTAAAAAGAAAATTTCTTCTTAGTTATGATCTCCAAAATTTGAAAAATATATTAGAACGATTGAAGACAAAAGGAGGTCCAAAAAAGGTCGAGGAATTTTCAAATCTCTGAAACCAAGAGGACTTAACTATAGCTCTATTAAGCTTTCTTTAAATTAGATTTTCTTTTACCATGCTCCAAGTGAAGAGGTATCCATAATGGTTCAAATTAGAAGGTGAAGCAAGCATGATTATCGTAAATAAAGGATCCATAGCATGTAGGCTCAAATTAGTTGAAAAAATATAAAGTTGATGAAGATTTAGAGACAAAACACTCATCTTTGCCTAAACACAATCTCCAATATAGGTATGGCCTAGACTGTGCCAAATTTCATAAAGTTACAGGAGAATCCATAACCTCAGCATACTCCATATCGTGCCTAACTCACCAAGTTATAACAGGATAAAGGAGATCAACAATCTTAAATATGGGCATGCCCCAGAATAAGCTTATTAGTGTTAAAAAACTTATAAGCAACATAACCTGGCCCATAACTCAACCTACTCAAAACTTTATTTTTTGTTGTTTAGTATTTAAGTCATATTTCTTTTTAGTTAGAATAGTTTTCTATTTTTATTTATCATAAGCCTTTAGAGCTTCTTTACCTTGTTCGTTATTGAATTTTAAAATTATCAAAGAATTCTTTGTTTTTGGAGTTCAAATATTTTATAAATTTGGTTTTATATTCTTTATAATCAATAAGTCAATTCGTTTACAAATCTATTTTACCTTTCTTTGGTTGATTCAAACTTATTCATAGGCTCTCTATAATATATTGCTTTATGAGTTTGCATCAATTGGTATCAGATTTTGAATTTAAATAAAGTGTGGTTATCCTTTTGTTTTAGAATTGTTCAAATTATATTCTATTTCTTTGTTAAATTTTTTTAAAAAAAGAAAAGTTGTCTTTTTTATGATTTATTTTCATTCTAATAATCTTAATCTTCTTCTAAAGTTTTAATAAAAATAAAATCAATTTTCATCATCTTTTTATTTTTAAGGTTTATCTATCTCTACTTTTTTTGCCAAGGTTTCTTCATTACTCAATTTTTTATTTTGCATCGTTCATACCACTTATTTGTATGGTTGTTAAAAGAAAAGAAAAAAAAGAAGGTAATGCAAGAATGATTACCTCAAGAAATCATCTCCAAATACAATATAAAATTCTTGTTGATCTTTCCTTATTTTACTTATTTTTGTATTTCTTACTTAATTCATGATTTAGTTTTTTCTTCTTGACGAATAGGTTTTTTTAATTTACAAAGTTATATTCTTAATCAAGTTTGTCTAGTTCTTTAAAGAAATTATGAAGGAAACAAAGAGTGACATACGAGTGATTTAACATCAAAGGAGGAAAAGAGACAAGTCGTTCTTTATTTAGGCTACGCAATAATAAATTAGGAGAATAAGCACAATGTATGATGAGGTGAAGGACGTGTTAGAAAAATAGTCACTACAGATTGTTGAATAGCACACTTTTAATAAATGGATGCATAACAAATGTAACAACTCCAATTGAGGTTGATGAGGATAATGATGAACTTAGTGATGTTGATGTTGATCTAGCATTTGAAGTTAAATAAGGTAGGTTTATACTTACGAGAGGAGTTCAGTTTGATTGAAAGAAAAGGAGGGAACCAAGAGTTAAAAAAAATGGTAGATGAAATTCTTAGCAATATCAAGATGAACTTACCTTACTTTAAGAATAGAAATGATCATGAAACTTATTTGGAGTGGGAGATACATATAAAATTAATCTTTGAGCATCATAGTTACTATAGGGAGAAGAAGGTAAACTTGAAAATAGTGGAGTTCATCGATTATGCCATTTTTCGGTAGGATCAGATGATTTAGGATAGGAGTAGAAATCATAAATGACATATAAAAACTTCGAATGAATTAAAAGCTCTTATAAAGAAGAGATTTATGCCAAGCCATTATTGTAAGGATCCTTATCAGAGGTTGCAAAGTGTTACTCAAGGACTAAAGAGTATGGGATGCTAGTGTAAGGAGATTAAAATAGTCTTATTCCTAGCTAATAAAAAGAAGGATAAAGAAGTGACCATATCAAGATTCATAATAGGTTAAATAGAAATATATATAATGTAGTAGAGTTACATCACTACCTGGAGTTAAAAGAGATGATGTATATGGCTATGAAGGTGAAGAGGCAACTTAAACGTAAGGGACTATCAAAGTATTCCATTGGCACTACTAATTCTTGAAGGCTTAATTGGAAAAGGATGATAGGAGTTCATCTAAAATACAAATAAGCCTCTTAAATCTATAGATGACGTATATAATCCAAGCAAAGGTAAAATTGATTCTCAACCCACTCAAAGTAAAGATATTAAATATTTTTATTGTTTAGGAATAACGCATATTGCATCCCAATACTCAAATAAAATGGTTATGATTAATGGAGGGGTAAACAGTGTAAATGATTTAGATGAAAAGAATTTTAGGCTATCATTTGAAGATTCTAATAAAGAATGGACCAAATATGATATTAAGGGTGAGGCACTTATCATTCAAAGAGCATTAAGTCTTCAACACAAAAAGGATAAGTTAAGGTAGTAGAGGGAAAACTTATTCCATATTAGATGTCATATTCATATTGTTGACCAATTTTATTATTTCTTAGTTAAATCATGTCATTGCACGTGAATATGATGTGAGATTAGTCAATAATTGCATTAAAGTGAGCTATTAATCAATTCGCGACTTGGTTATAGCTAAATCTTTTGTTTGTGTTCTTTCTCATGAGTTTAATATAAGTTGTTGTTATTTTGTTACTTATTATCACCTTTTAGTTTTTAGAAATTGCCTTATCGATCTATAGATTGAGCTATTAATTAATCAAACCTAAAGTGATATTCATTCAACTGAATGATGTACTTATTTGACGAATAGTCAGTCGAACAATGTGTTCAACTCGGTAGGTTGATCAAATAAGGGTTGTTCTAATTTTATTTTTCATGCAATTTTGTAATTTAGGTTAGCTCAATCCTTTTAATCACCTCCTATATTATTTTATCTCTTAACTTAGTATTGTTACCTACTTTAACATAGGTAATTTACATGAGTTAGGTGAGATGGTATAATGAATATATATTATAATTTTAATTTACAATTTTTTATTTCCTCAAAGGAGATAATAGTTTGTAATATCATTTCTTGCATAATCTATTGGAACATTTATTTAAATTTTTTATTGTTTATAAAGGATAATAGATGGCGTGGATTGTAAGTATTTGTTGTATCTCTTTATTAATCTAATGAGTCAAGTAATGGTGAATAATAAAATATATTTAATTTAGACCTTAAATGGTAATAACTTTACGACTTAAAAGAGTGATCAGTTATCCTTAAGTTTGTCAGATTTGGATATGGATATGGTTGAGGATGGGCCTACTCTTGTGGCACACTAGAGTATGATATTACAGAAGGTTCATTCCCAAAAATGGGAAAGATCAAATAGGTCAAGTATCATGGTAATGAAAAAATATATTTCATCATCTTTGAAGGGTGGACCACTAGTTAGAAACAATGCCACAAGGTTTCTGATGGTTTTGAGGGAAAGGTTCACGTAATGTGAGAAAGCTAAAGCTAGTAAGCTTATGCATAGTTTGACTTTACTAAAGTATAATATAGTATTAGGGGTTAAAGCTTACATCATAAGGATCAAAGAAATAGCCACTAGCTTTAGTGGACTTTAGGTCTTAATGTCCTACTTATTCTTATTTCATTAGGTGTTGAATTCCTCTGACTTTAGTTTCTTGAAGAAAGTTTACAGTGTCACGAAGGAGATTTAAATAGTGAATAAATTGATTTGATATATGGCTAAAAGGAGGAAAAGATTAAGTATGAGAAGGATAATACAATGAATTTAGTGTTTAGATCCTTCAAACCCAAAGGAAATTATAGGACCCAAGCAAAAAGTGGAAAAATAATAATGGTAAGAAAGATGGAGAAAAGGCCAATAGGCCATCTGGTGGGATTAAGAAGAAGAATAAGAAGTATTAGGATTGTGATGTGGTAGGGTACTTAAAAAAGAACTATTACAAAACTAAGGCTTCTTTAAAGAAGAAAGAAAGTAAATCAAGTAATGTTGGGGTTTTAGTTTTCTTTAAGTTGTCATTGATAGATGTAGCATCAAATAATTAGTGGTTGTATAATGATTATTTTTTTCATATTTCTAATACGTTACATGTAATGAGGAAAAAAAAGGAGGGCAAATGAAGGGTAGGTGAACTTATTCATGGGTGATGGAACCAGGGGAAAAGTAAAGTACATAAGAGATGTGGAGTTATAGTTTAGATTAGGGGATAACATATTGTTGAATAAAGTTGATATGTGCCTTTTATGAAATATAGTTTAATTTCAGTTTTCAGACTTGATGATGCTATATACACTTTGAATTTTAATAATAAAAAGTTCTTATTGTCCTTTAATTTTATTGTCACTAATGAATAATTGTTAAATTAAACATTTTATTATTTGGATTTGAAGGATCCTAGTGAATTCGTTATGAATGTTAAAAAAAGAACTAAAAGGAATTTAACTAAAGAGAAATCATTCACTTTATGGAATAAAAAACTTAGTCATATTTGGATCTAGGCTAAACTTGGCTCGAAAATTTCTACCTAGGATTGTGGCTCGATTGGGCTGAGACACACAACCCAAGCCTAAGCCTAATTGACTTAGGTTGCTCAAAGCTCAACCTAGCTTGAATTTTTTGTTTTTTAAATTAAAAATAAAAATAACCTAATTTTCTTAGACTTTTAAGCTTTGGGTTGAGCTAAGCTTGGCCCAACCCAAATTTTAATTTTAAAAAAAAATTGAGCCCGACCAAAAGCCTGATATTAACTTTAAACTAGGTTAAGTCAAGATTAGGCTTAACTGCCACCCTTAACTTATATTTTAATAGTAAGAGTTGAAATATTAATCAAGGATAAAATCCTTCCTTAGTTTATGATGATATTGGTGGTGCTTATATTAATTGTATTATATATAAACTCATTATAAGTATAAAGCAATGTACCACTTAGAGTGATGAGGTTTTGGAGGTTATTTACATAGCTATTAGTGAACCTTTGAACTCCACAATTAATGAAAAGAAATTATTTTTCTTTTGTTAATAATCTCTTGATATGCTGACCTCAATCTCATAAGTAATAAGTTTAAGGTCCTAAAGAAATTTAAAATTTATAAGGAAAAGGTTAACAAGTAACTTAATATGCTTATTAAGATTACAAGGTTAGACTATGGTGGAAAGCACTATGATGGACAAAGAGATTTAGGTCAAGAGAAAGGAAATTATGGTAAGTTTAAAAGAGTTATGCCATAGTTGTACAATACATCATATCGAGTACACCTGAGCATAATGAAGTAGCATAGAGGCACAATTGTATTAAAGGACATGGTGAGGAGAATAATGGTGAGATTAAAGCTTTATGAGTATCTATGAGGCGGAGCACTAAAGATAAAACTCTATATCCTAAACTTTATTCCAAATAATTCAATTCTTAAAACTCCTTTTGAATTTTTAATGGATATAAAGCCTAGTTTGAATCTTTTAAGGGTCTGAGGTTTCCCAGTTAAGATGAAGATTGATAACCTACTGGATAAAAAGTTAAATCATAGAACAACTTTTATGTTCTATATAGGCTATTTTAAAGGTTCAAAAGGCTAAATATTTTATTTTACTTATTATAGTAATATAACTGTAAAGGCATTAATGGTGAAGTTTTTAGAGAATGATGTAGGTAAATATCATCAAGAGCTGAAATAGTTGAGGATCTTGAGCTAATAGTAGTATATATTCTTATAATTTATGAGAGAGTTATTGAGTTACGTCTATAGGTATATAAGGATGACTTGGATGAAGCAAATGTTATGAAGCATGTTGTAGTGGATACTCAACCTTGATCCTATAACACTATTGAGATGTTCACAAAAAGATAAGAGGCCTACATCCTTCGATAATTTTTTGTTTATATGGGTGAGAACAAATGTATTTCAAGAGACAATGTGATTCATCTTAGATATGATGAATTAATAGAAAGTGATATTCTAATAAATAGATGACAGTTATAGATAAGAAAATATAATTTATGAAAAATAATGGTGCTTACAAGTTAGTCAGCATTTCAAATGCATTTAAATATATTAGTTATAAAGTGGGTGTTTAAAACCAAATGAGATATTAAAGGCAAGTTAAAAAGTTTAACGACTTATGGCTAAGGAGTATACTCAGATAAAGGAAGTTAACTATACTAAGACTTTCTAACTAATCTCAGCCAAGGACTCGTTTTAAATCATTATAACATTAATAAACTATTTCGATTTTGAGCTTCACCAAATAGATGGCAAGACATCCTTCCTGAATAATGATTTAGAAGAGGAGATGCATATGTAATAGCCAAGTGTTTTGAGATAAAATAGGCATCATGATATTGGTACTTGAAATTTCATGAGGTGATCATGACTTTAAATTTTGAAGAGAACACACTTAACTCTTGTTTATGGTCAAAATTTTGTAAGAGAAATTTTGTATTTCTGGTCCTATATCATCATCATCACATCCAGTCCGAAGTCCCGCAATAAAGTAAGGTCTGGGAAAGTCTGATAGTACACAGCCTTACCTTTATATAATAGAGAGATTGTTTTTAGTAGACCCACATACTGATATGATAATAAAAGAGTGATGTAGGTTAAAGAGTAAAAAAATAAAACTGGCACGCTAAATTATTATATAAATATAATAATAATAATAATAAAATGAAAAAACTAATAATAATAAGTGAAATCAATAAATAATTAGATAGTAATAAAATAGTAATAAAATAAAACTAAGATAAATAATAAATAATTTGCCAACCGATGGGAGCCTTAGTAATGCACAAAGAATACCAGTATGAAAACAAAAGGCGTGACTGATTAGACCATGAAAATCTGTTGAAACTCGCACAATACGATACGTGGTCCAAGTAGAAACACTTGTAGAAACACACAGCGTTCTCCTCAAAGTTGAAGAGTTCACTGAGAGATTTCTGAAGTGGTAGAAGAAATGGCCTTTGTGCATGGTAAGGAGAGAGTCTATAGAGAGAAAAATTTCTAGAGGATGTTGATTAAAACACGTTAAAATAAATAAATAAATAAAACCTTTGACTTATAAAGGAAGTCGCGTAAGACAAAAAGAGCGAGGTAGTAATGGGAAGCAATAGACTGATGGTTTCTTTTTTGACCACAATAGACTTGTCAGGGTGCTCGAAAAAGCTAATGGAGATAGAGAATATGCAATTAACTAAAGTAGTACCAGAAACAACGTCCTACACAACGTTCCCAAGCTATCTTGTTCAGTAAATCCAAACACCCAGTCTATGTTTGTAGAAGATAGTCGAGGGAAATATTCAGAAAAAAACTAGAAAAAGAAGAATATATCTGACCCTGGTTCCGATTTCAACATAAATATAAACCACGAGCTTCATATCACACAGACGACATGGAAAAATAATTTAACAGCACTACAAACTATAAAATAACAATAAATTATCGCACGGAATTGAAATACCAAAAGTAAGTACAAGGTAGGCAGGAGTTGCCACCCTTACCTCCATACACGATTGATATCCAACAGTGAGAGTATTCTCACTTAAAGGACCACAGAGAGCAGCTGGGGAATGGGTAAACACATACCTTGGTCGATGATCGTGGGAAACTCACTATGCCCTTGACAATGACAATGACAAGTTGGTTTGGTTTGCAAAGTTAGCTTTGCAAAGAGGAAGAGTCTTACCAAAAATATAAGTTATAAAACCATTAAAAAATGAAAGAATATACTGCTTACTAAAAATATATTATGCAAGTTGATAGGGATTTTCCACACTAGATCAAGAAAAAGAAGAGAAGATAAAAATTAAAGTAAACAATCTTAAGTATGACAGACGATCCATGTACCTGTAACAACATTTGCAGCAGTAACAGCAGCTGCAACACCAACCATAATTGCAGGAGGAGGAGCCATATCCTTTAACTACAAAGTAAATCATTTACAATTAAAATTAAAACATTGTGTTATACCAAAATGTATAGTAAGAATTATCCAGGATACTCAGAAATTAAGAGCCATTTCACTAGAAACAGGTTTTGACCCATTTAATCATTTTTGAATTATAAAAATGTGATGTAATGCTTTAAATCTAAAAACCCAAACTTCCCCTCTCTTTTGTTTTTGATTCATAATCCCAAAATGCTTAACTAGATTCTCCGACCCTCAACCACTGGGAAATTACATCTCTTATTGTAAAAGCCTATACACCTCAAGGTTGACAAAAATATAACTTTCTAGTTTACTTCTTTACTCAGAGCATTATACTTCGAGGTAATGTGAATCCAGGTCATGTGGGATGTAAGCTTTATGAGCCTAAAGGAAGTAATCCAACATCAGTTACAATCTACGTGCTAAAGCCGTAAGATCTTCATTTAACCGAATCAAGCACAAGCAAACCATTCTTGAGTGTTAAAAGTTCTTCATACCCACCTAACTACGAAAAATTGCATCTTCATGTGTTCCACAAACAATGAAATTTCACCCAAAAACCCAAAACCCTACGATTCTCAAACCCATGTTCGTAACTTAATCACCTATCCCCCGAACGTTCTCCAAAAAACCTAATCACAATATATATATAACAGTTAAGGACTTGAAAACAAAACAGAGAGAGATTAAGCCCAAACCAGAGGAGGACGGATCAAGCAAGCCTTTGAAATCTTTACCATTGGATCACTCTATACTCACCAACCATTCCATAATCATCAACTTAAAAAAAGAAAAAAATGAATAGAAAAGAGAAAAAAGAATTGTTTTCCCGTCTCAAACGCACCACGACGCTAAAAAACCCTAAATCTTTGGGTCAAACCGATATTCACACAAACTAGAAAAAGTTTGAGAAGCAAGAAGATGGAAAAAGACAAGAGCAGAAGAACTAAAATCCTTTATATCAAAACTTCTGCAAGAAACAAGATCCGAAAATGTGAAAAAGAAAATGCGCAATAACACCAAGCAATTTGCTTTTGAAAAGGAAAAGAAGTGGCACATCATTGCAAGGAGCAACACGAAAAGAGATCGTGAATCAACATAGTATGCGATTGTCACCCCAAGTCAATGGATCGGATCATATAATCCAAAGTCAACATAATCTACAAGTAAAATCCTTAAACCTATGAGACAATTTCAGCTTCCATACAAGAAAATATCACACTGAAACATGAACAAACACACATAAAAACAGAAAAAGAAAAAGACTCATTTACTCCATCCAGTAATGTGGAGTACACAGAGCAAGAAAATATCATTCAAGATCAGGTAAACAAGATAAAAGACAATAAAAAGATAAAAACTTTCTTCATCTGAGATATCCAAATATCATAAAAGCAAATTCCCATATATATTGCTTATCAGCAATAATTTAAATATTTAGAATGTGAAGAGGATGTTTTCGAAGAACCTTGATATGAAATATCTTAAGGAGACATAATTTATTCTTAGAATGGAGATCTATATGGACATACCCATGTCACGCCCATGCAAAGATGTGGCACGATCATGAGCCTCTTTTGAGTCATTAATCGTGACATACCAAATCACACTCGTGATTTTTGCCACCTCACTCAAAAACCTAGTTTTTGTTATAAATACATTATGTTGACAACAGAAACGATTCAATCTTCATTTTTGTGATTTCGGGAGAAAGAAATGCAATGGAGAGTTATTCTTATGGAAACCCATGGAGAAGAAGGAAGGCTAGACTTCCCGACAACAATTCAAAGGCGATATTGACGCCTAGAGTCACGATTAAGCATATCTTTTCATTGTTTAATGTTAAATCTCTCTATATGGATTGATTATATTATCCTATGTTTATAGATTTGATTTTTCGTGTATGAATGATTGTTATCATTTATGTATGAACTCATTGTTAGAATCTTAAATATAATCTATAATCGTTATGTTTGAGATTCGTTTGTAGCTACTAATGGTTTTGAATCATTAGGACTAAAATAAAATAGGTTAAATGACCTAAGCCTGTGTGATTGTTGCTTAGATTGGTCTATTTTCTATTATGTAATGCAACCACCCAATTAAATCTAGAGAGTATATTTTAGGTTATTCGGTAGTTAGGTTTAATTAACTATCTTATCTTAATTAAACATAACCTAAGGAAAATCAGGATTAACAGAGCTTATTGTTAGTCTATAACCAATAGTTCCACAAGAGATGTGAAAGCATTATAATAATAAAATATGTTTAATTGCATGTAGGTCGAGATTAATTAAGAACAGGGTACAAATATTCATCACGTTTATCGCTTTTAACTATTTTCTTTAAATTGTTTGCGTTAATTTAATTTTATTTTGTTTTCTCAATGGCATCAACCAATACCTTACCCCCCCCCCCCCCTCTTTTATTTCCTTTACATCAATTATTTTCATTGCGAGAATTAACCAAACATTCCCTGT
>JAOQMP010000001.1:4516092-4527933 GCA_027563575.1 Erythroxylum pedicellare
TTCTTTTACATCAATTATTTTCATTGCGAGAATTAACCAAACATTCCCTGTGGATACAATCCTAACTTACCATAGCTACAAATTTTTAGTGTGTAAAGTTCGGTAAATTTTGCAGTGCACTCATCACGTGTTGTCAACTACACTTATTTATTGTACTATGATGTTTGAAAGGTATGCAAGAAATTATTCTTATTATATATGATCACAAGTGATTCTTTTATCTCAAGGTATATTATAACTTTTGTATGAAAGAAGATGGTTTATATCATGATTGATTTTTATGATCAATGAATCTTTACAAAGCGGATCTTTTGGCGACTAATCTCGATATGAGATTTTGATATTGAAGTCTTGATTAAGACTTAAATGATATAGATATGCATAGTTTATCATTTTACGGATTACATATGGAAGCCATAATATGCTAATAACATACCAAAAGGTTTTATTAGTGAATTATTTCTTCTTATGATTTTGTATAATTGTATGTTGATTATAATATATTAACTATCAAGGTCTAGTATGATGATTTATCTAATTAGATTTTTCATACTCATATATTTTTTTAATTGTGTGCAAACTTATGATAGTTGTTATTTAGTCCTTTTAAATCATTTTCAAAATGTTTTCAATGGATTATTGAATCCTAATTAATTTTACCTAAATGATAGAATATAATAATTTTATGTAGGTTATAACTAATTATTTTTTAATAATTAAAGCAAATAGAGATTTGAAAGCTTTTGATTATATTTATAATCTTTTCATAGTCTTGTTCTTCTCAAGAAATTTACTAAGTATAGTTTAATTATTATGTAAATCGATTAGGACACTTTGTTGTGAAGACCAAACCTTATGTTCACTAGTTTAGATCTCTTGTACCATCTTACAATCTTAAGTTTATATTATAAAAAATTAAATTCCCATCATTTATAGCTTGAAAAAAGAAGAGTATATGTTGTTTCGTAGGTATTAAATACAAGTAATATTACAAATTTAAATAATAATTAATCATACATTTTAATTTAAATATTATAAAATACATTTTTCTATTTATTTATGTGATATAAAGTAGATAAAAATAATCTTGAATGATCCTGTAATTCCTTATATTTAATCTCTGCATATCTAACTAAATATTCTAAAACACGATCTTTATCTGGCAGAAGGCACGAAGAGCAGAACATCAAATCACATAAAACACCAGACTATACAGCATTTACATGTTTCCATTTGGCTTTGCTACACAAAGAGAAGACAAGTGCATGCTATAGAGGTTCGAAAGCTTCTTCTTCTTCTCCTTCTTCTTTTCGAATCAAATGAAGGGTTTGGACTTAGGAGCTTTGAAGTCATCGCATTTGCTTACTAGAAACACATAATAATCCTCTCTGTAACCGCCAAATGTGGACACTTTAGTTTTAACCTAAGAATACCAGAAAGCCTTGGACTTCTATCCATCGGACTCAATATAACAGTGACAAGCTTCTCAACAAGTTCGTGAGCCGTCGAGATGAAGAACCCACTTGGATTGTGGAATATCTGAGAATTCTTCATCAATTCGGGACACATGATAGGCGCCAAGCTTATACAACTTGAAGAAGACTCCATCTTTTGGACACATTTTGATCACATCTCTTAAACCTTCCCTCATTCCAAAAGTAATCCAGTATTTTAGCATACAAAAGAGGCTTGTGGAAGAAAATAAGGCTATACATAAAAACTTAGCAACAGTCAAAACCAAGATAATGGTATTTGAAGCCCGTGGCATAAATAGACCAACTGCTATAAGCCCATTTATGTATCGAGAAGTTGGAGTTGTTCAGTGCTCTGTTGAGGCTTAATAGCCCATTATCTTGTTGCATCTCTTGAACCCAAATTCAGAGTAGCTGAAATTGTTGCAAGACGTTCTCAATAGAACATCTCAAAGTCAAAGACTGTGCTGTGAAATGGTAAGGCTGGTTCTTTCAACTTTACATAAAACCTCTTATCATATTTACCAACACATGGGGAATTTTTTTCTTATTCATAATCTTTCAAGGGCAGAATTGTGATTCAAAGAGGGTATGTTTCTATCTACTGTGCTTGCAAACATAATGTTTGACATGTGAATTTACAAATACTTGTAGGTTTTTAGAAAAGAAAGAATTAATATTTAGCATTAAGATAGTTTAGTAGTATTGGATGCATATTCTAGTAAATTATAGATTCATATAATTTTGTCTTCTTTAATACAGTATGTTGACATTGAACACCTCTCCGGCATTAATTAGAAAACCAATGAAGAGGAAACAGCTTTAGATGAGTTTTTTCAAAAGGGTGTCTTGTAAATCAAACACATCCTTTTCAGATTAGTAATATCAACTTCATTTGTCTAATTTCAACACAAAATCCAAGATTAACTTTTTCACTAATGGATAACCTTTATCAAAGCTGAAATATCTTATCCTTTGAAGCTCTCAACTTGTTATTTTAATCCTAGTCATTTAATCTAACATACTTTTGGGTAACTAAAGGTTAAATTATTTTGATCTGACCATTTACTTTTGAGAAAGTGGTAAAAAGAAGATTTATTTTGTGCTAACTATTTACCGACGTTTTCATCAACTTTCAGTGTTTCTTTCCTACTGTTCAAGCTTTAGGCTAAACAGCAACTTCTTTTTCCCATCAATCAGTCCAGTCTCTATTCCTTTTTACTTCTTGATGACTCAGGCCAGTAAATTCTTTCCATTTTCGGAAGCTGTTGCTCGGTTATCTCCCTTTTTCTTCAACTTACAGCCCAGCTCTCTTTTTTGCCTCGAGCCAGCTTAGCACGCTCAGGTTGCACCAATGAAAGACTATTGCCAATAACAATACTTTGGTGACCTTGTTGGTTGGAATTCACTGTTACATGGTAAATTAATGTGTTTGGACTACTGTAGACGGACACACGACTAATCTCACCAAAGTCAGTTTGTGTGTGTATGCGTTCCTTTTCTAGGTTTATGATTGAATAGACGACTCTTTATCTCCACCTTAGAGAATGAGGTCCTGGCAAGCACTAAAATTGCCAAAGGCAGTAAAGAACATAACCACATGTCCATAGACGCTCCCTCGAGACTTGCTACTCGTGACTCTTGTCTTTAAGCTTCTTTTCATGGCATCCAAAGAAGTTAGATAAGTAGGAAAGACATCTTTTCCATCACAACCTATATATATACAGATTACACTGAAAAATCCCATCTGCGCTCTGATAATAGTTGACAAGTTTGAGATTTTATCAGATCTGAAGTGGACCTGATCATTAGATTGATATCCATCGTTAGGGTCACGGTAAAATTATGTTTATTTGTTGGCTATTGAAGTTTCATCATTTTGAAAGCAAATGTGTTGATTGGAGAATGAGTAGTAGGGATTTTGAGTGACGAAAGTTGATGAGAAATTGGACTATTAAAGAGACAAAATGTGAAAAAAAAATTTCCCAGGACCACTGTGAATGTTCCGAAATTTGTCAGGATATTCTTTTCTTTAAGTTGGCTTTTACTTTTTGTTTGTAAAGTGACGAATTAGGAGGGTGACATTTGAGTGGCCTATGGACTACTACTCCTCCGGGAGTGTTGCTGTCTTGCTTTCAGCATATGACCTATATATATAAGACATCATACAAGAAAACTATACCCCTGGATATTGTGGTGGATCATTCATTGTAGCTTTTGAAGCCTTTAGTTCCGCGGGCCAAAGAACTAACTTTTCACGGAAACCCCACGAGCCAGGGTTTCACAAATAGCTTGTGATCAATCTCTATAAAAGTTGAAAATTTTTCAAGGGTCCTCCTGTTTTGTCATAGCCACAACCAATAAAGTTGAAAACTCTCCTCAGAAAAGGAGTAGGTAAAGAACAAGATTCTGCTCCCTGCACTCCCATAAGGACAACTTTTATTGGGAGGGATAAAGATCTTGGCTTTTGAGTTTATACTTAGGATTCCTCACTTTAAAGACCATTTTGTTTAGTTAAAAGCAAAGTACTGGGGGGGATTGGACGAGACATGAATAAGTTGTATGCGCATTTTATATTTCTGAATTATCTATTAAAGTTGAGTTATACCTCTACAGCAACAACAATTCATTAGAAATTGTGCTAATATTTAATTAGAATTTAAAGAGGCCTAATAGTATCCACCCTTATTCCTATCTAATAAAGTGGTTGTTCCCAAAACAAAAAAAGTGATTAATTAGTTGGATATTCATCCGATTTATAAGTATTCAAAAATGTGTTTGTATTATTTCTTTAAATAAAAAATATTAAGCTTTGTATTATATGCTTTGATGTAAGGGTAAATGTAAATGTAAATGAACTCAATCGCATAGACAACCTAGGGATTTAAACTCAGTTCCTATATTTCCCAATTTATTAGTCGGTCCAATCCAAACCTTTAACAAAATATAAGATTCTTATATGCATTCCTTCCAATTTGATACATGTATAATTAGAAGTGGTAATCTGCTCCCCATTTTATTACACACATATATTGAGCTCATCATGTTGATGCTATTGCGCACAGGCACTAGTGGCTTTTTTAAATTGCAATTCTGATTAGTAAATCGTTTTCCTCAACTCTTGAGTTCCACGGCTTGTCATATTCATTGTCCATTCATATTTTAACTGATCTGAACTTTTGTCACTCGTCATCCACCAGGAGGGCAGTTGAGATTAAATTATCAAGGCATGATGATCATTAAAACAAGAGCTCCAATTATATTAATGATGCCTTTTTATTTGGGGAAGGTGATGGGTTTTTGATTGTTAATATAGTCCAAAGCCCTAATGGCTCCCACTAGTCAGGACTAATGAAGGAACGCCAGATCAAATTAACTCGCTAACAAGTGGACAGCGACTATAATAAACATTAATGGAGACGTGACATTAAATCACCAAGTGGAATCGGACACGATGGCTCATGGGATCCACATTTGTTGGAACAATCTGAAAGGCCTCTTACATAAAAGCAGAAATATTCTATGACATGGCTGAGTCACACTTGGTGTCGTTTCACTCAAATATCTTATGCAGAAAACCCTAGTGCAAATCTCATCATTCATGGCGTGTGGTCCTTAATGTTCTGAATCAGATGCGGGGCAAATGGGTAGATCCAAGAGAAGCCGTTGAAAATGTACTGACCAGAACTTGTCAAATTCATATTGCTACTAATAATCTTCCTCACAGTGGTCAGTCACAATAAAAGGGGTAGACCATATAAGTTTTTTGACATGAATTGAGTTACGTATTGACTGTCAGGTGGGATAAATGTGTGAGCAATATAACGCGTCAAGGAGTTCAATAGGCTATTGCATGAGCGTAAAGAATGTACTATGGAGTCTTTGCCTAAGTTGCACGCAAACCTTTGACAGGCCAAATAAAGGTTTATAATTATCAATACATGTACAGACAAATATAGAGAAAGAACCCCTTGGAGATGTACGAATCAAGTGTTAAATTACCCTTCGCAACTGCAGTTGACACTTGACACTACAGTATTCAAATTTAGTTATTCTCTTTATTATTAGATGCAGTCTACTGTACTCAATAATTCTGTTTATAAACTAATAAAAGCAAGTTTGCATTTAAAAGTGTAAAGGGGGCGTAATTTAAGGTTGTCGGCTTTTTCTTCTTTTTTTTTTTTTCCTAATAATGGATATCACAGATCATCTCAATGTGCTGTGACAGATACTTGTTTTGCAGATTTCAGGCAATAAAGAGCAAGAAACTGGAGTTGAATTTAATGGTGGTGAAGAGATTTAGGTGGGATAGAGGCAAACGAAGGAAACAAGCATGGACTGGTTGTCACGAGCGAGTAACTGTGAGCTAAAAGGAGTGAGAGTTTATATTATTGCTGGCGGGACCGAGCAGTCGCTTCAATTCTTGCAGGGCCTTAACTGCACTGAGCCGTCACTAAGTTCCACACTTCCTTGTTAAAAGATGTTTGACACAGTAGTAAAAACAAATCGCAACGCTACAAAGTATCTATTGTCAATCACATGCCATGCACAGGGAGAGGATAAGATAATTGAATGGGAAATCTATATAATTACGAATATTTTATTTTATGTGATCAAAATCAGATACAACACACGCGTTCAAAGGCCCCAAAGACCTTTTGTATTCTTCTTTCGGGGCATACTTATGCCCTCAAAGAGATTTTTCCTCAATCTCCCAGAAAATAAATATTAAAAAATAATAATAACAAAGTGGATACTCCTCAAAAAAAGAGGATGACTATGGTTAGGCCAAGGTGAAGGCCGGTAGAAAGAGGCAAAATCCCGCCAAAAAAACACACACATACACTCTTCTGTGCCACGCAACACCATAGTTCATGGTCACACAAATCACTCATTCTCCATGCAACACCATAGTTCATGGTCACACAAGTCACTCAATTCTCAAGTCTATAAACAAATATCAACAGCTTCTGTTCTTTAGATCAAGAGAGGGAAATGCTGGTGAAAGTATGGCTTGACCAGAATCCGGATGGAGTCTCTGCTCTACTATCTTAACTCCCATTCCTTGTGTAGCTCAAACTTCAAACTTTCTTCCTTATTTTCATCAACCCAGTTGATTTTTTTCCCTTCCTTTTCGCCTAACTCTGTTCAAAAGGGTCCCACTTCCGGCTTTCCTTTCATTCAATAATCGATGCTTGCATTGAAATTTCCACCGCCCACCCCTTTTTAGCAATCCATCACTCCACTATTAAAACACACAAAACCCCCTTTCTCTTTCTTTCCCCAACTTTCTCAATCGTAAGATAAATTAATGTGACTAGGACAATTCCCCTTTCCCTTGGGAATCTGCAATGCCATTAAAGGTCATCAATGGCGCATTTAAGCCCACTAAAAAAATTAATAAATACCCCAAACTCACCAAACTCTCACATTTATATTTATATTTATATTTATATATATACACTAAATCATCTATACCCACTCATGTCAATGTGTTCTGCAAACCCTCCTAGAAAATATTCGAGGTTTCTAGACAACTTAGGCCCATTATTTCTTTCTTGTCTTTGTTTTTGTTTCTTCAAGCAGACTTTTTATACTGGTATCTCTTTCCTCACTCGGAGCTTCCTTTGCTATCATCTACCCACAAACATTTATTTAATTTTCTCCTCTTAAAAGACGATGACGAAGATGAGGATGATGAGTCACTGGACCTCACTCTAGCTCGAATTGTCACCCGAAGCTGTGGTATGACTTTTGGGAGTTTCGACCTCCGGCTACTGTCAAGCGCAAGATCTTGCATTAATCGGTAGCAGCTGATGATTTTTTCCTGCAAAAAATTGGATATGTTTTGAATACTTTGTCTTTACATGCAACCATAATCATTAATGTATGTATCTATAGCTGTACATATCCTTACTTTGCTTAACCCTTCACACCATGATTCAGCGTGTTCGGGATTAGCAAGAGACAAGTTTGGAATTTCATTGGCCGCACAAAGAATAGCCGCAACAGCTATGCTTGATGGCCAATACTCAAGAAAGCTAGCCTCTGTCAATATCAATCAAAATATCATATTTCTGTACACGATCCACCACGGAACATGTGTGTACTAAACTATATCACTGCTGTCAAATAAAAGTTAATGTATGTTTCTCCTAGTGTCATATAAAATTTATACGTACCTTGGATATTTGCTAAGATGATTTCTGTGGCCCGTGAAATCAGAAATCGAATGTAAGTTCCCGTTGGATCGAGTTTGCATGCAAAGAAACCAATGAAACTAAATGGTGTCACAGTTCGTAGCCTCCAATCCAAAATATTGAGAACAAGAAGCTCCATCCGGAGTATTGTTCTCGGTTCAAATATGTACTTGGCCCCCTCAACCTAGGTTCAAGAAACAATTAGTATCATATTTATCTCTCTAGTCAACTCTTGATATTTCATACTAAAGTAAGCAGCAAGCTACTAAACCAATCGTAAAGCTTTTGAGTACCTGGAGATCCAACAGAGAAGGAACAAGGGGTTCCTCCATTTTAGCAGCTAAAGACAAGCAAGCAATAGAGAGTAGTTGCATTGGCCACCCTTTTTCCTGCTGAAAATGTAAAAACCAAGCAACATTATTTACTAATAATCTATACTTCGTACATTGTACGTATACATTTAAGTCCATTATTATACCCATCTTATAATGTTTTATCAGAGATATACCTATATCATTATTCAATGCTAAAGAAGGATATATTGAATACCATTTAAAAAAAAAACTTAAAAGTGAAGTTAATCTCGAGCCTAACAAGTAGAAAAAAGAAATCCATAATAACTGTCTGGTCGGCGTCGTGTTTCCGACATGCGTAACTATTACCTTGAAAAACACAGTCATCACAAGTACTCCGACTTCAGTACCTCATAAAGCACTAAAATACCAAGTGTCTTTAGTTAGGTACTAACGTCGCCTTCAAAGTTTGAAAAGTCAAACGTTAACGACGCTCCAGTCAAAATTATTTACTAACATATGGGACGCTTACTGGCAAACGGCGACTGCGAGAACAAAGGAACCGATCTAAGTAGTTGACGGAGAGATACGCCGTCAGTGGCTGGAATCTATAGTATGCCTGCACCTGCATAGAACAAGTCTCATGAGGACGAGATGGGACAAGATTTTGATTCTGACACGTCAACAAACACAAAGATTGTACGAAATCTAAAGTCCTCCGCCGCCACTGATTCAACGGCGAATAACTTTCTCAGATCTTTCTCCCGGATATTTCTAGATGGATTGGTGTGTGGTGGCAATATTGTGAATAAGTGAACTTTAGTACCGTTTTCATACCTTGAGAATCCATGCAACGGACTGTTCTCGAGCCGACGCGTCGATAGACGGCGAATAATCGAACCCGGGAACGAAGTTTCTCTCATCTTCTATGAAGCAGGCGATTGATTCGAGGTCCGATGAGCATTCCAACACCGACTGGCTGGATAATATTTCAGAAGAGTCCTCGCAGCAGAGAAGGTCCGAGAAGCATTCCGAACACGAAACGGACATGATACCCGCCGGGAACAGTTTGTCATTATCTTCTCATAAAGGATGCAACCTACATCGAAGTCGAAACGACTTCGTATGCCGTCGGAATATTGGTCGGATTCTCGCCGGAGGATGGCCGAAATTTGCTAGAACAAATTTGTTGAAGTAGGAGGATTCTATATATCAGATACCCATGGCCAAGCCAAGTTTCTATGGATATAAATATTAGGTGAGCCGAACTCTTTTTTTATTATTTTAATTAATTTTCTTTTTGAAGTTTTCGGTGACTTGCTGGTAAAATTTTAATTTAATTTAAAACACTATTTCTCAAAAATATGTTTTACAATTAACAATTAGGATAGTCATAGCAAAATGTTCATATTTGATTATAAATAGAAATTAATTTCTAATTGTCAACTAAAATAACAAAACAATACTTTCTATAAATCTCAGCTAACACATAAGATTTGGAGACATCTAATAATATTCAATCTGATTATAAATAGAAATTAATTTCAAATTATCAACTAAAATAACAAAACAATACTTTGTATAAATCTCTGCTAACACATAAGATTTGAAGACATCTAATAATATTTAATCTTATTCTTAATTAGTAAAGAGGTTATTTGTAAATAATAATTGAAATTTAAAATTTGAATTATGATTTGCAATTTAAAATTTAAATTAATAGTTTTTTTTACCTTTTTTATGATAATGAAGGTAAAAACAATACTATGAAACAAGGATTTACTAAATAATTAGATAATTAGTCAATAAATTAGAAAACAAAAAGAGGTCCACATGATAGAAATGTGTCAAAAAATACGAATTTTGGCCAGAGAAATTACTTAAAAGGTATAATGATTAGTTCAATCGATATACTTTGTTCTTTGTAGTTGAAATATTTGGTTCCGCAGTTCGCTTCTGAAATATAATGCTTACAACTAGCTAGCTAGCTAATCAAATTCTTGCTTTTCTTACGTTTGATCAAAACAATGTTAAACCGTGAAGGTTGAAGTTGAACATAATGGCAGAATTGATTCTAATGTGTCGGCATCATCAATTCCCTTGTTTCAATGTAATGCGATTTTGTCAATATAATTGATTGTCTTCTACTTACAGATGTCAGGTAGCTTTTACACCCAAGAAATTTGTCCAAATCCTTCAATCATTAACCTTCGCACAAGACTCAAACAGACCCCGTCTCATCTAGCTCCTTCCGGCCAGGAGACGACCTTGTGTTTTTTGCAATATTCAACTTATCAGATCACTTACAACATGTACACTTGAGTGCCTGACTACTCAATTGACATTATTTTAATTTATTATTCAGCCCGTATTTAAAGAATTGCGAATACAGTTCCTCTATTTCAAAAAAACAAAATTGTATACTTGAATCTCTAATTGATTTTGAAAAATGTAAATTGGAGTACATGACAGAATTTCCAAGTGACGTTCAAATGTGGCTTCATAACTTGGCTTAGTGACTGACAGAACTTGTAAACGCTCGGCGACATCAAAAGTCTGAAATTACGGAAGCGTGAACAGATTGCGATTTAGAGAAAGAAAAGGAGGAAAGTAATCCATCTTCCTCTTGTAATGAAATGATGAAGGTTCGTCTTAGTTTTTTGTTACCTTTAGTGTGGACCACGGGCATTGATTTAACATAACAAACTCAAGAAGAAAAGGTAATTGCTTATGAACTGATATTGAAGGCAACCCTATATTGCTTCTTACCCAAAAAGTTGCACGTAGTTTCTCACAAACAAGCACTGATTATCTGCATTTCTCCAGTTAACTACGGCATAATCAATTTACCTTTTCACATTCATTATTACAATCTTTGTCTCTTCCTAACTTTTTCTTTGCTTGCCCATAATCTTCCCCATGTGCTAATAACTGGCATACCATCTTTATAAATTGTCAATTGTGTGGTGCTAAACTGTACACATTCTTCTTTTCTACTAGATGTCAACTTTGCTTTTCTGTGATGTTAGTTTCCTGGAATTGGTGTTTCCTAAACACAATAACGGAGACAGAGATTAGAGGACCTTTCAACCATCATAATATTCATAACAAAGGTTTTAAGACCCTTTCAATTTTTTTAATTTCATCATTGATCTGGTATTTAGTTTCTTTAAATTTTTAAAAAATACGTTGAAAGACCTATTTTCCAACTTACGCCCTTCCAACCAACAGGGCTATTTTCCAAAGATAAGCCACGCAGGAGCAGGATCATGAAGATATATATATATATACATAATATACCAGACTGTCGAGCCAGAATGCCAAGTAATTGGCTACATGTCATGCTCCAATAGCTGGTATTGGGAGGCCATTCGGAGACATTTATAGAACCTTACGTACCCATGGCTTATTATGTTTTGGGGTCACATTGAGAATTCTACCGTCTGCGTTTTCCACCCACAAGAAACATAAACTAATCTATACGTCATAACCTTGTTCGCATTGATGTAAAAGAAAATAGAAAAGCAATAATGGTAACAAACCTACCCCTACCCATCAATTAGCTAGTTGGCAGTGCTCCTAACTGCTACTTGGAAAAACACATACATAATAATTAAGAATTTGACTCCTCTGCATCCAACATATATACACATGTACAGCGACAGTATGGGAGATTAAGATTTTTTTAAGTCAATACGTTACCGCATAAGCTGCTTCTCTATGTTTACGTGATCGTTATGCAGGCAACAAGAATAGTGGCATTTATTGCTTCGTTGAATTTGAGTAAAGCGTATGATGCCGATAGGTTTATATTCGATATAAATATTCGCCTTACCCTAAACATGTATATATATATACATACATATATATATATAT
>JAOQMP010000001.1:4570400-4595745 GCA_027563575.1 Erythroxylum pedicellare
ACAAATTTATCAAAACAGTTCATATATTTCTAAGATTATTATTATTTGATTGTCATCAAAATTAATAGAAGTGAAGTCTTTTTGACTTAACATCAAGAAGCTTCAACACCTCCTTCTTCACAACTTTTATCATTGGAGGATTTAGCCTACGTTGAGGTTGCCTTGTCAATTTTGCATCCTCCTCCAACAAAATGCGATGCATACAAATTAATGAGCTTATCCCTTAAATATTTGCAATTGTCCACCCTATTACCTTCTTATGTTCTCACAAAACTCAAACTAGCGTCTCTTTTTGATTTAAAGTCAGCTCTACCAAAATGATGACTAGGAGAGTCGATTTATCTCCCAAATAGGCATACTTCAAGTGTGTAAGGAGTGGCTTTAATTCCAATTCTGGTTCCTACACATCAGAAGGTAACAACTTCTAGTGAGATTTAAATAGTTTTAGAGAAGCCAAGTCGTACCTTTTTGGAGAGTTTTCTAATGATTCCAAAACGGTCATCATTTCTATAATCTCTTCTCCCATTTCAACATCAATATTGGCGTCTACATCCATATCCTCAAGCAAAACCATTTCCAAATGATCATTGCAATGTAATTTAAACATTTCCTGTACCAAAGGATCAATCATATCAATAGAAAAAACATAATGATCATCAGGAGGATGTTTCATGGCATCAAAAATATTGAATGAATCACTTCTCCATCAAATTCCATTGTGAGGGTGCCTTCATAAACATCTATCTGAGTTTGAGTCATATTAAGAAATGGTCTTCCCAACAAGATAGGCATCGAATTACATAAGTATCATCATTCATATCCACATCATACAAATCTGTAGGAAACACTAACTTATTCACCTACACCAAAACATCCTTAACCACACCATTAGGATAAGTATTAATGCGGTCAATTTCTTTCAAATGACTCAAATTTGAGGACGAAAAAATCGAATAAGGCATCACATTAATTGAAGCACCCAAATCTAATATAGCTCTATTGATCACAGTATTCCCAATTTTGCAATGAATGGTAAACATACCTAGATCTCGACATTTTGGAGGCATCTTCTTTCTAAATATTGCAGACACATTCTTACCCATCACTACTTTTTCATCACCCCTCAATTTCCTCTTATGTGTATATAATTCTTTCAAGAATTTAGTGTACCTTAATACTAACTTGATGGCCTCGAGCAGTGGTATATTGACTTCCACTTTTCAAAAAGTCTCCAATATCTCTTTGTCCTTCTCCTCCTTGTTCGGTTCATTAATCTACTAGGAAAAGGTGGAGAGTTAGTTTTAATAATATTGGAACTTTTGAAATTTATCTTCATACTCGATGACGGATTTTCTTCCTTTCCTAATTCCTTCTCGATCTCTTCCTTAGTAGCAATCCTTGGTGCGATTCTCTTGGGTTCCTCAATCTCCTTGCCACTCCTTAGGGTTATAGCACTGACATTCTTTAGGTTCACGTCGGGTTAAGATGGCAGCTTTTCTTCAATTTGCAACTCAATATAGTTTATTCTCACTACCATCTGACTTATTTGGTTTTCCAAATTCTATGCACTTGGTTTTTTTCCTGTTGGGAATTTGCAACTCGATACGATTTATTCTTATTGCCATTTGACCCATTTAGTTTTCCAAATTTTGTATATTTGATTTTTTTCTGTTAGGATTGTTGTACATTTTGATTAAGCTGCATCATACTTTGTTGAAGCTACTGCACATTTTGACTAAGTTGTTGCATAGTCTAATTACGCTAAAGATTGTTAGCAATAAAGTTCTTAATAAACTTGTCAAGAAATGTATGTGAATTAGATGAGGAAGCTCCTTATGTTCCTTGTGACTGATTCTGGAAGTAATTATGTTGTTTGTTCCCTCCATAACTAAAGTTGGGATGATCCTTCTAGCCTAGGTTATATTTATGCGAGGATGGGTTGTATTGGTTCGTGAAGTTCCCTCTTGCAACATTCACTTACTCCATATTTCCTTCTTATAACGTCAGGCACTGATTTGTTGGATGGCTTGTGTTTGAACATATCCCGGCATTTTGTCTCACAAAATATGTTCATCTAAACGATGTTTGATGGATGAATTACTTACCTTATTACTCGTGAAACATCATTGCAAGTTTCGAATTGTTGTGTACTTGCTTCATCTACTCAAGTAAGATCCTAGTTTCAATGGGAGTGTTCTCGCAAATTTCTCCACCACTCATTGCATCAACCAAACTCCTCTCCATTGGTAGCAGTCCTTCATAAAAATATTAGATGAGAAGTTGCTCTAGTATGTTGCAGTGTAGATACCTAGCACATAACTTCTTGAACCGCTCCCAGTACTCGTAAAGAGATTCTTTATGTTGTTTGATACATAGTATTTACTATCTTGGAGGCTGAAAAATATTTCTCCAAGAATAGCCTCTTCATCTCTAGCCATGTATTTACACTTCCAGTCGGTAAGTCAAACAGCCAATCATTTGTTGAATTCTTAAGTGAGAACAGGAGGGACCCTCAACATAATTTGCTCGTCGGTTACCCCATGAGGCATCATACTCAAACACATCACATCAAGCTCCTTAAGATGCTTATATGCATCCTTACCTACAAGACCATAAAAGTTAGGCAATAAATGGATTAATCCAGATTTTAACTCAAAGGTAACATATTCAGCAAAATTCGAAAATGTTATGCATAATGGTCTTTAAGTTAAATCGAGTATAACCAACTCTCTCAAAGTTTTCAAATTTTCTATCGTCTCTTTGGATTCTGATTATGATTCTTCTATTAAAGTTGGCTTTGCTTCCCTATGTAATCTCTGTAATGTTCTTTCGATCTCCGGATCAAATTGCTCAATTTCTGTATGAGGAGATCTCGTAACTATCATACAACAACACTCACAAACTTTTAAAATTTAACAAATAATCAAAAAGAAAAAAATATAGACAAATATATTCACAAAACAACAACTAAAATCAAATACAAAAATTAAACTACCACATTCATTGGCAATGACGTCAAAATTTGATAGCGCGTGTTTAGTGCATTGCAATATTTACTTGACTATATATACTAAAATTTGTAGTTATGGTGAGTCGAGATCGAATCCATAAGAAATGTTTGGTTAATTTCCGTAATGGAATTAACTGATGCAAGGATAAGATAAAAGGGGGCTTTTTGAATTTTTAGCAATTTAGAAAATAAAATAAAATTAAACTAGTGAAAACAATTTAAAATAAGTAATCAAAAATGATTAAAGTGTCAAGTATGAGTAAGGCTCGGTTCCAGGGTCAATCTTGGCCTAAACACAATCAAGCGTATTTCATTATCCTAACATCTTTACACCTCTCTTTAGACTATTGATCTGAGACTAATCAAACACTTTACTAATCTTGGTTTTTCCTTAGGTTGCGTTTAGTTAAGATACGATCGTTAATTAAACCTACCTATCAAATAACCTAGGATACAATCTTTAGATTTAATTTGGCAGTAGCATTACGAAGTGAAAAATGAACAATATAGGCAGTAACCTCACACGTTCGGGTTATCTGACCTAAGCTATGTTGTTCCTAATGATTTAAGATCATTAGATGCTACAAACAAACATCAAATGTAACAATTACGGGTTCTATTCAATATTATATAATAGGTTCAAAATAGAATAATCAAAATAACATATTAAGATCATCTATCCAAAACCCAACTCAATCAACATAAACAACACAATCTGAAAAGAGATTACAATATTAAAAAAATGAAATAGCTTAACCGTGACTTAGTTTTGACATCCTCATTGAATCGGCATCAGGAAGTTACCCTTCCATCTCCGTCTTCAAGCTCTCACCGTCGGCCATCCTCTCCATCGCCACTATAAGAAAAACCAAAAAGAAAATAAGAGAAAAATTTTGGCTAGTTTATGTCCCAAATTTTCCCTTTTTTGTCCTCACCCCCTTTCCCGCCATCAGCCCCCCTTTCCTTATATAGTAGTCTTTTAAGTTTAAACAAGGTGCGTTTAAATAAGAAAACGACACCTATCCTTCTCATGCTCATGAGTCGCCTTTCACGAGTGTGACTTAATAAGTCAGAGTCATGGCTTGCTTCTCACAACCATGAGAAACATGCTTGTTGGGCGACAAAAAAGGCAATTGACTGGCAATGTGAAAAGCATGTCAAAAGGCAGCTGGCATCATCGGAGCATACATGGGACTGGTGTGAGAAGAAGTTGGCTGGATGAGAATCATGGCATGTTTGGGAGCTGTCACGTGAGAGCATGGCAAATGCATAGGAGGCAGCTGTTTAGTGAAGCTTGGTATCACCGAATGCATGGATAGGTTGTCAAAAGCTTGGTGAGAAATATATGGTGAGAAGCATGCATGTCACAGCATCATCTTCGGTTTAATCACCACTTACATGGGCGTAAGGAATAACTCATGCCTATTCATTTTGTTGCACAGTCGTGACATACAAACTCACAGCTGTGCAACTTTTCCAGTGTGGCCATAAGATATTTTAATGACTCATTCTTCATTTCTTTTCATTTTTTTGTCTTCTTCTTGTTCTAATCTTCTTCTTTTTTTGTATTTCCAACATATGTATCATCTTTCTTGGCATTTAATTGCCTTCTCTTGCTTTTAATCCTCTTCTTCTTCATACTTCATGAATCAATATAATATGGAAATAGAGAAGATGGCTTCAATGGACATGCCTTCGAGTCACTTTGGCTCCTTCACTTCTGAAATATACCTAAGATGAAATATGAGCTAAAGTGAGTATCCTAAGCATTTATAAGGCATTAATCACTAAGTGTAGTATATCAAATGAATCAAAATTTAAACACGTATTAGTTTGATCCTTGTATAGCTAAAAGTTCTTTATACTAATGTGTAGGTGCGTTTGAGTTAGTGAACGAATTCGATATCAAATACTTCAAAAAAAATTTATAGAGAATTCTGCTTTACACTACAACAAAAACTACATTTGGCTACAAAAAGATTATCACTAAAAGCCCCAAAATTGTCGTCAAATCCCCGTAGGTGAAAACTATAGGTGACATTTTTTTCTAATCGTTGCTAATAATTTTTCCCTTTACCTTGGTCAGAGGTTGAGTCAATCATCAAAAGAAGAATTAGGCTAAAATTTAGGATACATTCTAGGAAAATAAAACTTCCATTGAAGAGAAGCAAATTAAAGGCTTTCATAAAATTTCTCATAGAATCGAGAATGAAGTTTTCATTCTGTACATGCCAGATCATTTCGTAGTAAAAAAATTATTAACGACATTTTATGAAATCGTCACCAATACTTTTTGGCTACGCTTTGTTTTCGTATTAAAAAATTATTTCAGAAACGTAGCCAAAAGTTTTTAGCTACATTTCCAAAAACATACCTAACTATTTTTATCTAAGTTTATGAAAACATAATCAAAAAGTTTTACCTACATTTTTGAAAATGTAGCCAAATATTTTTAATTATTTTTATAAAATGTAGTCAAATTTTTAATACACATTTTGACAAAATGTTATATCATTTTAATTATAATTATTTGTAACAATTTAATCCATATTATTGTATATAATATTTAGATTTTTGTTGTTAATTTATTATAGAAAAATATTAAAATAATTTGATAATTTGAAACATTGTATATAAAAAGTAAAATATCATTAAATTATACCAATAGAAAGAATTTCTTCATATACAAGATTTTAACTACAACCTTAATAATTCTTATAGACAAAATAATAAATAAAAAGACTAGTTTACAAATTATAAATATTGAGATTAAAAAAAAAATTATAACGTAACTGAGATGACTAGCTAAGTTTGTAAGTTTTGGGCAAAAATGTCTGTTCTTAGGGAACGTCAAGACCATGGCAAGGTTGATTAGTGATCATGCAGAAATCCTTTCTCCTCCAAATAAGACACTACGTACCTTGCCGTGTCTGCAGGTGTGGGGCACACTCCATCTTGCTATTGCAATTCTATCCACATAAAATGAGAAATAACTTCAACTCAAAATCACAGGGAAAAAAATGGAGGAGATTAACATTCTTAGAACCCTTCCAGATTCTAAGACACTACTGCAAATATAGTACTCTACATTAAGGGCAGAGTTCAATTGGTTGCATGCCTCACAATTCAGAGGGGGTTCATATGGATCATCAATGTCGATAAAACTTGCAATCAAGATAAAATTCAAGCATTTATTCAATCAGTCATAATGGAGGTAGCATTTGGCAATGTACACAATTTGTGATGAATTTTGTATGTTCTGGGCATTGTTATATAAGTTAGCAAATTATTTTATCAATTTAACAATTGGCAATCAATGGGCTTGTCTCTATTTGCATGTTATGGGAAGAAAATCTTATCCGTTGATAAGAAAGCCAGGAAAGAGATTTTTTTAGGCAACCTTTGATCTTTCCACTATGAGCTAGCTTTTAATGCCTTTTGCATCTCTTGACCGGCACAATGTTAAAGGCATATTTACGAAGACCTAAACAGATAAAACTAATTTATGATTCATCTTCAAAAAAAGAAAAAGAAAAGTAATTCTTATTAAGTACCAATGAAGAAGAAACTTACCTCAAGACACATTATAGCCGACTAGCTACATTCCAAGTAATGGAGAGGGATAGTAATTCTCTTTCCTTACACAAGTGATGTGAAAGATTAACTAATCCAGTACTTAATTGTTTTATGGAAACAAAAACTTACTTATACATCAATGGAGTTTCAGCTCCAACATAATATTATTACTTCCATTGGAATCCTATCTAACACAAGTTAAAGAAAAATAACATTAAGCCTACAAATATAAAAACCAGTAAGTAAAGCTGCAACTTGCAGGTTCAGCATTTGTTGACCAATTTAACAAATAAGTTTTAACTTCACAAAAGGAAAAGTCGAGTACACCTCTAAAAGATCTCTTGCCCTCAATAGTTTCCATCACAAAAATTTGATAAACATAGATACCAAACAGAAAGTGGGAACCATATCTCTACTCTTTACAAAGTAACATAGGAATTAGCATCTTAACTCATCACATTAAACTATAGGTTGTAAAATATACCACCAGAGAATACATACCAAAAGATGCAAGTAAATGAACAAAATCAGAAAAGAAAACAATAATAAGAGGCCCAAGATGATTGGATAAAGTGGTAGAAGAATCTCATTGATATAAGAATAAAATTGGTCGAAGAATCTTAATGATATAAGAACATACTCAAAACTCTTCTTCCACCGGATACAAAGACCAAAGTTATTAATTGCTTCTGATCCACAAGCATGTATACTTAGGATGCAAAACATGACTTGCATGATTAACGTTTAAGACAGATGTGTAGTAGCTATAGACACATTGTCTAGAACACCATCAACTATGACATTGGCTAATCTATTACGATCATTCAAAGGAATACCCAGTGTATACAAGTACTTAAAAGTTAACCATTTTGAAAATTGGTACCGAATGTCTACTTTTTGCGACAATTTTCAAATCATAGGGAAAAAAAAAGTGACTAAAAGTTTATATTGTTATAATGTTATTTTCTTTTTTATTAAGAAAATTAATTCACCTCTATCAATATACCATATATTAGGGACAAAGTATAGATGGGCATAATTAAAATTTTTGGCAATGGGCATCTCACTAACTTCTAAACTAATAACTAATTGAATTCATTTCCTTATTTGTAGTATATTATGTTCCTCGAATATTAATTGTCTAAAATAGAAATTAGTTAATATTAAATTAGATAAAATACATTTAACTCTTTTGTGTTTTACCCCTTAGTTGGTACGTTATACCCCCTCTATTTTAAAAATGAACTTATTATCCCCTTTAACTATCAGTCAAAGGAGTTTAGAATTCAAAAAGATCTTTTAACCTCTGAATTATGATGGCATCACTACAACTATACACGTTGCATTTTTTAGACAAAAATACCCTTTTAATCTTTTGTTCATTAAAGTATATTAAACCTCTATATTTTGGCTTTATTTCACTATGCCCTCTATTTTAAAAATAAAAATTATTTTAAGCATAGATTATATTTTGACTATTAATAAATAAATAAAAAAATTTATTAAAAATACTATTGTCTTTACAATTATACTTCATGACCATTAATTTATAACAAATTCAAAAAGAAAATTTATTTATGAACCAAAATTAAAAAAATAATTAACAATAATAAAATAAAATATCACTATTTTTATATTTCCATTTTGCCCTATAAAATTAGTTGAATCCGAATAAAACCACAAAAGAATATGAAATGGCGTCATTTCATTTAACACAAAATGATGCTATTTTATATAAATAAGGCTACAACTTGTCGAGTTAGGTCAGGCCGAGTTTAGGTCAAAATTTTTATTAACCATTAATTAATCTATCCAAGGCAATAGCTTGCTTAATTTTTACAAATACATTCCGTTTTATGTTTTGGTTTCTTTTTCTTTTGGAAAATAGAAACTTTACCAACAATGTTCGTTCTCAAGTCCTGGAAATGTTTTTCATAACTTGTGTTAAAATTAGGGAGATTTTAATTGATGTTAATAAAGTAATAAATTCCTATTTTTAAAGTATATTTTAAATAAACTCTCAAAGGCATCTAATAATGCATAATTTATATGTATTACTTAAATTATTTGGTGAACCAATCATCAGCTCAATTTGAAAAAACTACTAACCTTTTTAACCATACGATATCTTTACATCATGATACACACAGTCCTTCAGATTTGAAAACATATAATATTTGATTAATTGAAATCTTTTAGGCCAACCTTAGCCAAAAGGGGTCGTTCCTTTGTTTTGTGTTGATGAAATTAAATAAAATAAGGTTGGAATATCATAAATGACAGAAAATTTCATCTGTAACGAGAGGAATTAGTCCTCTGTTTTATGTGTGGATGAAATTAAATACCATAAAATTGGAACATCATAAACGGCACAAAAACTTTCGTATGCAACAGAAGAAGCTGATCTTTTATTCCGTTTATTGTACAACGTGTTGATGAAATTAAATAACAGGATTAGAACATCGTAACCGACACAGCATTTCGTCTATTACAGAAGGAGCTGATCCTTTGTTTCGTTTATTATAAAATGTGTCAACAAAATTAAACGAGACCGACTTGAGCAGCACAAATGCTTCGTCTGTACCGGGAATGCCGGAGTGGGCAACACCTTTTACTGTGAACAATAGGCGTATTTGCTGCTTAGCTGGCCGAAAACAATGCGGCTAGTTGGAAGGAAAGATTGCTATCTAAGTGAATACAATACCATCGTCAAAACGTTGTCAGCTTGTTTAATGGGTCACCACCACCTACAGGATATGGTCACATCAACCACCAGAACTTGCAGCTTAGCTTGCAGACCACTCCTGGAACCTGGTTGGACTACACTCTCTCTCATATCAAACACATAGATCACGCCACTCACTCCCTCTACAAATCAAGTCAGCGCCATTGACGCTGTTTGCCAGCTTACCATCTCCTCTACCTAAATGCATTGGCCAGCTGGATTAAATAAAACAAAATCCATTGCAGCTGACATGGCAGGTACAATCAGACCACGTGGAAGAGAAGAAAGTGCCGTGATGCGGGAATTACGAGGACAAATCATATGGTTGAGGTGAAAGTTAGAGGCTGTCGTGACAGACACGTGCATAGGTCCTCCGAGTTATTGGTAGACCCTACTTCTCTTTAAAAGTTAAAGCCCACATCTGACTAGACGACAAAAATTACTCAATTTTGTTTGGTAAAAAATTAATATAATACCCCCAAAATTATAATAAATAATAATAAGTACACCTGTTGAAAAACCTGCCTACAACCTCAAACTACTGATCACAAGTTCTCAGAGAGAGATAGGCAGATACTCTCCTCCGTTTCTAGTCTCCGTTTTCTGGCTTTCTGTGAACGTTATTGCTAATGGGGTTCGATAGGAATAGAGGGTTTGACAAAGTTACGTGGAGAAGAAGACGTAGGAGATCAGCAAGCCTACAGATGTCCTCTGTACAAATGAAGGTGAAGAGGCTCCAGAGGCTAATCCCAGGAGGACGAGGTTTGCCACCAGATCAACTTTTCTTGAGGACTGCGGATTATATCTTGCATTTGAGGTTGCAAGTTGATGTTTTGCAAGCTCTCTCCAAGATTTACACTGCACCCTGAAAACCAAATAGAATAACCTTTTTTTCCCCCTCTTCTCTACCTATATATACTCTTTGTTAATTAACTTGACTTTTGTAAAATTATTTTTAGTGCAGTTTTCTCCTTCGAGTTGATTGATCCTAGCTATGTTTCTTATCCTCTTATGGTCCGACATCACGTTTAATTCGTCCTGTTAAGCAATATTTGTTAAGACATCGTCATATCCGCCTTTCTAGTTTTCACTTTGCTCTTCTTCTTTTTTTTTTTTATAAAGAAAAATATAACGAAGAAAATTATATACGGAGCCTCAGGAAATACATCCCAGACAGATTCTTTAAGAGGAGTAAATGGCATCCAATGAGTGTAGTAAGTAAATAATGAACACTTACATTAAAATGTGTTGCAAAAGACATGAGCTAGTCGTTGTATCTTTTGTCCTCTCGATAAATATGCCAATTAGCAATAATCCAATTTCGAACAAACAGTTCGTGAATGCCTCTGACTATGGGATTGAGCGTCCGAGAACGAAAATCGACGGAGGAAAGGATATCGATCACAGCTACAGAATCAACTTCAAGCTCTATTCGGTGATAACCCAGATCCTAAGCGAGAGTAAGTTCAAAATAAATTCCCCAAAACTCTGCAGTTAGGGCAGAGCACCATCCGAGGTTGTGCGTGAAACCTCCCATCCAGTTGCCTGCACTATCTCGTAGTAGTCTACCGGCTGATGCGGAGGACGCGGAGTGCTTACAGGCACCATCAGTTTTTAATTTAACCCACCCGAGTAGAGGTGAGGTCCAACTGATGAGTCTATCTGGTCAAAGGCGAGCTGTAGCGTGCGGACGTCGGCTCCACCTGGTGGCCTGTTGTACCTAACCTGCATAAGACAAAATAGACGAAGAGAGTGAGTTAGGTCATTGCCAATACTCCTCAAAGAGGGACAAATTTCTTCATTTCTATAAGAACCAACATGTAATGCCAAAAATAAGCGACCAGTCATGACCAAAAACATGTTGGTGGTTCTGGATATTGGTAGTGAGCCAAACCGAGGTAGTCATGGTGAAAAAATTGGGAGGGAGGAGGTGAGGAGGGAAGGCTTGCCACACTCGTCTGAACCGGTCATAGTCTCGCATGACATGAAGCGAGAATTCCAGTAAGTGACAATGGGGATAGTCGTCATTGGGAGTGAGGTTCTTGCGAACACGCTGCTGATTCGTAAGTAAACGATCGTGCGCAAAAAGCCATAGGAAGGAACGGATTCATTGTGGGCCATCCCACTTCCAGATGACCTTCCACAGAGTAAGGGATGAAGTCTCTTCGTGGCCCATAATTATCGAATAAGTGGAATGAACCATGAAAAGTCCATTAGTCGAAGGACCCCAGATCAACTTATTCGGTTCAAGGAAGGCTTTAGGGAGAAACACTCCGACTATGGCCTAAATAATTGGCGACGATAGGTAATGTTGAAAAGTCGCCCAATCTGAATTCTCGTCGCTGGTGACAAAATGTTGCACCTAGAGGTTGTGCATGCTAGTTGGGAGAGGGGCAGTGACATGAGATAGCATAGGGCCGACGCCTGGAATCTAAGGGCCAGTCCAGAAACGAGTGCTGGCACCATCACCGATCATCCATTGTATGCCTTTCATAACTATGGGCTACGTCGCCTTGATGCTCCACCAAATCAAGGAACCCCCTTTAGCGTCCAAAGAGGTGGGCAAGTGGGTGACGTCAAAATGATTTTTCTCTCGGAGGACCTTGATCCAAAGGGTGTGTGGTTTGGCGATAAAGGTCCACCCCAATTTTGCTAAAAAAGCATCGTTGGTCTCCCTAATTGTTTGGATGCCAAGCCCTGCCAAACTTTTCAGTTTACAAACCTCCTCCTAAGAGACTAGATAGAGACGTTGCTATGACAGATTGGGCCGCGATGTATGGTATAGCTGGGAAGGGCCGCGATGACAGATTGGGCCAGCGTGACACAGCCAGCAAAAGACAACAGATTGGCTGTTCACCTAGATAATCTCTGGTGAGCATTATCCAAGATGTACTGATAGGATCGTTTGCTAACTCGGTCATAAAGAAGAGGTACCCTAAGATAACGGCCAAGGTCCGTCGTTTGGTTGAATCCCAGAGCGCGGCGTAAGAATCAAGAAAGGAGTGGAGGAGTATTCTTGAAGAAGTAGCATTAGGATTTGTCTGGACTAACTCGTTGGCTTGAAGCAGCGTAAAAGGTGTCGAGAATGTCCCGAATAACTGAAACTTGAGCGGGAGAGGCTTTAGAGAACAAGATAAGGTCGTCCGCAAAGAATAAATAGGAGAGAGGCGGTCTATGACGGCCTAACGTCATAGGTTGCCATCGTCCTTGGGCCACTGCGTGGTTAATGGAATTTCCTAGGCATTCCATACAGAGGATGAAAAGGTAAGGTGAGATGGGGTCACCCTGTCGAATACCCCTAGCAGCCCTAAATGTCTCTCCCAATTCACCATTCCAAGCAATTTGAAAGGAGACTATAGTAATACACTTCATGATGAGATTGATCAGAGACTCTGGAAGCCCTATAGCAAATAAAGTGTCGTGGATAAAGTGTCATAAGAGCATGTCGTACGCTTTCGCGAGGTCCACTTTCATGGCCATGATGCCTTTCCGACCTGTTTTCCTGCACATAATGTGGATGACTTCTTAAGTGACGATAATGTTATCTGTAAGTGACCACCCGGGAACAAAACTGCATTAGGAAGGGGCGACCAGGTCATCTAGGAATGGTTGAAGCCGATTAACAATGATCTTGGTAATGGCTTTATAAAGAACATTACACAAAGTAATAGGTCGGAACTGCTTAATCGACCACAGGGACGACGTCTTGGGTATAAGGACCAGTATGGTCCGATTCAAGTTAGATTCCCAAGTTTTGTGTTGAAAGATATGCTGCAGGAAAGCAGTCAGAGAAGGGCCAACGAGGTCCCATTGGGATTAGTAGAATAGAGTTGTGAACCCATCGTACCCAAGGGCCTTATTCGGGGCCATAGAGAAGAAAGCATGCTTGATTTCCTTAGGTCTGAGGGGGCTAACGAGGTCCTCCTTCGCACATGGTGGAAGGGTACTGGTCTGGCCTGGGAACTGCCAGACTGGGGGAGGTTGTCTGTCAGCTATATATAAGTGCTCAAAGTAGCTTTGGGCTAGATTCCGAACCTTCTCAGGATCAGCTACTAGAGCACCAATATCATCATACAAGGCCTGGATCCGAGCTTGTCGGAGTTTGGCCTTAGTGATAGCATGATAAAATTTGGTATTTCGGTCTCCCTGGCTTATCCACTAGCTACGAGAACGTTGATGCCAGAACAGTTCCTCTTGGAAGAGGACCTGTTCCAAATCGGATCAGAGGGACTCCTCAAGCTCCTGGAGAGAGGGCGAGTTAGTGTCCTCAAGATGTTTCTGGCTGCCTTTAAGGTGGGCCAGGAGGTGCTTTTTACGGTGGAATATGTTGCCAAACGTTGAGAAGTTCCAAACTTGTAAGCAGTCTGAGAACTTAGACAACGTTCCACTAAAATCCATAGGGGAAGGTTTCTAATGCTCCGCTACAAAGACCTCAAAGCTAGGATGAGTTAGCCAAGCCGATTGAAATTTGAAGGCATGACTGGACAGAGGGGTAGGCTCGTGAGGCAGGAAAGAGATAAGGATAGGCCGATGGTCCGATTTCAGGAAGGAAAGATGGTAGACAATGGTGTTGGGGAAGGTTGTCTGCCAGGAGGTGGAACAGAGGGTCCATTCTAACCTAGCTAGGACCTGGCCTCTGCGCCAAGTAAAACGTGGCCTGGTAAACCCTAGATCCTGAAGCTGACAGCAGTGCACACAGTCTCGGAATTTAGAGTTGACTACAAGTTAACGGCAAAAGCCTCCACGTTTATCCTGTGTCTCCAATTTAACGTTGAAGTCTCCTCCTAGTAACCAAGGAGTAGAGGTTTGCCGGGCAAGAAATTCCAGATGAGGCCATAGGTACTTTTGGAGCGAATACGTTAGGCTGGCATAAATAGCAATAAAAGCAAACAAAGTTTAAGCCCAAGTAATACTAGCATGCACAAATTGACGGTGAGCGAACAAATTCTGGACTACGAGCTCTGGTTTCCACATAAGCCATATACGGCCCGAGTATCCTTCAGCTTCAACCCGGAAAGAGTGATCAAAACCTAATTTTCAGATCGCGGTGAGTACACGAGCCCCACTAATACGTGGTTCCAATGAAACAACCAGACTCGGTTTGTGGATTTTAATATAGTTTTTAATGATGGCATCAGCAAATATTATGATGAGAAATCCTTCACATGTCGTGTCTGTCCCACATTTTTTTCTTATCACTGCGAACACAATGATTATATTAATTTATCTGAACTGTTTGTTGTTTTATTTAATGTACGCGGTGTCGTTTATTGTAAATACTCTATAGTTTGTTTAGTTTATACAGCAGCTAGCAATCTTAGTTTTATTGTTTTTGTATATAGCAAAATCTGACTATTTTGTGAAAACACTTACGCCTAAATAATAAAAGTGGTCAGTTCTATTTACTTTGTTTTCCTCTCGAAGTTTCGGCTTCATGGTATCAGAGTAGGTTGCTCTTATGTTAGTCGTTAATACCTCAAAATGGTAAATTATGTCACGTGTGAGACCCACACGTGAGGGGGCGTGTTAAAATATAAGAGTGAGAGTTTGTCCCACATTGGAGAACGAGAGGAAAGAAAACCAACATAAAAGTCTAGTGAGTTACTCTACCTATCACCAATTGGTTTTAGGATGGAACGTCACTTAGACTTGTATGTGGTCTAACTTTCTTTCTTGTATAGGCCCGTATGCACATCGTAGTATCGGAGTATGGCCTCCACTGTGTGTGAATTATTATGGCTTTCTTATCTGTTACATGATTTGCAGATTTCTTTTATCTCTCGTATTCCTTTATGGAGTGATAATGAAGTTGCTCTTTATATTACTGCTAATCCGGTCTTTCATGAGCGCACCAAACATCTTGACATTGATTGTCATATGGTTTGGGATCAGTATAAATTGGGTTTTATTGCTCCTGCTCATGTTTCTTCTAAGGCTCAGTTGGCATATTTGTTCACCAAGGTGTTGGCTGCTCCTTTGTTTGATTCTCTGTTGTCTAAGTTGGGTTTGGTTGATGTCCATCAACCTCCAACTTGAGGGGGTATGTTAAGTTATCTGTACTGTTGTTGTTTTATTTAATGTACACGGTATTGTTTCTTGTAAATACTCTGTAGTTTTGTTTAGTTTGTATAGTAGCTATCAATCTTAGTTTTATTGTTTTTATATATAGCAAAATCTGACCATTTTGTAAAAACACTTACGACAGAATAATAAAAGTGGTCAGTTCTATTTACTTTGTTTTCCTCTCAAAGCTTTAGTTTCAAATTGTAAATAATGGTCGTCTATTTATACATCATCCAGGTCGAGCTACTTGTATAGTGTAAGGTTTATTGTTTCGTTCGCAACTTCCCATCTTAAGCATCATAATTCAACTAAAAATATTTATCACAATAATAAAAGAGAATATTAAATGTCAAAAAACAGGTGGTTAATTAATATATTTCGAAGCCTCCCATGCCTGTCTTTTTATCTTGGTTCAAGAAAACTGACCATGAACGTGTTTCTATCTTTTGGTTCAAGCATGCACAAAATGATATCTATGTAAGGCTTCAACATAAGTAAACATAAAGAATTAAATGGACATAATGGAAATTAATTTAAAAGATAGGGGAAATTTGATAATTTCTTTATTTCAACATGGATATGAATAATTATATTATAGGTGAAGTATAGACTAGAATAAAATCAATTGATGACTTTATATGTCAATATGGGATTAAAGGAAGAAGAAAGACTAAATGTGCAATTTTGCCAAAAATCAAAGTATGGTCTAATAGGATTGAAACATATGTCTAAGACTAGAAATTTCATGAAAAGGGGAGTAGAAGAGAGGGAAGAGGGACCTATATGTAGGATTTTAATTCCAAACTTTTCTCTTCTATCTCCTCTCCATTCTATCTCGTTAATCACATCATTTTGTATAAGGAATCAAGCTAATCCTAGGTTAAAATCAAGTTTGTGAATCGATCAAAACAAAACGGGAAGAGAAGGAAAAGCACTAAAAGAAGAGCTAATTGGCAAATTGCAAAGTTTGAGACTACAATTAGTTAATTTCTGTATGTGTGTATATTTGAATGTGTACAAAGATTGATTTTGACATAAAATGATTGCTGGAATGATTTCTTGATGTTACTTTGCATAGAATTGGTTAAATATGATAAAAGAGAGTAATGTTTGGTGAAATTCTGTCTTAGGTTCTCGGTTCACTTAAACCAGCCTCATTGTTTTGGTCATAGCTCAGTTTATAAACCTCCAAATTAGATGATTCCAATTAAAACATAGAACTAAAAATCTCTGAAAGAGACCAGGATCTAATTCTAGCTTTATGGTATTGAAAATTGAGATCGAAAATGATGACTTGATATTGCCCATATATTGGAGCAGCTTATGATGTTTGGTGCTTATCTCATAACTTAGAAGTCCAAATGACCAGATCTTTGATGATATAGAAACTAGAGACATAGGGAAATAAATGTTTAGAAGAACTCAAGGCCTAAGTTGAACATTTGTTATGTGAAAGTTTCATAATAAGGGGAGATCATCATGTAATTTGCTTCTGGATTGTTTTGGTTGCCCATTTTTTTTACCCATCTTATGCTTAGCCCAATTTGCATTATTTTGAGGTTTTCATTTCCTTTTTTTTACCGAATCATATCGAAATCTTTTTTTAATGTTTATGAAACTTTACAAACACTTAGAAATAAATGAAATGTGACTTGACCATATGTGAATTGGATGATTAAACATTGAAACGGAAGATTTAAAATAATGCATGCTAAAGAAAATTTACATGTACATAGATGATTTATATGTATATTTATTGCTTATATGTTCATAGTATGACTATATAAGTGTGATTTTGATACCCTCCTAATGGTGATAAATTATGACTTGCATGTATAAACTTAAAAACATAATTTATGATTTCAAATGAATATCATATGACTTGTCAATATATTACTCATGAAATTGGTAAATGATTAAAAGAGAATGTTACAGTGCCTACTTCATTGTCTTGGTGATGGATAGATAGGCATGTCTATAGGATTACAGTGCAGCTACTACAATTTGACAACACTGGTATCTTCATTTTGAGACTATAGTGTCTCTATAGTTTGATACTTTCAGGTATCCACAGTTCGATACCTTTAGGTATCTATAGTTCAATGCCTTCGGGTATCCACAGTTTGATATCTTCGGATATCCACAGCTCCCGTTATTCATACCCACAGGAATGTGCAGGCTAATACCAGAAAAGAAATTTAATAATCATAAATAAGAGATACAACATGACAACATAAATAATTTGTATTGATAAGCTTTGAATATCAATATTTGCTTAAAAATGTGCATTTTGGGCATATGAATAATATGTTGAAGTATGTCATTATATGACTTTGTTTAAGTATGTCATCATTGTTTACATGAGTTTATGATATTCATGAATGTGTGTGTGCTTAACGGATTATTATTGTAAATGGTCATTCAAACTAAGTGTTTTCCCACTAAGCTTTCAAGCTTAGCACGAGTGTTAATTCATGTAGGTCCAAGTAATAAGAATAAGGCATAGGAAACATCTGCAAGGACAAGGCTAGTCGTTAGAAGTGAAAGTACCTTTGGAATGTGTCTTTTGGTTAAAGATGGTTGTATATGTAATGAAGGAAATTGTAGTTTCTTGATAGTTGTAATTAAAAATTTAAGTTATGTGTGTAATATCTCTTTTGGATTACCATATAAATGTAATAATGTAATACTACTTTTATATGATAGTGTTAAGTGATATGAAATTATATGTACAACATTGAATAGACAAATATGTGATGACAATCCCTATAAATGAATAGAATTGTATGTCATGAATACATATATAGGAATTTTGGTGCCATGTGTGTGGTGGTTGTCGGTTCCATATAGGGGGTATTACAATCTAAGCAGAAATTATAAATACCAATCATTTTTTTGGTCTTCTTTTCATATTTGCAATGTGAATATATAAGCATTAAGTTATTATGCAACTATTTCAAGGTTTATTAACTAGAAAAGGATTTTTTTAATAAGGTTTCATCCAAAGAAACAATTTTGTCCTTAACATTTACACTGAAATATAAGTTAGACCCTAATATTTCAGTGCGTTCAAAATGAACCATAACGTTTAGAAAACATTCAAAATGAACTCTAATATTTGGAAAATCTTCAAAAACAACTCCTAATTGGATGAAATTACTTACAAAGTTAGGCCTCCTTTAGTTAAATGTTAATGTGGCTTTTTTTCTAACATGGATTTTTTAATCTTATTAAAGTGGGACCCACGTAAGGTTAAATGGAAGTGTTGTCGTGAGCGACGTCTCTAAAACTACATACATGGCTACAGGAAGAATCCAATTTTGAGTAACTGGTGGAGGAATTCTTCGAAGGGTCATGTATGTTCAACCCTTCGATCTGTATGCAGGTTATCAAGTTCTTGATTGGTTCCATAAAGCTGGATGCTTTTCCTTTTCCTTATGAATCTACTTTCGTTTTATTTAGGTTGCTGCTGTTTCTCCTTCTTATGTGCCGAGTGTTCTTGTAAGAACGTGAGAATAGCCATTAAATCCAAGAAAGGTACAACAAAAGATAAAGAAGAAGTCATAGTAGTAGTTTATAAATATTGTTCCAAGACGAATAAGAAGTAAGAAGAACAAGAAGAAGTAATCTGCTTGCAAGTTATCAGAGTTGAAAAAATGGTAGAATAAATCTTTTTTTTTAATTATGATATTTTCATTGTATCTGTACATCAAATATATATAGTTAAAAAAAACAAGAAATGGTAGAGACAAACTCTTAGTTGTACGTTAACCCTACAATTATGGACTCCATATTATAGTTTCCTATTTTACAAAGATTGTTAAAAACAAGCCAACAGATCCCAACAGATCAGTAAAAAATAAACATAAAATATCTTAACACTCCCCCTCAAGTTAGTGTATAGATGTCGCTTATGCCCAACTCGCTTACATATTTAGAAAACACTTGAATCGAAACTACTTTAGTAAGAACATTAGCCAATTGATCCTCTGATCGAATCTTTGGTAACTCCAGTATCTTTCTATTTAATTTCTCCTTGATGAAGAATCTATCTACTTCCACATACTTGGTGCGATTTTGTTGAACCGGATTATGAGCAATATCACACGTAGCCTTATTGTCACAATATAGTTGAATTGGTTGTTGAGGTGGATAACCCAAATCTGTCAAGAGAAGTTTCAACCTTAATGCTTCAAATATTCAAAAGTGCCATTCCTCTAAATTCAGCCTCTGCACTTGAGTAGGCAACAACATTTTGTTTTTTGCTTCTCCATGTAACAAGGTTTCCTCTAACAAAAGTGAAATATCTTGAAGTAGACTGCTTATCATCTATTGCTCAAGCTCAGTCAGCATCCGTGTATACATTTATGGCTTGAGAGTGTGCAGATTTTATGAACAAAATTCCCTTCACTGGAGTAGATTTCAAATGTCTTAAGATACCTATAATTGCATTCATATGTTGTTCTCCAGGATTATGCATAAATTGACTTACACCACTTAGGACATAGTAAGGTCTAGTCTCATATGTGCTAGGTACATCAATCTTCCCACAAGTTGTTTGTATCTCCCTTTATCAACTGGAACTTGATTAGGTTAAATACATAATTTCAAACCTTCTTCAACAGGTGTATCAACTGGTTGAGAAGCTGTCATGTTGGTTTCTTTTAACAATTCCAAAGTATATTTTCTTTGGCATAAGAAAGTTCCCTTAACTTATCTAGACACTTCAATCCCAAGAAAAAACTTTAATGGGCCAAGGTCTTTAATCTCAAATTCCTTAGACAAGTAGCTTTGAAGAGCTTTCCTTTCTTTAGGATCATTTCCAGTCACCACCATGTCATCGATATAAACAATATACAATGATCTTACCTTGTTGTCTCTTCATGAACAAAGTGTGATCTGTGTTGCTTTGACTATAGCCAAATGCCTTCATAGATTTTGTGAATTTTCCAAACCATGCCCTTAGAGATTGTTTCAGCCCATACAGTGATTTCTTTAACTTGCACACTTTATGATCATGTACTTCTGGTATCCTGCATCTAGGAGGAAGATCCATGTAGACTTCTTCAGACAATTCACCATATAGAAAGGCATTCTTCACATCAAACTGTAACAAGGGCCAATCCAAGTTTGCCGCTAAATATAATAAAACTCAAACTGTATTAATTTTAGCAATCGGTGCAAATGTCTTTGTATAGTTGATTCTATAGGTCTGAGTATATCCCTTAGCCACTAATCTTGCTTTAAATCGCTCTATCGTTCCATCTACTTTGTACTTGATTGTATACACCCAACAGCACCCAACTATTTTCTTTCCTGGTGGGCATTTGACAAGTTCCCATGTATCATTTTTTTAAGGATTTCATTTCATCATTCATAGCTGCTTTCCACTGTGGGTCATCTAAGGCTTCCTGCACATTATTAGGAATAGATACAATAGATAATTAATTCACAAAAGATTTATTTGATTATAACAAATGGTGATTCAACACATAATGACTCATTGGATATCTAGTTTTACTAGAAATTTCGGGTTTATAAGTGGTCTTAGAGATACCTCTATTGTGTCGTGGTGGTAGCTGTCTTTTTTTTTGGTTCAGATGCTAACTCAAGAGCATCCTCAGTCGACAACAATTGGTTTGGTACATCAGTTGCTTATGGTGTGATGGATGCAGGGGATAACGAACCCATAACTTCAATTTCTTACTTCTCTTGACTTTCAGCAGCACCCAAATTAGATTCTTCAATTTCTGGTGTTCTAGATGATTTTTAGCAACTCCCAAATCCGATTCATGGTGTTCTTAATTATTTTTAGCGACACCTAAATCTGATTCTATTGTGCCTTGGTTACCAAGTGTAGAAAGACCCACTTCTTCACAATATAGAGACAAAACTTCCTTTTGACTCTCCCCCTGAAGTTCTGGCTCAGAGGAAAAATACATAGAGATTCTTTATAAAAAACAACATCCATTGTAATAAACATTCGCTTAGTTAGAGGATGATAGCATCTGTACCCCTTTTGATGAACAGCATTTCCCAGAAAAACACAACGCAATGTACGAGAAGCCAGTTTGTTACGCTGGTTTTTATGAAGATGTACATATGCCACACAAACAAAAACATGCGGAGTCAAATTTGGGACTTTTGGTGTAATAACCGCTTCAGCAAGAGCTTAATATGGTGTTATAAAACTAATGGTGTTAGAAGGTACCCAATTGATCAAATGTGTTTCATAAATGAGTGCTTCTCCCCAATAAGATAAAGGCATTTGAGCTTTTATTAATAAAGCACGAACAACTTCTAACAGATAACGATTTTTCCTCTCGGCTACTCCATTTTGTTGGGGTGTATTAGGACAAGTCATTTGATGAATAATTCCTTGTGTTTCCAAATATTGCTGAAGTTCATAGCTAGAATACTCTCCCCTATTATCACTGCGTAAAACTTTTATTGTTGCATTATATTGGGTGCAAATCATTTTATGAAGCTTTTGAAACAACAAATTCACTTCACTTTTGAATTTCATCAAGCACACCCAAGCCACTTTGGTACAATCATTCATAAAAGTAACAAACCAACATGATCCACCTAATGTATTCACCTTCAATGGACCCTAAACATCAGAGTGTATTACCATAAAAGGAATCAAACTTTTATTCATACTTGGCAAAAAAGACACACGGTGGCTTTTTGCAAGCTCACAAACATCACACTGGAAACTAGAACCATCAAATTTTGTAAATAACTTGGGAAATAATTTCTTAAGATAACCAAAAGAAACATGTCCAAGCCTTCGATGCCATAGCCAAATATCATATTTTTTGTTTTGTTCTCAAAATTGTCCACTGAAAAAGCTTGATATAATTGATTTGAACTTTATGACTCCAATTCCAAGTAATTCAACTTTCCTTTTCTAGTACCACAACCAATCCTCCACCTTGTTCGGATGTCCTTAAACACACAATGTTCAGGCCAAAAAATTACAACACAAAATAGAGCATCAGTGATTTGAGAAACAGACAAGAGATTATAATCTAAAGATGGGACAACTAATACAGAATCTAAGTTCAATGTATTAGTGAGAGACAAGGATCCTTCTCCAATGATAGGTCAATGGACCATTAATAGTGGAAATAAATTTTTGTTAGGAAGGTTTAAGGGATGAAACTTTTCCAAAATCAAATGTCATGCGTTCCGTAGCTCCGGAATCAATTATCCATGTACTATTAGAAACAATTGCAGATGAATTTAAAGCCTTACCAACATTACCTTTTGTTGCTATCAATGCTGTGGATTTTTGAATAACACCTTCCTGAATATTTGCTTCTACAGTTGCAGCAGTAGAGGTATTGCTTGCAGTTTTCTTTCTTAAATCACGATTATGATCCCACCATTCTAGGTATCCCACAATTTCAAAGTAGGGATCCTTTGTGTGTCCTAGTTGATCACAGTGGGACCACTTAAAATTGGATTTGTTGGTACTTATAGAAGCCTTAAATTTGGTTTGAGCTTGATGGTTTTTGAGATGATCGGTTCTTATTTGATTTATTTCTGGTCACTATGGCGGATGCTTCAAATTTTTCAAGTTCTCCATTCATTGTTGCGTGGCGGGCAGACTCACGATGAACCAATGAGTAACACTTTTCTAATTCTGGAATAGGATCCTTTCTTAAGATTTCACCGCGAATTTGTTCGAATTCCCCATCTAAACCAGCAAGAAAGATGTGCACTCTTTGTCGCTGAATAGACTTGCGATATGAGACCACGTCATTCTCATTTTCCATTATCACCTTATCACGATGATCTAGCTCACTGAAAATATCAGTTAATTCTCCATAATAAGTAGAGAGAGATTTTCCATTTTGTATTGCAAAAAATGTCTTCTGATTTAAAGTGAAGACTTGTAGTTCATCAGCTCCATCATAAAAAGCTTTTGACAGTGCTTTCCAAATATCTCGAGCAGTGGGTAGGCGGATATATCACTTCATAATCTATGGAGACATAGACATCAAAAGCCACCTCTTAACTTTTTTATTCTCAGTTACCACTTCTCATATCCCTCATCCTTTTCTATAGGTAGTTGTGTGCTCCCACGAATAAATGAGAGTTTTCCTTTTCAGTAATGTCAATCTCTATAATTTGAGACCACATATCATAGTTTGTATCATTTAGAATAATCCCAACATTGAAAGATGAATTTTCATATTGAATGATAATTGGAGTAGATTTAGCTCCAGAAGTTTCAACATCAGATTTGCCCATCGCTCTGATAACAAGTTGAAAAAAATTGCAAAATAAATATTTCTTTTTATTCTGATATTTTCATTATATCTGTACATCAAATATATATAGTTAAAAAAAACAAGAAATGGTAGAGACAAACTCTGAGCTATACATTGAACCTACAATCATGGACTCCATATTAAAATTTTCTATTTTACAAAGATTGCTAAAAACAAGCCAACAGATCCCACCAGATTAGTAAAAAATAAATATAAAATATCTTAATAATTATCAGGCTAATCTCAGATTAACTACTTATGTCTTTATGTTGGGATTCTACTACTTATCTGTTATCTTTCAAACACAAATACTGATAAAGCTTGGTTAACTTTGCAGATGTAAATCAATTGCAGAAAATAAAGAAGACACAAGTTACTTGGTTCGATAGTTTGAAACTATCTACATCCAAGGTTCCCACTTGACAGTGGTGGAGAAATTTCGCTAATATAGAAGAAAGTGAAGAAGAAGATACAAAGATTGAGTGTTCTTTGAACACCTGCAACAAGAGCCTCTCAAACTCACTAGTACCCAAAACAGGTTGATACTCTAGCACTCTTTGATCTCTTCCCCTCACACTGATTATTTTGCACTTCTCAAAAACTGGAAAAATACAAGTGAATGAAGACTGAAAATTTCTGTATGTGTTATGTTTGTCTGAAGCCTCTGCCTTGCCTTTTATAGCTAAAGATGGAGATGACTTTCGGAAGAGTTTTGAATGAGTCAAAACTAGACATGTGCCTCACGTGAGTCATTTAATACTTTAGTCTTCTATCTGCGTTTTGATGTGTAGGCTGTCCTTTAAATTGCTTCTGATGTTGCTCCTGCGTTTAACACTGACTACACTTACGTTTTGTCTCTTTGAAGCATGTAATATGACTGTGTTCCATGTTAAGTGTTGCTGGCTGCTTTAATGACACGACAGTTCTTTGATGTGTATTTTAAGATAAACTCTTCAAACACGTAATTGCCCTTTTGTCTCCACGTGATTTAGGCTTTAGTTTAAAGCATTCTCCATGTTCTTTCTTTGACATCTTCCTTCAGACACACACACTTCACTTCTTGTCTTATATTCTTCTTGTATTCATGTTGATTCTGGGCATAGATTAATGGAGATTAACATGATTATTATTACATCTTTCCCTCTTTCTCCATTTATCTGTGCTTAGGACTCAAATCTGAGAGTGAGTAAAAACCCGAAACCCTAGTTTTCCAGACATTAGTGAGATCTTATGAAATCAGCTTTGATTTAATGTATTTTCCCTTCTATTTCACCTATCCTAGCTGAAATTGGAAAAACCCTAAAAGAAAATCCCCAAATTCGAAAAAACCCCAAATCTCGAAACCCTAATTTCTACCCCCTTCATGAGATCTATCAACACTGCCTTCGAAATCATGGGGCTTCATTAATCTGTAAGTATTCCCTACAGAAAATGAATTCCTTTTTAGTTAAAACTTTTGTCCCGAAATCTGATGGATTCCTTTCTCCTGTGATCTTCTCCAGGTTGAAAATCCCCTTGGTGATTTGGTCCCTCACAAAGTGCAGACGCACGTCTATGTGCTTGGATCTCTCATGGAGGACTGGATCCCGACTAAGGTACCAAGCACTCTGATTGTCCGTGTATAAGATTGGTGTTGTGATGTCTGTGTTTATTTCCTTAAGTATGCCTGATAGCCATGCTAGCTCTTTT
>JAOQMP010000001.1:4624311-4659430 GCA_027563575.1 Erythroxylum pedicellare
GCCAATAGATATAAATTATAACTCTAAACACATGTATAACTAGAAAAATTGAACCTTTTTAATTTATCTCTAGTTCTCTAATTAAATAATTTATATCTATAGATCAAGATTAACATAACATTTTTATGTATGATTCTTTTGTATAATTCAATCATTTCTTTATAAAAGGTTATGATTAGATATAAAGCACAAAATTGATGCCTACATTCTCTATAATCACTTTAGGGTGATAAATCTTATATTGATCACTCAGCTACCTCCATATAGTTTATGTTACATCTAATAACTATCGTTTGAAATAAAATCTAATATCTCATATTGGACCATATTTATCAAATATCTCATATTTAATTCTAAAGTTTTTCAAACTTTATAATCAAGTTCAACTTGATTATATCACTTTTTTCTCTCTTCAATTTGATCTTTGGGTGTGTCTCCTTAGGTTCTCAAATTTGTTGCCAATAGATATAAATTATAACTTTAAACATATTTATAACTAGAAAAAGTAAACCTCTTTAATTTATCTCTAGTTTTCTAATTAAATAATTTATATCTATATATCAAGATTGACATAACATTTTTATGCATGATTTTTTTTGTACAATTCAATCCTTTCTTTATACAATGTTATGATTAGATACAAAGCACAAAATTCATGTCTACATTCTCTATAATCACTTTAAGGTGATGAATCTTATATTGATCGCTCAACTACCTTTATATAGTTTATGCTATATATAATAACTATCGTTTGAAATACACTGCACTAAAATAGGTCACAAGTAGTACTAAAACATAGTAATCCTTAGATTAGATGCTTTAAAGATCTCAAGTTAAAGTATCACTTATACAATTGTCATAATAAAAATTTTTGTAGACATACAAGTAATGTTTCAAATAGATTTTCTCATACGAGGTTAGTTTAGTGAACTTGTTCTCTAACAAGCACCCAGGCACTTATTTAAGTATCTCTTTAATTTATTTTATAAGATCAATTCCTTTATAAGGAAGAAATATAATATATGTTAGTCTTTTTACGCTCTATTAGTATCCAATCTTAATAGAACAATAACTAAAACTAATTTAAGGATAATACAAAAATATAATATGAATCTCATGATTATGATCTCATCATATTTTTATCTCCAATGTACATGTCTCCTGTAGAATTTACCATGTGCATCTTAAGAAGATAAAGAATACCTTTAAATAATTATATTGTTAAAAACTTGAATTGGCTATAGGGCATAAACCAATAATCTACAACTTGCATCAAATCAATCGTTTAAGTATCTCATACCATATCACCATATGATGATCATGATACTATCGGGATAGTGGTTTAATGAGAGAATTCCACAAGATTATAATAAACACTTACTAGAATCTTATAATTGTTATCTTAATTGTTATTATAATTAAGAGAAATAACCTAAATACATACTTGGACTTTACCTTAGCTACTTTTACTTATACAGTGACTCTAATGTTCTATGGTACATTACTGTTTGAATAATACAAGAATTATACTAAGTTTGTTAAAGAACTTTTTGATTCAAATAATCATTTTCACTAAAATAAAAATGTATTAAGGTTTGATTAACAATTAGTGCTATATTGGAACCTTTCCAATCTCAAAATAATATTATTCTAAGTAAAATATATCTTAAGTAGGATTTACTTCTAGAGCTAATATCAATATATCTTTAAACTTCACCTCAAAATTTTAAGCATTAACACATCTTTCCCTTTTTGTTCAATAGCAAAGGAAGCTAGAGACCATTTATTTTTCATGTGTGAGGTGACCAACTGCAAATGGGGTGCTATCAAAATGTACTACATATAGCCCTCTCAAGAACTCACGCTCTCTCATATTATTCATTGGCTCTCCTCTCTAAGAAATCCTCCCAAGTTTGTTCATATAGTTGTTGTTTGCATGACTGTTCAAATCATATGGAAGGGGAGGAATGTTCGACGTTTCAACTCCAAATAAAAATCTATCACAACCCTTGTTGCCGACACTATGACCAACATTCATGAACTTGTAAGAGTGGCCCGTATATCTTGAAGATAACTTTTGTTGAACTTGTCTTCTATGTTCTCTAGATTAATATTTCGAGTAGAGTAACATATGTAAGCCTTTGTGTGTAGAAGGGTAGCCCCTATGTCCTCTTTGTTTTTATACTCCCATTTTTTTTATTAATGAATTTTCTCCTTTATTTCTTAAAAAATATATTTTTGAACTTAAGGATCAACTCACACATAGAATAATATAAATATTTAATACTTTATAGGTATCGGATAACTCAACTACTAAACACTTTTAGTATATTACCTATGCATTGGGACTAGAATAGGTAAACAATTTATATATCTATATATATTTAATCCTCAAAATTAAGTTGTTACCTTTTCATATCTAATTAGAGTTGCTCTTGGACTACCGCATCTTCAACTACTGAAAATATGAATTTTGTTTCTTAAGAGGAGTATGTCTCTACACAAACTTATAAAAAGTATAACTATACCCCTACTATCCTTCTTGTAGACATGATAAATTTATAATCATCTCGCAACCAAACTCTTTAAATTAATCAAGGAAATGAATCATTTAACGTCTCATAGCCTTTTAAATATACATCAAATATATCAATAAAGGAGTTGGTTCCAATTGGATGCATTATCATATAATTTGAAGTTTTCACGCTTCATCGTACTCTTACTACTTATCTTAAGAATTGTTCTCCTTAAGTACATATCAAAACAAAAACTTTATTCAATAGGGTCTATAACATTATATCCAACCATTTTAGATATTACATAACTTTATATTATTTTAGTAAGTAATATATGCTTCAATTAAACATCATATCTAGAATAATTTGACTATTTCAAATTCTTACTATTCCATATCTAATATAAAATTTTGACAATTAATTTAATTGGAACAGTTAAAGGTAAACCGGTGTAATAGGTTTAGATATAGAAGTAAAAAAAATTGCATTATAAAATATCACATACTATATTTTCCTCTTTACACAAATCCATACTATTATGAAATTTTTATAAAGGTGTTCACTAGAGAATCTTATTCCTTATAGATAATCAACAAATTTAAATCCCCTTTGATCTCATCGAAATGTTTAATCATTCTCAATAGTTAATTTCTACTTGAATTTAAATAATTTAAACTTTTTTAAAAATTAAATCAATACTTCATTTAATACACGTGACTTTATCATATAAATCCATTAGTCAATCTACTAAAATATAAGTATTCATCCATTTATGAATTGTCTTTACATCTAATACATCACATGTATAAAATTTAATAATTCAATACCATCATTATCCTTTTATTAAAGGTTAATTTTGTTATTCTTTAACCCAACAAGTTCCATATGATTCATAATCAAAAGGATATATATACCCTTGTATAAAACTTTATGATTCTCATTATATTAATTTAATCAACATGGTATAAAAGGATATTATCAGTTATCTAACTTTTATATTCTTGCCACTTATATTATTCACAAGTGTCTCTTGATATAATATGTACAAATAGTTACAAGAATAAACATAAGTCTCTCTTAATATAATACATACAAACTATTTGTATAAACTTAGATCAATTACTTTCACTCAAAAATATATTTCTTATCATATCTTAAACATTGTAAAAATGTTAAATCTAAGTTTAGTATCAAGTACTCAAAAGTAAAAAGGGGCAAACCCTAGTGCACAAGGTTCCCTATTTTGCGAGAGTATGGGGAAGGTCATCAATTGTATGCAGCATTCCCTTTGCATTTTACAAAGAGGTCGTTTGTCTGACTTGAACCTATGACCTTTCAATCACAAAGGAGTAAACTTATAAGAAAATCCATGCAAATTTTTTTTCTAATGACAACTATTATCATACTAAAGCAACTTCAATAGTAGTCTATGTTTATAATTTTAATAGGCCAAATTAAGTGAAACAATTCTATCAAGGTACTATACCTTTCAGCTCCAATTTATACATCACCTTGCATCATGATATCGTGTTGACATATAACTTATATATTTTCATTAAAATTTATGAGATATCAAACAACTAAAAATGTTATGAAATTTTGTCATCTAGATATTTATATATCTCTAAAACTTTCTCATTAAATCCTCAATAGAGACTAATAACAAAATTACATAATGGACATGTACCATTATCAATAATAATCCAGAGAATCAAAACATTCTTTGTAACCACTTGAGGGTAATAAATCATATATTGATCACTCAGCTACCTTCATATAATTCATATTAGACCTAATAACTACCTGATTGAGCTACCTTTGACTAAAATAGGCCAAAAGTAGTCTCAAAATATGGTAATCCCTAAGTGAGATACTTTGAAAATCTCAATTCAAATTATCATTTATACAATTATCATAATTAGAATTTTAAAAGACATACAAATAATGTTTTAGATAGATTTTTCATATATGATTCGTGTAGAGAACTAGTTTTCTAACAAGTGTATAAATGTTTGTTTAAATATCTCCATACTTTAGTATATAAGATCAATTATTTCCTTCATAATGAAGAAATATAACATGTTTTAATTTTGTACATTCTATTAATGTCCAATTTTAGTTGAATAATGACTAAAAATAATTTATGGATAATATTAAATGCAATATAAATATCATAATTTCATTTGCAATATGTATTTATCTTATAAACTTCATTATATATATATATATATATATAAAGAATACGTTTAAATAATTATGTCATTAAAATATAACCAAACCAATTGACTAAAGGGTATAAACCTACATTTAATTAAGTGAATATTAAGAAAATTTGACATGGTTAAAAGATTTGTTTATTTGAAGTTCAATATGTGAACGTTTTAAAACAATGAATTTCTCTTTTGCGACAATCAAAGCTTAGGGTTTAATATATATTTTGGTGTAAATTTTGAAGTTTAAAATGCTTTTCTATCGTTCTGTATTCAATTGAATTTGTTAAAGTGAATTGATATTGGAAACAAGAAAGTTTACGCTTTGTGATCCAAAACTAATAGCATCAAAGTAAGGTGGCTTCGAGAAGTAATGAACTCCTCTAAAAAGAGTCGACGCTATATGAGCTATACCATCGAAAGAGTTAAATCATATTAAGATAAAGAAAATATTTTTTGAAATAATAAAACTATATATATATATATATATAATTAATGAGTTGTTTGCCTTTACTGTAAACAAGTCAACACTGTATCATCCGCTTCCTGCCAAGGAGCCTTTGGATAAAACCAGGTTTCTACAGAAGATATAAGGAACGCAGGGAGCCACTCAATCAGCTTTAAAAATCATAACTATTTTTAAAGACATATTTAAGGGGCAAACTGGACCACAACAAATGGGTAGTTCATTATTGAATACGTAATGGGTTCCTAATCTCACTTCAATGCCGCAATCAGTTAGGCCCAGGTGTATTGCATGGACGCTCTCTAATCTCAGACTCACTCTTCGCTTGATCCAATTCCAAGGGTTGGTGAAGAGTTCCCTCAACTCGTTCGTCGGTGGTGTCACATAAAGCCTTGCCCTTGCGATACTTCGGGCGACAGTTTTAAATTGGAGTTCTTTTGGCTCACTAGACATTGCTTTTTGGAAGCTACACCACAACCAGCTTGCCTTGCCTCTTTGTTTCTCTGTCTGTCTCTCTTTCAGCGTAAGGGAATTATAAACCGCTCTGTGGACAGTACCCTTGCAACTGTTGAAGGTGCTTATTCATAGTTTCCTGATAACTGCAGCTAAGTAGATGGAAGTACCTTAGTTCTGGAAATGCATATCTAGAGGGCTGGTGAACCTCCGTTTTTATGGGAGATGTGTTCGTGGACTGAAGTAGGTAAGCTGTAACCTTCGCATATTCAAGTCTTGTACTCTTCCTCAGGGACTTGTTTCTCAAGGTTATTTGCATGCCTCTGACTTGGATTTCATGTCAAAAGCAAGGAGAAAGATGGCATTTTTTGTTTGAAGGTCTCTTTTGTAATCGTCGTGATTGTAAAGTTGAGTTAATGTGACTGTTAATTTTTTTTAATCTCTTGACTTGGGTTTCTTGAAAGTGCATAAAGGTATAATCTTTATATGTTGGTTGTGTTGCTCAAATTCTGAGTTGGGTTTGATCAGAAAGAAAGGAATATTGTGATCTTCGAGATTGTAACAACCTGGGACAGCACTGTCATACCTGGGAATTATCAGAAAAGTGACGGTGTTTAACTTGGATAATTAAGATTTGGTGTTTGAGGACACTGATTGACGAAGATGTCTTGCATTCGATGTCGGATTAAGAACGGAGGTGGTCACTTGGTCCACCACCACTACATTGTTTCTTTGATTTCATCGTCGTCTTCTTCTTCCTCACCTCTTCCATTGCCAGGTGCTTATCAGAAACAGTCTTCTGGAGGCAAAATAAGCCCCGCTATACTATTTATAATAGTCATTCTAGCAGTTGTGTTTTTCATATCTGGTCTTCTCCACTTGCTTGTTAGATTTCTAATAAAGCATAGATCTTCTTCTTCACTGTCTCAATCTAATAGACAACGTGATATGACTGGCTCTGATGCCTTTCAAAGGCAATTACAGCAACTCTTCCACCTTCATGATTCAGGGCTAGATCAAGCTTTTATCGACGCATTACCAGTGTTTCTCTACAAGGAAATTATGGGCCTAAAGGAGCCATTTGATTGTGCTGTTTGTCTCTGTGAATTTTCAGAGAACGACAAGTTGAGATTGCTTCCCTTGTGTAGTCATGCCTTTCACATTGATTGCATAGACACATGGTTGTTGTCCAATTCAACTTGCCCGCTTTGTAGGGGTACCCTTTTCACACCAGGGCTTCCCTATGAAAACCCTGCCTTTGACTTCGAAGAACAAAGAGAAGAAGAAGAAAGGCTCTCAACCAATGCCACAATTGGGATATCTATTGTACAAAAAGCTGCAGAAAGAGACATAATCAATTCAAGAAGGGTTTTTTCTGTTAGACTTGGGAAATTCAGAAGCTCCAATGGTGCGGTAGAGAGAATGGAGGGAGAGACGAGTAGTAGTAACATGGACGCTAGAAGGTGTTACTCAATGGGTTCATATCAATACATTGAGGCTGATATGAATTTGCAGGTCACCCTGTGTCCGAGCACTGGTCCTGGCACTGGTTGCATTAACATTGTGAAATGCAGAAATGGACAAATTGGGAATTCAGGAATTGATGGGGATGTTGATGGAAAGAAAATCAACATCAGAAGTAAAGGTGAAAGCTTTTCAGTTTCCAAGATATGGCAATGGTCCAGGAAGGGTAAATTCCCTAGTTCATCTTCAGAAAGTCACACGGGTCCTTCAATTACTGAGGGTATGCCATGGAATTAAAGAGCTCAGTGCAGCTGAAGGTAACTTCCCATTTGTTGTGCTTATCACACTGATTAATTGGATCCGATTATCAAAGCTTTCTTTTTGGCTTTTACTTTCCCTTTTGCATTGATTATCAATTCTTTCTGCAGTGTAAGGTTATGTGGGTTGTGCTTCCTTTTTTGTACACTTGAAGGAAAATGTGAATGTGCTTTAACATGACCAGCAAATTTCCATTCATCACAGGCCTGACAGATGCTCCTCTTTTTACTGAACTTTAGGTCTTACGACTTACACTTCCCTAGAACCTATTTACCATATCTTGCGTCTAAATTCAGAGGGGGACATCTTTTTCTTTTTGGTTCTGTCGCGAGCTCCTGCACTTGATTATGGACTTAGTGAGTGTATCCATGATGACACATGCCTAGATGTTTCTTTGGAACATATATGTATATAGTTTTTGTAAGGGGAGTCAAATCACATTTTTCTTTATGTAGGGCATTGAATTCGTCTAGCCTCCCATTTTCACAAGCACCCTTCTTTTTTTCTTCCTCGGTCCAGGATCGAATGATCGTGGCGTATCCACAAAAAGTGGTTATAGGGACTCTTGTGAGGAGGGAGAAGCCATTATTTGAAAGGTGGACATGATGAGTGAAGTGGTGGTTGGTGGGGGCTGGATGCAATGATGCCTATCATACACTTCACCCTAAGACTTTTACGTGGCATAGGAACTACAGTCACAGGCTACCGATTCATGATATGGTACGCTGCTTGACCATTAATCTTGTTTCGGTTAGTAACTTGACATGTTGCAATAGACAAGCTAACAACTCCGATAGTTGCAATTTATTGTTAACAATCTGGTAAAAAAAGGTTATTTAGTGGACAACGATAAACGGACATGTGAAATGGTGTTAGGAATTAGGATATTTGCAGGTTATGCTGTCCTGTCGTACGTAGTTGTCACTTGCAATTAGTAACAGTTGTATGATGATTGTTGCTATGTAGTGTTACTGCAGAAGACACCATTACAAACAGGGGTGTCCATTTCTGTTGTTATCATCACGTGCAAAGCAGGTAAAAAGGACGGAAAATCAGTAGTTGGTAGGTTAAGATCATATATTCATTATAATATCAACTCCTCATGCCATATTCGTCAAACTATTCTGTCTCATTCACGCAAGGGCAGGGCTTGAAGTTGAAGGCGTCAAAGATCACCTCCATTAATTACTAAAAGCTACAAAACAAGAAAAATGTGGCACATCACCCTCTTTATAATATATAATTATCCTTAGGATGCATGATTAACGGGGCTTCAAATCATTTTTACCTTTTATCATTAGTTGGTGTGGTCAACTTCTAATAAACACTTGCTTTGGGAAAATGAACCAATTCAGAAATGAAAATTACAAAATGGGGTCACTGTTTCGATTCCAAAATAGCCCTTTAGTTACGTCTGTGTTTGAAGATCATCCCTCGAACGCAAGAAATAGCACATTCCAAGTTTCCAATATGACAGGAATGCCCTTTTCTATGAGCCTAAACAGCAAAACCTCAAATTCTCATGATTCCGTACAAAAACATTTTTGGAATAATGTACACAAATAAATCTGAAAAAGAGAAAAATGTGAATGGTGAGATATCTTAGACTCAACCAAAATCTCATGCCAAAACCTGGAGATATCTTAGACTAAACCAAAATCTCATGCCAAAACCTGGAGATACCTTAGACTCAGCCAAAATCTCATGCCAACTCCGAGCAACTGGGTGACTATAAATACAAAAAGTGAGAAGAAGCTTCTCAATGGGCCGGGAAAAATTTGGAGCTCGTACAAGGAGATACTCGATGAATTAAGTTCATAAATCTGGGGGGAAATTGTTGATTTGGCCTTCCTCCAATACATCTTTGCCATTCATCTTGTAGCCTATTCTTATTCGCATAACAAGGGATTTCTGAGAATAATAGAAGCTTTGTGAGAAAGTAAGAAACCACTAGTACGAAGCAGACAGGGCAAGAAGCCTATGAACCATTCCAAGCATCGGATGTTATTAACAGATAAAATAACCAATAAAGCAGTTTTGTCCCCAAGAAACTGTTCAAATAAAATTTGAAGATGACATAATATTAGAAAATGAACAACATGGCAAAGCCTCTTCGTCTTAATGACAAATTCCCAGATTCCATGAAAAAGTTCTCCACTACCACTCTTTAAATGGGGGTAACATCATTTGACTTGCCACTGCCTTGATCAAATGATGCTATGAAGTTTAAAAGAATAACAGCCATTTTTTTGGAAGGCAAGAATAACAATTTGAAAATTAAAGGAAAAACTTGTACCTTGCCATGTTGACTATTTGTGACTTTTAAGCTTTGTGTTATGAACCCATTACCACTGGCAGGTAGTGTATTGCCGCTAGCAGGATCCAAGTGCAGTTGAAGAAACTGTAAACCACAGGAGGAGATCAGAAAGCATGCTGAGATAACCTAAAATTTCTAGGCTTCCTTGTATCTTTTGTCTATCATATAGGAGGTCAAAATATATGCCAACCCACTAACAATTCTTAGAACGAGCTTCATGTCCTAAGTTCCTAAATGTTAACTCAGTGTGTTATTCTACACAAGAGAACCAGAATTCAAAGAGCAGGAAAATTCATCAGATAAAGATAGGCACATTACATGACAATAACATAAGATTTAGAAAGTGAGCTACCATCTGGCATTACCTTGGGTACTGCCGCCTGGAAAATAAAATCTGTGAAAGGATTAGGGGACAAGTTTATGAAAGTTGCTTGGATAATCGTTGTCTGTTGGCTTCCAGAAGGCTTTGAAAAGTCAAATGTCATCTTCAAGTTAAGGCTCTCAAATGCAACCATAGATGGATGAACTGAACCATTGTCTTCTGCTGATCGAAATTCATTCCAAATTAATAATCAAGCAGTATTAAGTAACCAGTAAGTTGAAGAGAAGCTGACCAGATTTTGATGGGCTAGGATCAAAGCCGTCCAACAAATCCATCATAGGAGAAGTACCAGTGGAAGAAGTGGATTGAGTGAGAACTGGAGAAGGGGATGAAAGTGAATTTACAGTCGCTGATGGTGTTTTTCTGTCTTGACCGGATGATAATATATCAAGTGCAGATGAGCTGTTTTGAGCAGGAGGTGTTCCAATAGACAGTAGATCAAGAAGAACATCTGTGCCAGCTTTTGGAGCATGGCCTGAACCTAATATTGCAGACAAAATGTAGAACCCATATTAAACTTCACATAAGCCACATGCAAGAATGTTCCAGCTAGAAGCCTAGAGCAGGCAGTTTCAATGGTGTAAAAGGCCAAGGACTTAACCCATTCAAAACTAACCTGCTTTTGTTGAAGGTGCTGACAAATCAATGCCAAGAAGATCATTAAGAAAATCACCACCGGAGGGACTGGGACTAGGAGCAGGAGTATCATCTGAAAGATCAAGTAGATCTACAAGAGGAGCTGCAGAGGGTTTTGTGACTCCATTTGGAAGATTTACTGAAGCCCCACCAGAAGTGGAGACAGCAGTTGGTAAAGAACCAGCCCTTCTTCCACTAAAAGTGGCCTCATCCAGAACAGGCATCCTTTCAACAAGTGTAGACCTGCACAAACTCATCCATCAGTTTCCCAATTCCAGAAATTTCCACAACCAAGAGTCATGTAAACTAATGAGTAAAGTATCATGCACCTTATATTCTGATGCTTCTCAACAATAGAACTGAATTCGCGGGATCTTTGCTGCAGTTCAAGCACAAGATTGCCTTTGTATTGGCTGATGATGTCCTTGACCGTCCTAAAAATTTTACAGAAGACACCATGGTATGAGATCTTCGATCTGCCCACCGGTACCGAAACATCTTTTGAGGATTTATAATTCTAAGTATTAGTTCATTTAGAAAGCCCCCAGTCACCAAATCAAAACTAACAGTCCAGGCACAGACATGCAAAGCAAATACTAAACTAGAGTCTATAAAGTGATCAATGCAATATTCAATGCACCAAAATTTAACCAATTTGCATTCTCTAGAAATACTTAGCAAAAAGTAACCGGACATCTCTGTCCATTGAATAATTACGTTTGCCACTTATGCACATATATCTTCAACTGTTTTCAAAGAGACCCTAACAGTTTTCAAAGAGTTCTGCTTGTGGTTTTACAAGATATGTACATATAAACTCTTTAACAGAACATAAAATATAGTTTTTATTTTTTTAGTTCTCTGAAGGTGTATCAGGTTCATAAGCTAGATCTGATGTAGGAAGAGTAGAAGACAAGCTATTTTGCATCAATTTCAGTGACACAATGAATTAACTCCCACGGGTAAAATTTTGCAGGGCTACAAGCAATATGGTGTTTCAATATTAGCACAACTTCAAAAGATGTTAACTCACTGAGTACAAGATGGGAACCGAGAAGACAGTTTTAAAAGAGCAATCAAAGCCATTGCTTTTGTAGTGAGATCTGAAGTATGACACTTCAAAGCAATCCCAACAGCATCCACAACATCAGACTCTGTTACCTGCTCAGATACACTAAATTTTAGCCAGCTGTTAAATGAGACATAGATGGAGGAAGAACAAGAGAGCGCTGATAAAGGAGCTAGTAAAGATACATGTTATTCTTTCTTTATTTATTCACATTCAAAATTTACCCATTTTCAAAGGACAACTTAACAAGCTAGTACGATAAGCATTTGAAGAAGGTTTGGGTAAAACTACAAGGTTCACCTTCTGACTTTATTTAACCATGCAACATTAGCTACTACGTTATGTAACTCTTGACATGCAATGCCACTAATAAGTTAGTTATGGATTGAACAAGACGATCAGTAGATCTGGTCATTATGAAGGCATCGATATCATGGAAGCAGTCCATATAGCATCGCATATTCAAATTTCTTTAAATTTATTCTTCACAAAAATCTTAAGTAGATTTTTAGTACATAGACAAAGAAAAAACACTAAAAGCACAACTCTAACTGCAAACATTTAAGGGAAAAGATTAGGTACATCAATCTTATGCGTGCCCCTACAAATTGGATAGGTTCAGAAGTAGGAGATCGACAGAAAATTCTTTAAAATAATATACACGATAGTGACGTACAATATTTCAATACTGTTAGGTTTAGAATAAGACTTCATTGGACATCCAAACAAATGACAGCGCTATTTCTCAAATTGAATTACTTGTATTTGCCACCATAAGTAGTTTAAGTCATTAAGATCGAACTCACAGTCAAAGGTTCCTCTATGTCAAGCGCTGCAACATTATTGACCAACATTTCACCATATTCTCCAATGCACCAAACTGCCACTCGAACCAGGCTTTCCTGAGAAAATATTCGGAGAAGAAAAATAACAAGTGTCAATGGATAAAAATTGTTGACAAAAATATTCTTTCTCTAAGCAGTAACATTTTCAAGTTAAATACCAATGTTGATCAAGTTTAAAACATTGCATACCTGTTCAGTGGATGTCTGGAATGCTCTGTACAATTGCCTAACCGTATACCCATGGAGGTCAGAAGCATTACTTATCACCATAACGAGAGCATGCCATACTTCATCTTTTACATAATTTCCAGCCTACTAAGCATCAAATTAGGATCAGAATTTTAACGAAGTAAGATAATCTACACTGAGGAAGGGAAGCAGGAAGCACCACAAAATCAATCTCATGTATAAAGGATCTATCTCTTAACCACTTCACAATGTGAAAGAGAATAGTGGGGATCCATCAAGAAAATGACAAGTGCAAGCACACTATTTCAACACTCCAGAATTCCATCAACATGGAGGGCTAACTCCGACAAAATTACCACCAGTGAGAATACAAATAAGGGCTGTGCAAGTATCCTGTTTACAATTAGCAGGTAGGACGCTCACTGGGAAAAGAATCAACATGCACTAAGTGATTGAAAATACAACAATAAACAGAACGGAATAGATAAAGCAACAGATACACTGGGAATGACACCTCCTTGAGAATGACACCTCCTTAGAGCTTGAATAGAAGTAATGTTAAAGAAGAAGAAGCATTGACGACATAATTATGCTTACCTCAGTAAGGACCTTGAGCATCTGATCAATATACCAAATTTTTTCAGGAGCAAACCTAAAGCATTAAAAAGCAATAGATTAATGCAATTAATGATGGAACTCAAATTTGAACCAAGTATCAAACACCCAAGAGGCATATAAAACAATTGATATTTCAATTGATGAACTTCAAAACTTACTTTTCAACTATTGAGCAAATTTTGGCAGTAAGATCACCCTTAAATTCTTGGTCGCTTACTTCTAAATACTCTATTAGATCTTTTGTTAGAGGCTTAACATTGCTCTCACTCACTAGAAGGTAAAGAAGTTCAAGAGCTCTTTTTCTAATTGAAGCATCTGAATCCTGAAAGGAAAAAGATCCAGTTACAATTTTCTCAAGTTTGAAAGGTAGAAGCTGAACATTCAGATGATTGTAAGTAGTACAATAAATGCAGTAGACCTCATCATATACATGTAAAATATAATAATTAAAAGAAGTTAAAATGAATGCAAAAACTTTCCAGTAGACAGTCATAGTTATCATGAAGATTTACCATGGCTGCAATACCCAATGTTTTTAAATCAATTTATGGATTACTTGATGTTAATTTACAGCAGTTTCAAATATTAGAGTTCTGGTGCAAGATGATTTCTTAGGAGGTCAAAATTGGAGCAACCAAATCATACCTTTACACATTCCAAAATTGTTGCCCTGTGCCTCTGCACTGCTTGAGCATCTACTGAAACAGCTCTCATCAGCATATTTAGTGCAACATATCTGGAATGTGTGTGATATTAGATTTGTTTCAGTAGACAGAAAATATATGCCCTCAAAAAAAGCCATATAGGATTTGACACAGAAAAATAGCCCTTTCCTTCATAACTCGTCCCTTTTCCAGCATTGCAGTCAAAAACTATCACTTGTCTAAATTGTCATTTGCTTTCTAATGGAAAGTTTCATGGCTTCACAAGACAGCACAAAGTATACAGATAAAGAAGAAATAATCAACTCCATAAAAGCACGTTTACAAGAGGCCTCGAGGTTCAGTGAGTAGCCTAGTGGTTTTCCCAAGACAAGAGGTCCTGAGCTCAAATCCTCACTTGGGATAGGATTGAGAATTGGGAGGAATACATCTTATTCTGTAACCCACTAACCCACTCTTAGATCAAAAGGGACAACATTAAAAGCAAGAAAGCAAGAGAGCAGCCAAATGGAGAGATAATTCCTATGAATAGAAGTATATGTTACAAATTGACAAAGTTCATTAATAGACAATAATTGTCAAAACAGCAAAAAGAAATGGCCAATTAAAGACTGAAAAAATTGCAACCTGATGTTGTTGTCACGATTTGACAAAAATCTTCCCAAAATATTGATAGCAAGGACTCGTAAGCCTCTACTGTCTTCAATGCTCATAATAGTCTCAACACATTCATGTAAAATGGCATTCCCCGCATTTTTATTTGACTCAGTTTTTGTTGCCACCTAACAAGAATATCGTGCATAGAAAGAAAGACCGAAGCTCATCAATCTTTGACCCAGTTAAACTTTAAAGGAACCACAATCATGAAGAATCATACTAGCGATGCTAAAATCATGCTCTAGCCAGGGATCATAAGGGAAGGCTCAAGAAATATATTTTTGGGGATAAGCGACAGATTGAACAGCAACTGTTAGGGAAGCTAAGGATCTATATCATTGGTTCATCAGGATGCAATGTTATCCTTTACCGATGTTACTGCAGAAATGATTACATGGATCCTTTATTCCCATTCCAACTCAAACTAAGAATTTATTCCCCTACTCCCACAAAAACATCACTATAAATGGGAATCAAAAATTTTCAAATGGCAGTATAAGAACTCAAAAGAAACTGTATAAAACATATGGTTAAATGCAACAAAAAGAAAGGGAAGAAGCTTCAATTCCCCCCATTCTGCGACAGTCTATATCCAACCTTCATTCTACTAGCCGTCATCAAATGGAGTGAAACTCAACCCATTTAGGACCCAGGCTTCCACAAAAACACCATTGGTTTGACATTAATCCCAACTAAAATATAATTCAACCTTACAAAAAAACACATTCTTCATCTCAACAGAGATGGCAATTAACTCAATAATCAACATATGCTAGATATATAAAATTGGTTGGAATAGAAAAAATAATTACATATCTAACACTAATAGCAACTGACCTGTGCTAGTATGTCGTTCATAATATCACTAACATCAGAATCTCCTTGGCCTAATACACGCAGAAGTTTAAGCAATCTGATGTGAAGAAATGGATCTGTAATGCCAGCAACGTCATACTCAGGTGAATATGGACTGTTTGCAAGGTCCCTTAGATTTCTGACCAAACCATCCGTGCACTTCTACAATAGTATTAAATCTCGTGATAATTGGGCAAGAGAAAACTAATCAAACCATCACATCAACCTTTTGCCTACATTGAATGGCTACAACTACACACACGATCATTTTTGAAAAATAAGAATGCAAAAAATATACCTTTCTAAAATATTCAAGAGCTTCTGGACTGACTTTACATAAATCTGTACAAAGTTGAACTCCTGTTATTAGAACTCCATGATGCTTTTCTTTGAGGAAGGAAGCAGCATGATTTATGAAATTTTCAGCCAGATCCGGAACCTTCTTTATTATCTGTATGGAGCATAAAGCCGCCTATATTCAAGAAAGAACTGTCAATTTGCAAGAATATGAAAAAAAATTGAAATTTTGACGAAAAAAGAAAAAGAAAAATCAAATAAGCAAGAATGGCTTCTCCGAATTGCTAGCAAAAGAATTGCATTATTCTACTAGAAAGTTGGCGCAATAGTCACTACAACAGTCTTTGCTTTCAATTTGTTAACTTGCTTCAACCTCATTATGCCATAAAAGTTGACAAATTGCAAACATATGTAAGCTAAGTTACAGTCAAGAGATGTGTTGCAAAAGGAGTATGATGATATTACCATAACAAACTCACTTTTTTACGGATATTTGGATCCCGAAACAGCAGCAATCGTTCCACTTCAGGAGCAAGATCACGAGCCATTTCAGCCGAACATATATTCCCCAATGCACAAAGAGCAAGTCCCACAATATACTGGTTAGAGTGATTGAGATCTCTGCAAGCAAGTCAAGGCTACTACAAAAGAAACGGTGGTGGCACATTAGCTACAATCTGCATCTGCATGTTCATAAAAATTAAAGTTCTTTCATAGTTTAAAATTGCAGATAACAACACTATATTATAGAAAAAGGGATACTGCTTTAGCGAGTTGGTGACCAACATAAGAACTTCTTGTCGCTCGTCCAGAAGCAACATGAGGCCCAAGTAACCAATTCTCTTCTCAGGAAATCCGGCGGAAGCAATGAGCTTGAGGCATTCCATTTGGCCGAAGTGAGTGGGATAGCCAAGCATGTGAATGAACATGAGCTTTGCGAGGTTGCGATGCCGATAATCCGCATCATTCTCGTCAATGGAGGCGCGAATTGCAGCACATTCTTTTCGAACGACGGCGCGCTCCTCTGCGGCAGTTTTGCAAGCACGAATAGACCGAATCATGTCCCTGCAACATTCAAATCAATCATACAAATCCTGCCAAGTTAATTCTTGTAACAGGGGACACCAAACAATCAGAGAATAATGGAATTGAAGTGACCTGAGACGCGTGCCGGAGGAGAAAGGATTCATGATTGGGAGGAAAGCTTTGACGGATCCGGCAAAGAGATCTGAAATGAAAAGAGACTTGGAACTGATTGATGGACTAGATAGAGAATAGAAAAGTGAGTTTTTATTTTTTATTTTTATGATCTATTTTCCCTCTTCTCTCAGACAGTCTCCCTCCTCTCCTCTGCGGTGGAAGGAAAAGGAATGGTGCTTGTCAATGTTTTTACTTCTTCTTACTGGTCAAATTAAACCCATAACTTGTTTATATTAGCTTCCGTATTATTAAATCTCTCGCTAACTTGTTTATATTAAGCTCCATATTATTAAACCTTTTCAGATTTTGTGTTTTTGTTGATTCTTAAATAAGATTAAAATGTTGACTAAAGTTTAGGTTAATTTCATGAAAATGACAATGTTCATATTAATCCAATTCAGACTCTAACGTATTGTGTAAGGTAAACAGTACTCATCTTTGTTGAAATAGGACTAATATGGCTCAACCTTCCACGAACTCTCCTATGGCAACCGCAATAGACACTTGTCTTTGATAAGTAAACTACGTCATAAACCAACATCTCTACATTATCCTTAATATGATGTTTTTTTATCAATTTTATGCCAAGTGTTACTCTAAGTAAGAGAACAAACTTCTAAGGACTAATATGAAGCTAGTTTTTGTTTATAACCTCAAATTTTATCTAGTTATGTTAATAATCACATATTATGGTGATTGTAAGTAGGATCTCCATCATTCACAACCTAGCCTTCGTGACAATCTCATTTGGGACTCCTAAACTGCCCCAGATATAATCTCATTTGTTTCTTCAAAACTTTGTTTATAGTATGCATAGAGGATGAAAGATTGATATGATGATTCTATTATTGATAATCACCATCCCAACCATGATATAAACCTCCACTTTAGAGCCATTAACGAATCTTTTCTGCATCATTTGACAATGAAAGAACAAATCTTTCTTATTATTGGCATTCTGATTTCAATTGAAGGAGGCTCATCTTCTTTGGGTATCTCAAAGTTGTCTTGTTGAGGCCAACTAGTTGAGTGCTTAGGATGCAGCTGTTGACTTCCGTCAACGGCTTCTTTCTGAAACCATGAATTATACCTCCCATAATTGCTATAACACATGCTTATATGTCAGTAAAAAGCTTATGGAGAGATTCAAAGAAGCCTTCTTCCTACCTCTCCTGCTCATATTATGCTGGGATTAATCGCGGCCTCACTATTTCAAAGGCTTCTGGTATGCACTTGATGTACTGCCTATTGCCTTTGCACCCTAATCCTTCAGAAGCACATTATGAGATGGTTTACGACTTCTTTCTGAAACCATGAATTATACCTCCTATAATTGCTATAACACTTGATTATATGTCAGTAAAAAACTTATGGAGAGATTCGAAGAAGCCTTCTTCCTACCTCTCCTGCTCATATTATGTTGGGATTAATCGCGGCCTCACTATTTCAAAGGCTTCTGGTATGTATTTGATGTAGTGCCCATTGCCTTTGCACCCTAATCCTTCAGAAGCACATTATGAGATGATTTAGAAGTTCTTCTAAATTTCTCACCAGGGTAGAGCAATATCTAGATCAATGCTTTAGTGGGAAAAGTAGGTTGAACTACTTGTTTATCAAATTGAACATATAGAAAAGTAGGTTTAACTACTTTCTTATCAAACTTGCCATAAACTGCTCAAATATCTAGAAAGTGATTCCTAAAGGAAAATAAATTTTACTAACTCAGAAACACATGGAGAAATATAGACTAGTTCTTAACCTACAATTACGAGAGTAGGAACTGGTAGCTAAGCTCTAGCATTTCCATAAATACCAATCTTTCATTTGTGGAACATGCAATGCTATATTGTTAAGAGTAAAAGGTGAAATAAGTTAACACTTACATTTTGAGAAGCAACAATTTTCTTCAATCTATGTTACAACAATGCTAGCATGTAACCAAAGAAGCTAGTTGCAAGAAGCATAGCTATCCTTATAAGAAGAAGAAAAGATTATTAAAGCTTTTCATTTCAAGGAAAAAAGAAATAAAAGAAAGTATATAAGGATAAAGTTTATCAACAAGAAACCACTTCCATATTGATAAGCACAATCAAAATGAAGTCATATCTCTCTAATCATCCTGTTTCCTCTATCTATAACTAGTAAAGAGCAGTTGCTTCCAATATAAACCACTTCAAAATCATTGAAAAAATAGCATCCTTACCTGCTCCATCTGTATAGGCCCCTCCACAGCTCCGTTTCCCTCTAGCAAAGGTTGTAACCCTAACGTAAAAATTTTCCAACACATCAATTATTATCACTAATGACTATTGGATTCTGATAACAGAAATCTAATAGACACATTAAGGTTGCTTTCAAACACCCTTGCAAATAGTTTTATGAAGGATATAGACAAAATCTAAGAACTACCTGCATCACTGATTTTTCTAATAGTCATATTCATGGTGTTTATAATATAAATTTTTTCTCTATCATCTTCCATCAACCCTTTAGGATGATTCATCTTTGTCTCCCTGAGTTTTCTATCTATGTCTTTAGGTTAACTGACTGTGATTAGTCCATAGTCAACCCAGAGAAAAATGGGTAAGGGGAAGTCAATGTAAAAATTATGGAGATTCACCTTATTGAAAGTTTTTAAGAAAAAGCTTGACCCAAGGAGATTGTTGTAACTTATTGCGTATAGTAAGACATCATGTAGATGCAACTGCTTCAATATCATATAGAGATAGATGATTTCAAGGTTCCTAAAACAATCCTATAACTCCAAAATACAACTACTTTAGGGTCAAAAAGGCAGATCTCCCAAGTCCTTCGAATAGCGTTAATATACTTTTGTATTGCAGCAAACATATTCTCGTAGTCCTAAAAGTGCATAAGACTATTTCTTAAGGATAAATGTAAAAATCATTTTTCTCCACACTACAAATACTATAAATTACGCAATTTCTTTTGTATTTTTTTAGCATTGCTTTTGGAACTGCTTTTGAGGTTCAAAAGATGGTTTCCACACTAAAATAGTTTTTACAAGTTATTTAGTTAATTTTTCAGAATCATGGTTTAGGAAAAACATGATCCTCAAAAAGGTGATTTAGGACACAAGGAGGTGATAGAAACTATGATGATTAATCAATTCATGAGTCTCAGTGCAGTATGAAAGATCATTCTCTTGTTTTTTGAAAGTTGGAGACATTCCATATGATTATGGATTCGCATAAGCAAGACACATCTGATGGTTTGCTCATCAAAACAACTTTTACAACTACTATTTCTTCCATATGGAGGGAAAGGAACAGGAAATTTTACACAGGAGTTGAAGAAGGACAATATCAATTATAGATAATATAGTGAATTGGATACGTACAGCTCCTTATTGCCAACAACAAATAACAGACACTTTCCCAAGGATTGAAAATACAATTGGATTCTATAATCAATTGATGTACTCTATCTTTGTAACTATTAGAGGATTCTGAATTTGTAGATAGAAAAAGTGAATCATTGTAATGTTGTTTTGTAGCTTTTGCTAGTATTAATACAATTCCTTTCATTTTTCACAAAAAAATGGTTTGAGGAAAAAATGCTTTTGACCAAAATTCTAATAAACTTCATATTTTTAGATTATATATAACTTAAGTATAAAGTTTACTATTAATTGTTAATAATTTTTCTTGTCTTTTTTAATTATTATGCTTTCAAGGATATAGACTAGCATTACCAAACTCATCATGTTCTATTCTAAAATTAATTTCTTAACAAACTTATTAGTATAATGATTTAATTACAACAGTACTACTTACAATAGTTTATCAACGACAATCCCAAGTGTGCTTCCATCAAATACCGTCTCCACAGTATACCTACTCTCAAAATTCTTCATCGAACGACCAAAAATGTTGATGAAAAACCTCAAAAACTATTTTAAGCGACTGCATTTGAACGTAAGAATTTCAATCATCATCTCGAAAAAGTAAATTACGAGTAATGGACAGAAAGATCTGGACCTGTTTTGGGGTGGCCTTCAGGGGCCATAATCATTTCATGAAAGCAGACACAACACTGGAGAAAAAACCCACTCACAATCTCTATAAAGAAACAATACTAATAAAGAAACTTCACTTGACTTAGATCAAAATTAAAATCACACTCAAATGCATAATAGAAATAACAACAACAACTCACTTTCAGGTGAAATAGTATAAGGAGCTAAAGAGACATGCCCAAGAAATAGGAAAAGAGTGACACCCAGAGAGTAAGAAGTTCTTGCCCAACACCTGCATTGCTTCTATTCTCAAGGAACAACCATAGAGAACTTTAGATAGAAAGATTCAAGCTTTGTGTAAACTCCAAATCCCCAAGTTTCATAAAAGGGTTTTTTAAATGAAAAAGGAGTGAACTTTGGTGTAAAATGAGGACAAAAAAGAGATACCCCAAAAAAAATCAAGCTGCTATGAGTTAATTGTTGGGATTATAATAAGGATAAAATCAAGTTAGTTGTTGTATAATACAAAAACTCTATTTGTTGTATCTAATTGATATCATCTCACATAATAAACTTCTTTATATAAATCAAATGGAAGCCACCGTGAATGTGTGTGGGAAAACCAAACTTACATGGTATTAGAGCAATCTACGATCCTAAGCCTCCCTTTCTTTTAGTTTTTTGTCTTTCAAATGGTTGCTACCCCTCCCTTCTCTGTCTTCTTCTTTTTCCTCCCTTGTTCCTCAAGTATTTTATGTCAATATTTCAGATTTTGTATGTGAAAAAGTTAGATATGACAAATTATATCACTTGGTCCTACCTATTTAAACTCATCCTTGACATATAAGATCTCTCTGATCATATTTCACCATCACCTCAGACTCCCTCTGAAACTATTCTCTCCTCTTATAGCAAGATAACCAAGGTGAACCTAGCTTATACCTTATGGTACAAAGTAGATCGCCTCATCCTTAGTTGGATCAATGCTACGTAAAAAGGGAAGTTCTACCTTTTTTATATCACTCTAAAACAGCCTCTGAGGCATGGAATTGTTTGTCTTCTCATTTTCTAGATAAATCTACCACTAGGTAACTTCAATTGAAATTTGCATTCGACAAACTTAAAAAGGGTTCTTTATCTATTGATGCTTATTGTCAAAGATTTTAGGAATTTATTGATTTCTTAGATGCGATTCAATAACCTATCTCTAATCGTGAAAAAGTCAGTCATGTTGTCCAGGGACTCCCTCAATCATATAAGTCATTGGTCATTGTTACCTCCAATAAAAAACCACCACCAACGTTTGTTAAGCTTTGGATGATGTTGTTGAATCATGAGGCTTACCTTGCCAACATTGATTCTGTTTTTGCCACTGCTTCATTCCCTCAAACTGCTCTTGTCTCTAATATTATGATCTCTCAATAATTCTCTTTTTGTTCTACCTCATCACCTCAATCTTCTAGTTCTCACTTTCTGCGTGGTGGTGGAAGAGGGCATTCTTGAGGTAGTTACTCACGTGATCGTGGCAATCGTGGGTATAATACTTTCTATCCCTTCTCAACGGGGTGAAATCGTAGAGGGCTCCTCGGGCCTACTCCTCTTTTTCTAGTTCCAGCTAGCCCTACTTCCTTTGCTGGTTACTGCTATAATTATGGTCAGTATGGTCATATGTGTTCTACCTATCCACCTCAGTATGGTCACACAACTTCTACCTATCTAACTCGTGTTCCTACAAATGACACTATTAGTCAGTTTGCTGGTCTAAGCCTAAAAGACTCTTTTGATCCGACCTAGTATCTTGACACTAGTGCCACTACACATATGACACATTAACTAAGTATGTAGTTTTATTTTGCCCTATATTCTGGCTCTACATCTGTTGCTATTGAAAATGGTTAATTATTATTAATTTTATATGGTGATATGGTGCTACCTTCTGATACTCACTCTTTCAACCTCAATAACACTTTACATTTCCCTAATTTACATAAGAATCTAATTTATGTTCAAAAGTTCACTGTTGATAACAAATGCTTTATTGAATTTCATCCGTGGGGTTTTCTAGTGAAGGACTTAAAAATAAGGATGATATTTCATCGCAGTAGTAGCTCCTCCATTCTATATCCTTTTCAAAGCACTACTATTGCATCCAGTGATCCTGAAGCACTATTTTCTGTTATCGCTCCTCTTGACATTTGGCATGCTCATCTTGAGCATCCTCATTTGACTACCTTACAATGTCTTAAGAATAGTTTACCAGTCTTTGCAAATAAGGCATCTTCTGTCACTTATTGTTCTTCCTGTTTGTAATCCAAAGCTTGTAATCTTTCATTTTCTAGTAGTACTACTTAATCTGTAGCATTTTTAGATTTAATTCATTGTGATTTATGGACATCTCCAGTTTCTAGTTTCAAATATTACATTATTTTTATTGACGACTTCACAAGGTTCTCATGGTTGTACCCTATGCATTATAAATATGAAGCTCTACAGTGTTTTCAAATGTTTAAAGTTTATGGTGAAAATCTTGGCTCTAGTAAAATCAAGTTTTTTTGCTATAACAATGGCAGTGAATTTATTAGTGGGCCTTTCAGCAGGTTTCTTAAATCTTATGGTATATTTTTCAGTCTTCTTTCCATCATACCTCTGAGTAGAATGGTATGGCTAAGTATAAGATCGTCACGTTGTAGAAATGGGTTCCACTCTTCTCGAACAAGCCTCAGCTCCCTCTTATTTTTAGGTTGAAGCTTTTCTAACATCTATCTACATCATCAACAGGCTCCCCACTCCTGTACTCGAGCACAGATCCCCATTTGAGAAACTTCTGAATCAATGACTAGATTACACTCTTTTTCATATTTTTGGCTGCCTCTACTTTCAAAATTTACACCCTTATTGAAAAAATAAACTCAATCCTCGAAGTCTCCTATGTATTTTTCTTAGTTATAGCCCAAATAAGAAGGGTTATTATTGTCTACATCGAGCCTTTAGGAGAATCCATGTCAGTCACCATGTTCGGTTTATTAAAACAAAATTTCCTTTTCTAAAGTCAAAAGACATTAATCCACCTCCAACACAACACTTAAACTTTGCCAATCGACGTCGACCATTACGAGCCTTGGGAAATGATACCATTCAGCCTCAGTCCTTATTCAAAACCCACCATCACATGATGTCATTCCATTAATCACACCATTATGTGAAATTTCAGAAAATGTTGTCATTTTATCACAAAATGCTTAACAACCATCTTCTTCTCCAAACAACCACCCTATATCTTCAAATTCCCTTTCAAATCTAGTTAATCATCACCCTATGTAATCACAAGGCAAGTTTGGCATCCACAAATGCAAACCCCAGCTTTCCCTAATCACCCACGCTACATCTCCATTATCACAAGAACCCTCCATTGTAATTGAGGCTATCAGAAATGCTCACTGGAAACAAGCAATGGCCGAAGAGTTTAATGCGTTGGTCACAAACAACACCTGGGAGTTGGTACCTCGCTCAGCAGGTATGAATGTTGTTAGGGCAAATTTGTTGTTTATAGTAAAGCAACGGGGTGATGGGACTTTTGAGCGCTACAAAGCATGACTTGTAGCTAAGGGCTACAATCAACAACCTGGCCTAGATTACCATGAGACCTCTAGTCTGGTCATCAAACATGCCACAATCTGAATTGTCCTTAATCAAGTCGTTACAAATCATTAGTCCATCAGACAGTTAGATTGTACAGAATGCCTTCCTCTATGGTGTTTGTACAGAGGAAGTCTACATGAATCAACCACCAGGCTTTGTTGATAAATGTTTCCTAGATCATGTCTGCAAATAGAAGAAAGCTCTCTATGGCCTCAAGTAGGCTCCTAGAGCTTGGTTTCAGAAATTCAACAACCTTTTGCTCTTGAATAAGTCAAACCAAGCCACTCAAACAACTCTATGTTCATTCTTTGAGTCCTACGAGCCACCATGATTTTGTTACTGTATGTCAATGATATCATTCTCATTAGCTCTAGTGACACTCTTCTTACTTCATTCATAAAATCCCTCAAGCAGCAATTTGCAATGACTGATCTTGGGCCACTACACTACTACTTGGGTATTCAAGTGAGCCATTCTTCCTCAAGATTATTTCTCTCTCAGTCCAAGCATGCCTATGACCTGTTACATAGAACTCACATGTTGTCCTCTAAACATATCTCGACACCTATTTTTAGGTCCAAGTTGTCATCATCTAAAGGTGAGCTTTTAACAAATCCCATAGAGTATGGTAGCATTGCAAAGGCACTCCAATATCTTACCATTACACGGCCAAATATTAATTATATTATGAACAACATTTGCCAATTTATGTTTGCTCCAACCAACACTCATCTTCAAGCTGTCAATCAAATTCTTCGTCATATAGCTGGCACAGTAGACTATGACATTCACATCTCTGCTAATAACCATATTGAGCTCCAGGTCTTCTCCAATGCAGATTGGATAGGTTGCCTAGACACTCATCGCTCCACCACTAGAATGGCAATCTTTTTTGGCAACACATTGGAGGTGTTTGGCAAATAGTTTATTAGCTGGTTTTTAGCTTATTGACTAAAAGTTAGCTTTTTAACCATCTTAGAAAGCTATTGATGTATTTGGTGAATGACTTATTGGTTAGCTTATTTAACTCCAATAAGCTGATTTCTAAAAGCTCCATAAGAGGAGCTTCTAGAGTTAGTTGTTTGCCTAATAACAGTATTGCCCTCTACTTTACTATCTACTTTTGCTGTATGTTTTAAAAGTTGGCTTTTTTTATCGTACTGAAGTTTGGAAGAATATAGCAAAAGGGTTAATTAAACTTTTTAATCTTTATTTAATTTTATAATATTAGTTTACATTTAAAAATACCATAATATTAAGTTTTTGAGCATAAAGGGTCATATTAAATTAATATTTTAGTATATAACTACTATATATCGTATCTGTGTCATACTTTGGTTATAGATATTTTTAATTTATTAAATAATAAAATTCATATAGATTATATGAAAAATAGTAATATGATATAACTCACAACATCATTCATATTAATAGAGAATTTAACATTAGATTATCATCATCATCATCATCATTCATAATCATTATGGGGCTATCCAATATAGCTTTATAGGAAACCTTCTTGATCTTAACCTTTTCCTTTATATATTTATTCCACTACCAAGACTCTATATATTACTCTATCTCTAAGTTGTTCCACCATATTCCCTTTCAAAGTCCACTATTTGACTCTAGTACAACTTTGAAGACTTCTCTTCTTTTTATTATAATATCCATAAGCAATAATCGATGCTAAATAAACAAGTAAGGATTAAATATCACTTTACAATCCTTACAACTAGGTCAATTTCTCCGCCTTACAAAGAAATAGTTAATTTGAGTCTTTGCAATTCTATATAAATACATTTAGAAAAATCAATATATAACATAATCTATGCTTATTTTTAGTCCAATAAATGCTTCAAAATTAAGACACAATATAAATTATTTGAATTGATACGCTTATAAAATCAATGCACTAAATAAATTTGTCTATATATTTTCACTATTCTTATTAAATATTTTTTAGAAAACAAAAAATAAACGTCAATAATTTCATTACTCAATATGGACTGTACTTGTGTTTTGAATAAATATTGTTTAAAAAATAAAATCAAGTTATAGTATAAATTATATTAAATAAATATATCTATAACATCGAGACTCAATATAATTTTATCTATTAACTTTTGGTTATTCTACATAAATACATTACAAAATAGTTATGGGCATTCTTTAAAACACCATATATTCATTTCTATACATATAGTTGTATAAAATTATTCTCGCTATCTCTTTTTGCATATAGGTCATTTGGAAGCAATCTCTCCACTAGTTAGGAGTAAGGTTGTAGACTATTAGACCTCCCCAAATCCTGCGATCTAGCAAGATTCATATTAGGTGTTGTTATTGTTATTGTTATTGTTATTGTTGTTGTATAGTTGTATAAATTTATCTATTATTTTATTTATTAATATATCTATATATTTAGAAAACGTAATCATCATGGGGAAAATACTTTTTACTTTATATTTACTTAAATATAAATAATTTTGAATAAATGTATTTATAAGTTTAATGTACCATGTAAGTTTATATATATATAAGTATGATAATTATGAATAATGTTAATTTATAAAATAAAATAATACAAATTAACAGCCACCTTCATAGTTAATTCATTAAGGTGGTCCCTTTCTACCCAAGTAATGGAAGTATCCACCGTTTTCTCTCTCTATTAAGCCTAACAATTACGGAATGTGATCCTTTGTACCTATAACCCTATGCCAATCTTGTTTTAAACGATCTCATTCACACATTTCGTTATGGGCATAAAGGATTTGATCCCCATAACTACGGGACTTTGTAAACAAACTGCACTAATAATTTATCAACCACCCTCAAGACTTAACTACCAAAGGACGGTTGACTCCTCTCTACCTAATTTTATCTATATCCTTTTACTATTCTACATAAATACATTTTAAAAAATCAAAATACAATGTAAATCGTACTATTCTTTATCTCGTTGTCATTGTATACAAGAATTTGTTTATATAACTATCTATATATATATAAAGTTACACCAAGTGTTTACATATGGCCTAACATGATATAAATGTTTTTTAAAACTTAATTTTTGGTCAAAGTAGACTTTTACTTTTTGGTGAAACTTTATGTGGATACGAGTTTTTTACTATTACTTATTGGCATCTGGATGACGTATGACTAAGAGATTAATTGTATGTGTTCTTTTTTTTTACTTTATTTATAAATTAATGAATGAATTGCCTATTATAATACATAATTGTGGCAAGTTAATATATGATAATTATAAAGCAATCATAATATATATATATATATATATATATATATATAATGAACATTTTGCACAAAGAAAAGATTTCACTGTTCTCATTGTCATTTAAGAATGATAACATGGAATTAAATGCAGATTTTAACATTAACTGTATGGTCATTTACGCGTCATTTAAGCCACGTTTACCCTACCTTTTGATAAATACCCCCTTTCCCTATGTCTCGGGGCAAGACAAGCTCGACTCTTAAGTGGAAGTGACTTTCTCACGCTCGTATCTGGTACATCCATAGAAGAGGAAATCGAAATGCTCTTTCAAACAGTAGACTTTTCAACCATTTTTGCTAAGTGATTGCCTACTTTCTATGTCCGGAGATGCTCTGCAAACCTTCGCTTCCTGCTTTTGTTTTGTTTGGGTGGCTGCCTTTCTTGACTTTCGTGGTCGAATATACCGGTCTGATGTCTTTCATTTCCACGAGTGCGGCAAGTCAATCTTTTGATTTCGACCGAAAGAGAAAGGAAAGTTAGAAAGCCAAGCTTTGGTTTGCCCCTTCGCCAGTCCCTGCCCCCCGAGCATGGACAGGCTCGCCCCCCACAAATTTCCCTGGTTGGAAAAATGTAATTGCTTGAGTCTCGAGACGTTCTTCGAACTAATCATAGACTTTAGGTAGAAGTTTAATAGTCTTTGCCAACAATCTATATATATATAAGTTACACCAAGTGTTGACATATGGCCTAACATGATATAAATGTTCTTCAAAACTTAATTTTTGGTCAAAGTATACTTTTGCTTTTTGGTGAAACTTTATATGGATACAAGTTTTTTACTATTACTTATTGGTATCTGGACGACGTATGACTAAGAGATGAATTGTATGTGTCCATTTTTGTTAACTTTATTTATAAATTAATGAATGAATTGCCTATTATAATATATAATTGTGGCAAGTTCATATATGATAATTATAAAGCAATCATAATAATAAATAAAAGAGAGTAAAGAAAGAGAAGCAAAATTGATTTATAGTGGTCTAATCAAACTACTCTTGTCCTATATCCACCTCCTAAGTTCCATTTAAGGTTTTACTCTCTTCTTCCTTCAATTGTTAAAGAGTAATTGTCTATACAACATTTTCTTTCAACGACTGAAGAGGAACTCTTACAATTATCTTCCTTAGTCACAAATGAAGAGTAATCCTTTACAAACATTGTTTAAATTCAAGAGGAAACTTTATAAAATGTATTCAAAATAATTTTCCTAATTACTATAACTATATAATTCAAAAGCTCATTCTCTTGCTCACACCAATTCAAGAATGGCTTAACATGTATTATATAATGCACACATGTAATCTAAGGATCTTAACAACTCTCTAATATATCCATCATTCTTCTCACAACTCATATGTGTCTATCTATACTCAAAACAACCAAAATAATCATTACAAATAAAAATTAGTTATTACAACAACTATTAGTAGTGATATTAGTTGAATAATATATCAACTAATGTTGAGACGAAATCTTTGTATATCAAATTTTTATTTTTATAATATATAGATATTGGCTAACTAATATATTAACCAATGTACTAACAAACTTATGCTTTTTTTACTAACTTTTAAAAGTTATAGATTGATTACACTTATATATTGGTCGACTAATATACCCAAAATAGCTTTTCACAACTTTTTAAGTTCTTTTAAATATCAAAAAATATTTATTTAATAAAAACTTAATTCAAAACTTTCCTAAAAATTAAAAATCAAGAGACTTTTTTAAAGATCAAAATAAATTTTCTCTTGATTATCAAAGAATTTGCATTATACCCTATATGTCAATGATTAAGTAATGATTGAGCCCTAATTCATTGAAAATATCAAGATAAGGTTATAAGAATGATTATAATGATCTACTTAAGTCTTGATATGCTTGATTCTTTCTTCTTTTTAGTTCTTCACTTGAATTCCATATGTGTTCCACTTTTCTAGTTTGATTGCTCATTTGATTCAATTGGATCCTATGCTCATTTTACCATTCCATTGAGATTTGTTTCTTACATATTAACTTATTAATATCACCAAAGATAAAAACAATAGTAGTAACATATTTTATCATCATTAAAACTATGGGTTAGAACTTTGCTTAGTATAACAATCTCCCCTTTTATAATGACAAAATATTTAGTAATATTATGGAAAATAAATGGTATTGAGTAAGTTATCCCTATGCGAAAGTAATATGTAATGGATGCTTCCCTTTAATTCATACATTATGAAATGATCAAGTTTTAATGTCACTATTCTCTCCTACTTTTCGTCAATATTAAATAGGGTTTATAATATATAAATCTATTAGCATCAAAGAGAAAAAATAATTCCCTTCTATTTATTTTTAAAAACTATTTCATATAGGCAATAAAGCATTTATAAAATTAAAGAGCAATTCTTATTATCTTTAGTTACCAATTTTGAAGATCAATTTATTTTCTCTTTTAGGTATATGCAACCATGATATATCCCTCTAAATATGCATACCAAGTTGAAATTCTCAAATATTATCAACATGAAAGTAAGTGGTTACCTTTTTTTTTTATATCATCAACGGTTGCATCCTTTTCTTCCCTAATTGATTTAACAATTAGTCATTTGATACCAATTACTTTACTTAGCTTATGAGAGGGCTTTTGATGATTTTCTTTTAAAATTATTTGAGATACCATTAATGTTTCTCATTTGGTCTCCATAAAGGTAATACCAATTATTGGTATTCATTTAATGTCTCTTAATGTTGACCTACAAGGCAAATGAATCACTATGTTCTAGGTACCTACATAAAACTTAGTTCCTTAGATACTATTGTTTAAACCTTTTTCAACTCATATCTTTTTGGAATTACTTAAACAACCATTGTTTCAAAGTTTAATTTCTAAAGATATATCTATATTCATCATAAAAGTGACATCTCATATAAGGTAATGTGAAAGTATATATATGATTTTAGTATATAGATTATATGGGTGATATAATTCTCTCTTCTTAATAAATGGGGGCTTATAAGCTCTCTTTGTACAATGTAAGGGCCTTATATATGAATTAGAAAATGGCATGCCTCTTTGATATAAATATCATCTATGTTAAATGGAAACATATATTATGTTTTATACTTATAATGAGACATATAATGAATGTATGCAAGTTTCATTTGATTTAAAAAGAAGCATATATGAATGACAAAAAAATCACATGCTTATCCATCATACTATAGGTCCCAAAATTTCATGCATTTATGTATAAGTCACATTCTAAACTTAAAGGTCATAACATTGAAGGTAACCACTCATATGATTCTTCAGGCACATGCTCATAAAAATTGTCTTATCCTTGAATGGTATATTTTTATTAGTGAAATCAATTTCATGTTTATTGTTACAGCTCTTTTCGACTCTAAGCATGCTATTCAATTTTTCACTTCCTAAAGTAAGCGTAGACAATAATTCTTTTAGGACTCTGATCTCCTTCTTCAATGTCTCATTCTCATATAAAACCTATCTACTTTATTATTAATAATAACCATACTTTTAGATTTTATCATGATATATCTCTTTTTAGTATCTTAATCTCAATCGCGTATACATCTAAGAGTTATAGAACCTCTTTATGTTTGAAAGATACTTGCTTCCTTTTCAGGCTCATAATCTCTAAACATTTAATAAAATCATCATATAAAAGATCAGTATCATAATCATGATTATTATTAGAAGAATTCAAGAAAGAGGGAACCTTATCATTATTGGTCAAAACACATACTTGTCATCATATTTTTTAATTTCTTTCTACAAACTAGCAGTGTCATCTTATTTTACCTTAAGTGATTTCTTTTTCTTCTCAATTATTTTTCCCACTTATTCTTTAATAACTTATTGAATTTCTTTGTGATGAGTTTTATATCATCCTCATCATTATTATATGGAGGTCTCCTTGACATCAATTTTCTTATCTTTGGAGACTTTAAATACCATCCCTTTTATTAATGTAGCCACTTCCTCTTCATATAATTCGTTCACTTAAATTTTATAATGAGATCTCCTCATCATCAATTTTCTCATCCTTAGAGAATTTAAACACCACACCTCTTTTTGTTAGAGCCACTTCCTCTTTCTACAATTCATTCACTCATTTCTCATAGTTAGGAGTGATCCAACTAGCTCTTCCAATTATAAGGTGTCAATTATCTAGCTTATTAGATGGTTGTAACCTTTGCCTATAAAATCTTTTGTAAAGACTTAAGTAATTTTTCACTAATTTAAGGTTAGGATAAGTTACCAAGACCTTTAAGAGAATGAATGATATAAATGTAGCAAGTATATATTAAAAATTGACCTATTTTTCTCTATATAAAATAGCTTACATATGCTCATTCTTCTTTTTTTTTTTACTTGGGTGATGCTCTCATGTAGGATTTCAAACGTATCTTATGCATAGTTTCACATATAGGTACCCTATCAAATTAATTTATACTAAAAGTATAAAACAAAATATGCATAACTCTGCTATTTAACACTATGAGTCTCTTATTATTATTATCGCTTTGCTCAATTTTATTCTTTGGTACTTTTGTCTCCATTTTATTTACAACTATAGTTCTTATTTTAATATAAGACCATTATCTGCAATTTCTAAAAGATCAACCTTTTGTATAAAAGAAAGTGTTTCATCATAGTTTTTCAATAAATGTAAAGGTTACCATCAAAAAAGGGGTCTACCCAATATCTTGGCTAAACAGTGAATCAAATTGTGATATAGTGACTTTTCCTTAAATTTTCGTAGAAATGTATACATAACAAGTGAGACCCACTTTGATACTAAGCATTGGTCTTTATATGACACACAAGGGAAGCGCAAATTATGTGCATATCTATAAAGTAATGAATAAATTGCCTATTATAAAGAATTATCGTGACAAAATTCACATATGATAATCACAAAGTAATCATAATAAATAAAAGAGACTATGAAAGATAAACAAAGTAAGTTTATGGTGGTTCAACTAGATAACCTTTTGTTTCATCCACTCCCTGAGATCCACTTGGGATATCACTATCTTCTTCCTACAATTTAGGAAGAGCAACACTCCATGCTGTCTTCTTAGTGACAAATAAAGAGGAACAGTTACAATCATCGTAATTGCCATTGGTGAAGAGAAACCCTTTATAAATTTTGCATATGCTAATCAACTTCCAGAATGACAACAAATATATAAGTCAAAAAACTCTCTTGTTTACACTAATGAATAATGAATCGATATGTATCATATAAGGTACATATATACTCTCTAGCCTTTTAAGGTCTTAAGAACTCTCTAATATACCTATCATTATTTTCACGGCTTACATGGGATCTATTTATTCTCAATATAACTTACAATAATAGCTAGACATAAAGCTATTCAATACAATGACTAGTAATAGTAGCATCAGTCAACCAGTCTGGCATATTGGTCAATTAATACGGCATATTATTTAACCATGTATCAATTAATATTGATACATTAGTCAACCACTCAAAGCCATTGATCAGCTAATATATGATATTGGTTGACTAATAAGTTGACCAATGTATCAACTAATAGACTAACAAACTTGTGGTACATATTTTTAAGAACTTTTAAGAGACATTGGTCAATCACTCCCATATGTTGATTGGTTAATATGTAGAAAAACAAGTTTTTTCATAAATTTTCAAGTTCTTTCAAAGATCTGCATTTCTTTTGTATCAATTTATTCAAAACTGTTTCAAAATTTTCTCAAAAGTTTGTTTGAAGATCAAGAGGTTTCTTTTAAAGATCAAAATAATCTTCCTCTTAAATATGAAATAATGTATGCATTACACTTCATATGCAATGATCATGTAGAAACTAAGTTCATAGTTCATGGAAATGATTAATATAATATTGTAAAAAGGATTACAATGATTTTCTTAAGTCCTAATATGCTTCATTCCTTTTTGTTCTTAGTTCTTTACTTGAATTATATATATATATATATATATATATATATATATATATGCGCTCCATTTTACTCTTTTCTCACCTATTAATTACTCAATTGATTCAATTAACTACTTTGCTCACTTTACCTTTATATTGATTTTAATATTCTACATATTTACTTACTAATATTGCTAAAGAAAAAAATATATAGTAACATTTGGTTATTATCAAAATCATGTGTTAAAATCTCACTTGATTAAACATTATTATTAGCAATTCTAACAATTTTCATGAATGTGAATATTAACAGTTATATGGGTGCTATAGGCACTTTACGTATAATGAAATACTAGATACTGACAAATTTTTTTATATTTTTAATTGAACTATATGCTAGAAATCAACAACAATAATACCCATTAAAAATCTCGCTAAGACACGAGGTTTGGGAAGATCTAGTAGTTCACAGCCTTATTCCTAACCAGTAGAGAAGATATTTCCAAATGACTCACATGAATGAAGAAAGGAAAAAAAGGAATTAAGATTAAAATTAAAATTAAAATTAATAAATAAAATAATATTAATAATAGGGAAAAGAGAAATCACATATATTTTAAAAAAATTTATATACCAATTGATTATTGTCTTTTGCAACTTAATGTCTTGAATTGACTTAATGACATTAATGTTCTTAACATATTTATACGCAACTATTAAAACATTAGATAAATTGTTGAATGTATGTAATAATTCAAAATTACCTAATTGGTATAAATTAATGACTCGTAATCAAATGATGAATTTGATTTAGATAACATTTACAAGTTTCAAAATGTTTGTACCCTTAGTTAAACATTCTCTCTTAAAATTGACTTGATTTGTAATCTTCTTTTGTGCAACTTTAATCTTCAACTTTTTAATTTGAGAATCTCCTAAAAAATTAATTCCATTCTATGAACTAACACACCAACCATACACATTGTACTGTACTTGTTCTATTCCATAATTCCACAAACTAATGAATGTTTAAGTAATTGTCTTAGTTGTTATTGTCCCAACTGCATATATGCATAAGTATTGTATTGCTATCGAATATAAGAAGT
>JAOQMP010000001.1:4666712-4678623 GCA_027563575.1 Erythroxylum pedicellare
GAAAAATCTTGTAAACTACAGTTTTTATTATTTACATGTATGTGATGCCATGGGAGTTCTGTAGTGATCGCACGTAGTACTCCCTTATCTTAGGCTGCGTATCGGAATGACCTACGGGCGTTCCGGTGTATACCCTAGGGTAATGGGGTGTTGCATTTCTCCCTTTGACAGCTTCCACTTTCTATCCCCAAATATGTGCTAATACCCTTCATAATTGAGTGCATTAGCTGATAGCAAATTTAGTTATAAGTTAGGAATATGTCATACATCTCTTAAAGTAAGAAAACGTCCTACACTGGTACCAATAATATTAATGAAACTTTGATTGCCCATATTTATATCTACAAAAAACTTGTTCATGTAATTTGAGAAGTATTACCTTCATGAAACACAATGATAGGAGGCTCATACATCAATAAGCTACTCGAAACCCGAATCACAAACATGGAAGTATTCACTGGTTGCGCAAATCAATGATACCTTATTATTTGTGCTTGAGGCTATTACGACTGTATTTTTATCTTCCCCATCTTTCTGATGATCTTTTTCTTCTTATCCCTTTTCCACTTACAACAAAACCTTATAATGTATCCAGACTTAGTGTGACAGTGGCATGTCTTGATCTTTTTGTCACCTCTAGACTTCAGTCGATCCTTAGACTTATCACACCCTTCAGGACCTCTGCTATTGCTTCATCTCCTACTTTCTACTATAAAGGCTTGTATATTATCAACTCTCATTTATTTTCTTCTAATCTCTTCTTTAAGCATGCTCTGTTTTATTGCATCTAAGGATACCACATCCTCTAGGGTTGAGTTGTTGATGGTAACTATAAATGTCTTTCAACTATCTGGTAACAAACTCAACATGAACAAGGCTTGGAGTTCATTATCAAAAATAATCTTCATGATAGTCAAATTTTTGATAATATCCTGTAGATCATTAAGATGCTTTGATACAGTTCCATATCTTAGGAAACATGGATGAATATAGTGATATCAATCTACTATTGGATAGTGTCTTGAGTTTTTCGCTTCATCTTTTCCCATTCTCTATTTTTCATTTTTCTAGTTTAGATGGAACATCATCGTTTACACTTATGTCCGCATTGATTGAAAAGATCCTCATAATACAAAAGATCCCCCATTATAGGTCTCCAAATAGGTAGTCTGTAGATTTCAATTTTACAATAGACTTATTTCCACCCTTTATAACTATCAACTATGATAACACTTTATTAGGCTCTAATAATAACTCCCACAATGTCAATCGAGAATAACCAACTAGTCTCAAGAGACCAAATCTCAAAAAAGATAACCAATATATATATATATATATAATATGATAAGAAAATAAATCAAACATCAGATATACGTGGAAAACCCTATATTATAGAGGGAAAAAACCACAAGCCAAATCGATAAACAAATCCACTAATTCAAATAGGAACTTACAAGAGTTTAAAAATTCCAAACTGTTGTTCCTTGTTTAGAACTATATTAAAAAAATAGCTATATGTAATCTCACCAAGTTTCAATATTTAGTATAAGTTGATACCCTAAATTAACAACACTCTCAATCTAATCATGAAACAAACACTTAAAAGAAAACTTGTTGCTAAAACTACTAATTACAAAATGAGAAAGACTTCTCAGCTTACTCTTACTCTTACTCTTTATCTTTTCTTCTTTAGGCGTTCTATTCGCTCATCCTAATGAACCCCATCATTTTCCATTTTATTAAATAAAATAGAGTTTCATAATTGGACTTTGTCATTTACACGGTCACGCAGGTGACCTTGTCCTAACTTTATTTCAAGGCATCGAGAATATACACATTCTCAGTCACTCACATAGTCCACTTACACGATTGTGTATAACTGGGACATAGGCATTTGTGTTTCCACACAGTTGCGTATATCTTTGAATTTTTTCATCCACACATACACGTTTGCAATTACCAATATGGTCTACTCATATGACCATGTATGATAGGGGCACGAGCACATTGTACTCCACACGGTTGTGTAGGTCATCATCTAACTTATATAAATTTAGAGTCTCTTATATAACCTTTGTACACAACTATGTAAGTCAAGGACATAAGCGTGTTGTGCTCTACACTATTATATCTCTCAAGAATGGCTTCAAAAATTGTTATTCGTCTTAATTTCACTCGTTCATCATTTTAACGATCCTTGATACTGGAACTTGAATACTTTATGTGTCTCTTCCACTTGGTATCATGCTCACATCCTTAATCCAACTCGTCAATTTTGGAGTTTAAAAAAGAAACTAATCAATTTGTAGGACAGAAGGTAAAATGTTAGGCAACAAAAAATAATATTGCATTAAGATCTTCTAATTTATGCTTTATCATGCACGAAATCTCAATGATTGAAACTTGTTAATCATTACATAAATATACATAACTAAAAGTATACTCCACTTATATTAAGCATGTTACTGATATGTAGAAAAACACACTTGTTTATGAAAGTTTAAGTTTAGTGGGGAATAGCACACTACAGGGCCAATGATGATTGATGTGATGTGGTGTATAAAGGAAATAGTGACAATAGCCACCATTAGATAAAATGAAATCATGACCTCATAATTATTTATGATTGTAGAGTTTGGTGACTATATTGTAGAATCTAGGACATTACAACATGTAAGAGTAATGTCAAAGATCATATCCATACAAGTTTTTAGACACATTAAAACGACATTTAATTATAAGCTCAAAACATAATGGTATTTTCTAATAATTACTAAATGAGATTATCTCACCATGTTAAATAATTTAAAGCATTAAATAAAGGATAAATAGATATTTATTTGTAAATTAAAACATAAATTTTAAATAAATATTTTATCAAATTATAATTTAATATAAACATTAAATTGTTCTAATCATTTATTATTACAAGATAGTGAGAGGGAATAAAACTTTAGTCTTTTGGATGACAATGAAAGACTATCTAAAAATAATATTGATAAAAGATATAAATGGTCACCATAGTTTAAAATTTTTACGAAAAGATTTTTAATTTTTAAAAGTTTAGAAAAAATTCTTCCAAATTTTTATAAGACTATTAAAGATAAGCATACTTAATATTGATTGTGATTATGGATTTTATCTTAAAGTTTAGCTTATCTTATGTATTTAGATGATCCTTGATGAATCTAAAGTTTAAAAAAATCAAGGATTAGTTATAAGTGCATTTAGCGAAAATTACAACTTTCATATTTTGAATTTGCAAGAAGAACGTGTTAGAAATTATTTAAAAGTTATCTTGACTAAGCCTAGATAACAATCAATGAAGTTATAATTTTTAAGAGAGAAATAATTACAACAAGAAAATCTCAATATCAACAAAACATAGGATTAAATTGACTACAAATAGGACCAAAGTGAAGAAGGAAAGGCATCTAAAAAGTTCATCTTTATTTTCTAGCTTTTCACCAAACTCTCTTCTCATCTCTTTAGTAGATGTTAGTTAGTTTTTCTTCATTAGATGTTAGTAGTAGCTATGGCCATTATTAGTTGTCTTTCTTTATCTTGGTTGAAGGAAGTGGAAGCCTTTGAAATTTTATAGATTGAGAGACAATTAAGTCTTATTGCGAAGTATTTTATTGATTCATATATTGAATTGTTCTTTTGTGCTTTTGTTTTCATAATTATTTTTATTGATTTCTAATGTGTGTGATTTGTTTATTGATTGAAATAATGATGAGCTAGATTAAATATTGAATATATAAATTTTCAATTCTTTTAATCTCTCTAGCGATTAGGAGTTTTCAATTTGTTTTGTCAAAAAAGTTATTAGCTTTTAAAAACATTCAACTAGATCAAATGCAATTATAGATGTTATGTTTTCTTACTTCGATGATCTTCTTTCCTTAAAGCTCTTGTTTAAATAAATTTTGGATCATTTCTAATCTTGTTAAACAATAAGGGTTTACTGAATTACTTGTTTTTTATTAATTAATCCTAAGAAAAGACATATGTTCAATATCACACTGAACTGATGATCATTCGTAGTTCTAATGGTGGAAGTAACCATAAACTAAGGTTTGTTTTATTGATAATTGTCTTTTTATTTTTGCATAATTCAATTTTTATCACAAAATTTTGTATCATTACGACTCCCATTTCATTAAATATTTCTTTCGTAACAATTGATGGACTAGAACTCCTTATGGGATCCATTCCTATTTTCCTATATTTTTTTATAATGTTTTTATATTTTTTGAAAAATGTCATATTTTCCTATATTACATTTATTTTATTGCAAGAATTTAGCATTTAATTTGGGCATAAACGACAGTAACACCAAAGTTTTTTTTAAATCATTCTCTTAGACTTTGGTAAAAAAATAATGACAAAATATATGTATGATCAACATCACACTTGTAATAATCAAATGTTATTCATATCATACTTCAATCCAGCTCTTGAAATTGAACTGAATTAATTAAATCAGAATCAAATTAATAATTTATTATAGTTATTTTAAATTATTAATTTAAGTCAAATTTAATTAATTCGGGTCAGGTTTAAAAGTTAAGTTTGATTATCATATTATTGACATTTTATCAGTCCATATATGATGTTCACACGTGTGTGTTTCATCATTGTTTTTTAATTAAAATTTAAGAGAAAGAGTTTTTCTTAAAAAATTGAAACCTAAGAGTTTTTTTAGAATTTTTAAAATTAGGATTTTTTTAATTTTTTAAAATACAAGTGAGATATATATCTTCCACCTTATTTTTAACCCTCAAATTTAATATCATTTTTATTTTATTCTTACAATAATTAATTAATTGTTTTAGTCCTAATTTATATTTTATTCTTACAATAATTAATTAGTTGTTTTAGTCCTTCAATATTGCTAATTACTCTACTTTTGATAAGGTATTCTAATGAAAGTCACACATAAATTAAAATTTTACCAAATAACACTTCCAATTGATTTGGAATAATTGATGATTCCAATTCAGAATTAAAGTGCATTTAGGGGCTTCTCAAGTTTTCAACAAAATTAAGGTGTAAAGGAGATTTAAAAAAAATGTAAGCCCTTTTTTTTGTCTATCTATGTGCATGTGATTTAGTATAACTATTTGTGGAGAATATATGCTTATGCTTTTTAAGATAACAAGGCAGCGGGGTCTTTAGGTATGGTGAGTTATTTAAGGATGTAGGCACTTTTAAATAAATTTGTTATATAACTTACGATAATTTGATCTAATGAAATTTATTGTGTAGTGTAATGTTAATTTATTTGATGGTGAAGACAAAATAATTTGGTGATATTTAATTTTTATAACTTTTGATTAAAAGAAAGAGTAGGATGGTTTAAGTTTTTTTTTAGTGGATCATTTGTTGGACATTTACTCATTGGCTATGTAATGTCATTGAAGAAGAATTTAGGTGTTTATTAGGATATGAGGAACATAATAATTAATTTGAGAGGCAAAATGGTACTGATATTTTTTATTTAATCCCTAATTTTGATTTTAAGTGTAGCTTAAGAGTTCTAGAAAATAACATAAATACTTTAGATATGCTAAATGTCCTAATGAGTAGCAATGAAGAGGTAAATGGTGAAAAAGAGTTGTACGTATATGTCACATATCTAAACAACGGTATATTGGTAATAAATGGAGAGGAGGGTTTGGGTGTCCTATTAGGTTTGGCTTTTAATATTGAACTTACATTTTAGGTTAGTCATTTGATCCAAACAAATAGAGATGTTAGCTCAAAAGGTGTATAAAGACAGATGTTGAAGGTTCATCTTCAAAAACTTAGGTAGAACATTGTACTCTAAATATAAAATTTTAGAATGAACGGGCAGAGTGATAAATGTGATTATGAACTAAGAAAGGACTATACTTTTTCAAAAGTGGGAGTTGAATATTTATCTAAACATAAGGAGCTAAGAGAAGTAAAGGAGAAATTCAAGCACTTTATGATAAAGATATTAATAGTACGAAAAGTGAATTTGAGGAGTTAGGTGACAAATGGGAGGATTTGGTAGCTAAAGTATAAAAGGACGGTCAAATTGAGGAATTTATTAGTAGAAATGAATGGTTTTGATTTGTTCAAGTGTATACAAGATGGGGAGAAAAGTGAGTATAATACTAGGACCCTAGATGCCAATGTCCAAATTTTGCATTATATTTAAGGTTTTAAGAATTCAATGAATCTTTAAATAAATATTATATTAAGCAAAGATACGCTTTAAAGATGGTGATGAATTGTAAGGAGTTAATGAGGGTATAATATGAAGATTGAAGTTCCCATTAAAAGATCACAGGAAGCCTTAACAAAAGTAATAAAATATTTTAAGTTTTCGGATTTGAAAAGGGTCATAAATGTTTTAAAATCTTCAAAAATAGGAGTTTTCAAGTTCATACTTAGTTGATAATATCTTCAAGGGTTTGGAACATATTTCAACTATATCTTTAACATATATGCAAAAAATGTCAAATAATCGTCTCACAACTGATATGCCTCTTCCAAGCCATAAAGAACTAAAGACAACGTGATTGAGAAGTGGAAAATGAAGTCATAGTAAAATATGTTTCTTTATACGTTGTAGAAAAGAGAGAAAAATTTCTAACCGAGGGTCAACATTTGTAGTTCAGTTCGAGAATCAAGTATTTTCAAGAGGACAACTTATGTTTATGAATTTTATATGGAATTTTCACATTGTAAAAATGGGTTTCTGAAAAAAAAAGACTATAAAAAGCTCATTAGCTTACTTGTGCATTTTCAAAAAAGACTGCAAAGTGTGAATTATTAGCAATTTTTTAAAGGAATGAGAATAATCATGTGTTTCTAATTGCATAGGAAGTAATAGAAACATAAACCATAATATATGGTCATGGTTTCTATATCATCTTAAAGAGGAACTTGGGTTAAACAATAGTGAAGAACGAACGCTCATTACAGATAGGCAAAAGGTAATTTGTTCATCCTACTGTTGACATTATTTTTTACTTAGTAAATTTAATGGTAACTAATTATTTTACATTTACATGACATAATTTAATTTTAGTTATTTAATAGGTTGTTCCTATGGGAGACATAGATATTGTGTAAGAAATATATTTACTAATTGAAGAAAGAGCCACAGGAGACTATAATTACAAAATGTCATTTTGGAAAGTCTTAACTTTGAGGTCAACTTATAAGAACTAAAGAGCAAGTCTTATTGGATAAAAATACTTTATTCATGAGCCAATGGAGAAACCATGTATAGTTTTTATCTAGAATTTTAAGGTAAAATGGGACCTAGTGTATAACAATGTGTGTAATAGTCTAAGCTAGGTGTATATTCATTACGTTATCTTAGAAAACATTAAGGACTATGCCATACTACAAAAAGATAAGGATAGTTCCAAAGGATAAATAGGATGAGAAAGAATAAAAGGAATAAGTTAACATATAGCAAAGATTAAAGTTTCTTTACAAAGTATGGTGGAATGGATCATATAGATTTGAGGTTACAAAGGAAGAGGAGAGGCATAAAGTAAGCTTTGACAATATGAGTTGCTTTTATAAACTTTGAGATTTATCTAGAATTCCTAGTCCACCGCTATTGATGCAATTGTATACTATGTCCATATACCAATGGACTACATTGTTGAGTGGTATAAACAATTAAACTACTTATTAGCCTATAAAGAAATGATATAACCAATTTAAGGTCATAAATTTTAACCTCAAATTGGAAAGGAGTTATTGTTATCCCCCAAAATAAGAGAACTTTAGGAAGACCACAGAAGAAAAAGAATTAAAAAAACATAGGAGACAGCACCATTGATTAGTATAGATTTCTGAAAATTGACAATTATGACTTGTTAGTTACATAAGAAGCAAGGTCATAACAGAAAAGCATGCTTATAAAAAGAAAGATATACAACTTTAACCTTTGATAATGATGCTCAAATACATATAAGTGCTATTATTATGTCCATACATAAAAGATATTCATATATGATTTGTTGGATCATGATGGTTATTAAAGTGAAGCTTGAATGTCTTTCAATATTTTATTATCCATAATATGTGTACTACTTTAAATCTTTAATTTTTTTGTAACATATAGGTGATATGGTATAATTTTGGTAGGTTTAAACTCTTTGGTCTAAGCTTGGGCTCAAGCTTCTAGACTAGGTCAAAAGCAATTTGTCAAATTATAATCCAATCCTGAGTTATAAGCTCCTTCTTAACAAATACATAAAACTAAATGTCATAGTATTTTTTAGAGTTTAACCTTTAATGATCGTGTTAACAAAGTTATAGAAAGGAAGTATAAGAGAAGGAATCAAGTGACCTCATTCTTGGAGATAATAAATACTTATACAATGACTTAAAGGCGCATAAGATGATGACATTTGTGTTCATTTTATGTAATTATTGAGAGATTCTTAGGTATTTAGGCTCTCCTTAAGTCATAAATCTAAAGGGGTTAGTCTCATACCTATCATATTTCCTTGAAACTTCTACTACAATCTTGTCTTAAGGTTGCAACTAGATAAATAATGTCTTAGTTATTGTTGTCATATTAAATATGCTATCACATATTAAAATTTTTTCTTAAATTTGGTGGCTAGGTGGATTATTATCTCCTTTAAATAAACAACGATCCAATTTACAAAAAGGTAAGAATCTTTATTTAAGAGTAAGGAACTTATTTAGGAAAACCACTTAGCAAACAATCATTTTTAAATAAGAAAAAATAATGTCACTCCCTAATTAATTAAAAATCATTAAAATGAAAATCTTAAAGTTTAACTAAGAAATAGGAATGCTAAAATTATTTGACTATGGCTTCCTATACTAGTGTTGTTTATGACAATATTTCTTTCTAATAAAACATCTACAACATTACTCTCCTTTTGGTCTAAGATCTTATCCTTAAGCTCAAATTTAGATAAGAGTTATGAAACTCAAACAAAGGAACCCAGGGGTAGCTTCATCCAACGGTAAGCTAGTTAATTATACCAAAAATTTCAATAACACCTCAATTAACTCTGGAATGAATACACCTCAATTAACTCTGGAATGAATAATGGATTAAGGTTTGGAAATAATTTTTCCCATCCTCCAAAGGTGAAGAACGAACACTAGTAAAAGGAACATCCTTAAACTCTTTAAGTAATGAAATATGGAAACATCATGAATTTTACTATGCTCTAGAAGTTCTAATTCATAATTAACCTCACCATTCTATTGCAAAACCTTGAATGGGGCACAGAATAAGAGCTAGCTTGTAAACAACCCTTTTTCGTAAAGATCACTATCTATAGGGTTGTTTTTTAACCAAACAAACTTTCCAATTTCAAACGATAATCCCCAAGAATGTTAGCTATAGGCTTGTTTCATTCTGAGTTGAGTATGTTTTAAACAAAGATGTATTTCAACCAAAAGAGAATCTCTCTCTTAGAAAGAATTATCAATCTGTGCCAAATGGGTAGAACCAAGTTTATAAGATAACAAATAAGGAGGATCACAGTCATAAATAACCTAAATAGATGTCATGCTTAAGGAAGAATGATAGGCAATGTTACAACAATACTCAGACTAAAGAAGCCAATTATCCCACTTTCTTGGCTGATCCCTAACAAACCAACAAAAGATACATCTCAATTATATGCTTCAACACGTCACTTTGATCATTCGATTAAGGATGATAAGCAAATGAAAAATATAAAGTGGTACTACTTAATTGAAACAATTATTTCTAAAAGATACTAGTAAAAATTGAGTCCCTATCACTAACCATAGCTTTCATTAACTCATGCAAACGTTTAATTTGAGTGAAGAAGATATAGGAAATAAAAGTAGCATTGCACGAATCATAAAGAGAAATGAGATGAGCATACTTGGAGAAGTGATCCACCACTATATAAAGTATTAATTTTCCACTAAATTTAGGCAACCTATTCATAAAATTCATAGAAATATTAGCTTATATCTATATTGAAATCAGAAAGGGTTGTAGGAGATCAGTTGGATGCAAATTGTCCTATTTATTTTATTGACAAATAAATAATTTTAAATAAATTATATAATAGAGGCTTTCATTCCTTTTCAATGAAAATAAGTTTGGATTCGATATAATGTGCTTTAAATACCTTCGTTTATAAAGTTGTCAATTCCAAAGATAATAGAGAGAACTAAAGAGGAATTAGTTTAAAGATATACTAGACCCTTATTGATCACTAGCCCATTTGTGAAATCCCAATTTAAGTCTATTATTCTCAAACTAGTGTCTACAACTCTTCTGATTTTATCACCTTTTGTTTAACGTTAGATAAGGCGATTTGTGGACTTGGAATATCATAAAAGAGCATAATATCCTCATCCCGCATAGATAATACATCTATTGCGTGATTTAGACATAGAACATTGTAGTCCACCAAAAAATAAACCCAGTAGCTTACTAACCCAATGTTGACAGGGAGAAGTGGCAAGTTGTTGTTCTTATAGGTATTTTAGACCCCTAAGCATAGACTCCAATGTTGGATTACTCTAGCCAATCGAATCCATTCTCATTTATAGGTTGGTAATTTCAAATGTCAATCAACTAGCTTTTGACTAAATAAAGCAATCAGGTGTCTTTATGGCTATGAAATGGTATCAATCCCCATTTTAGAAGCATCACTTTCAATTGTAAACTTAAGATCAAATTTCAATAATTGCAAATTTGAAGTGGTAGAGAGAGCATTCTTCAAGTTATTAAAAGTTATTTTGAATGCATTGTCCTAATGAATGGCATTCTTCCTCGATAGGTTACTTAATGGAGCATCCATCACTCTAACTCTATAAAAATTTGCTATAATACTTTGTCAAATATATGAAGCCACATAGAACTTTGGTTAATTTAAAGGTGGACCATTCCTTGACTACTCAAATTTTGGAATTGTCTACTAATACTCCCTCATCATTGATGACATAATCCAAGTTTTTTAACCGAATTCTCTCTAAAGAAGCACTTAGACCATTTGAGGAAGAGCTTCTATTGGTCTAGTAGTTTAAAGAAAGTCCTCATATGATGCACATGTTCTACCTAGGTTATACTATAAACTAAAATGTTATCAAAGAATACTAAGATGAATTACAAAAGCGGGATTGAAATACCTCATTTATTAAAGACTAAAATGTGGAATGTGCATTTGTAGGACTAAATGGCATGACTAAAAACTCAAAATGGTCATGATGAGTTTAGAAGGTAATCTTCTTAATATCTTCAAAAGCTATTCTATCCTAAAAGTATCTTGATCTCAGATATAATTTTGTGAAATAATGGGCATCTGAAGTTTATCTGACAACTCATCCACAATTGGGATAGGAAATTTATCCTTGACATCCTAATTGTTGAGCTCCTTATACAAAATCTCCAAGTTCCATCACATTTTGCCACTAATAGAATTGGGAAAGAAAAGGGGGAATGACTGAGTTGAATGATTCCTTATTCCAGCATTCATCCTTTTGATCTCATCTTTTTGTGTGTATAAATAGTGATATAGCCTCACTACCACTAGTTTGATCCCCATTATTAAAGTGGTTTTATGATCATAAGCTCAAGAGGTAGGAAGTCCTTTGGGTTTTTGAAGTACATCTGAAAAATCAATTAGGAGCCCTTTTATAGTTATTGTGTGTTGTTTCATCTTGTATCATATGAACATATGGGTATTTTGCCTTCAATAATATTTCTTACAAAGTGACTAGCCTCTCATTCAAGTAAAAGGTCATCGCTAATGAGTTGAATTCCAATGGGATTAAACCTAAAGTTCGCAACCATTTTACCTAAAGTCCACATCAAATTGATCCAAAGATAGCATAAACAAATCAACAAACAAAGATTCATAATTGACCTATCTTTAGGGGGGGG
>JAOQMP010000001.1:4678723-4691347 GCA_027563575.1 Erythroxylum pedicellare
GCCCATGAAGGTTGCTGAAAAGTACTCCAGAACTTAGGGATCTAAAAAATATCCTTTATTGATTAGAACGACTACAATTAATTTGTAATTTGTAATTATATTTAATTTGCATATATTTTAATTTTAGCAATAATGATAATTAATTAATTTAAAAATATAATGTATTATATTATAATTATTACCCATAAGAGTATAATTACAAAAAAAAAATAGAAACATAATAATAAAACCAAACATGTTTTTGTTTTCAATTTTTATTAGAAATCTCAACCAAACATATTTTTATTTTCAATTTTTATATTACAAATCTCAACCAAACAGATTTTTATATTTAAAAAAACATAAATAAAAAATAGGAAACAATAACAAAAAACAATAACAAAAAAAACAGAAGTAAAACCAAATAACTCCTTAGTTTTCTCGTTTTCTCGTTGTTTGAAAAACCTACTTTGAAAGGTTTTAATGGTGATTTGTAAGAAATCACACCTCTTCTTGATCGACAATATTGATGATTTTTATTAAATAAGATCCTCCACTTTAAATAGGCAAAAATCTTAATTAAAAAAAGGTAAAAATACTTATTTAAGAATAAAAATCCTTATTTAGAAAACTACTAAGCAAACAGTTTTTTAAATAAGAATGGATCAATTGATGACTCCGATAGCATAGAAGTCAAAGTTTAGAAGCGGTATACCTATACAAGTTATGCCGTGCCGTATCCTCAATAAATAAATTAAAAAGAGCCACCATAAACATCTCAGAGCCTGCTGGCCAATCCTACTCCTGTTGCGACTAGTGTGTGCGCCACTTACCTCACAAATGAACCAGCTTTCCCTCCTGATATAATCTTATCTTCCAACAGCTGCCAAAATAAAAATGCACAAACAAATTGGCTTGCACTATACAATCGTTTAGTCAATAACCAAAACTTGGTCTCTATTCCCTCGTAGAAAAGCCATACAGCAAAATGAAGGTTGCAGAATAAAGCGAAGGTAAGCTCAGCAATTAGGTGAAGCAGCGCTCTCGAAAGACACCTGACTTTGAATAGTATACTCGGTGATTGGGCTAGATGCAGCCGCAAGGCCTTGAAGCAATCTCACAACATCAACTGTATCATCAAGATAATACTCAGCCTTGCTTGGCTTTAATCCAATAGTGCAAGCAAAGATCTCCGGAGCAGCAGGTAAAGTTGGACCGGAAGCTGTCCTGAATACGCTCTCAAACATGTCTTCATCTGATCTATCGTCACCAATGCACATAACAAAATCTGGAACCTTCCCGCACTTAGCCAGATTCATAAGAACCTTTTCGGCAACAAACCCTTTGCTTATGCCCTGACTTGCACGAGAAAAACGAAGTCAGAAAATTTCTGGTAAAATATATGGATGAACTGTTTGTGTCAATAGCAAAGGCACATATGATAGCGAAGAAGGGCACAGTACATATACGACAGAAAAAAGATCATTGAGAAGTAAGGGAAGCCAGATGTACCTGTGGCTTAGCTTCAACAATATGGTGGCCCCTGTTAACCACAGCTGGTTCATTTGCTAGAACACTTTCAAGATGATCCAGTAATTCTTTAGCTTGGCAAGATCCAAAATCAGGGTCCGCATCTTGATGGTGCCAAACTAAAGCACTCTCTTTAGTTTCTATACTGGAGCCATCAGTTGCCTCAGTATAAAGTCTCATCACAGGTTCCACAATCTTTTTCCAATCAAGATCGGCAGCCAGAGGACAGATTTCCCACTCAGAAGTCTTATTCCACCTGAGAAGATAAAAAAAAATCCTTAGACATTATCATCCTACTGATCATCCCCTCTACAGACTACCAATTTAAACCACATCACGGGCATTACCTTAAGAAATGCCCATGCTCTGCTGCAATTCCAAGCATGTCACATGAACCAAGCCACTCACTTAGAGAACTTCTCCCTCTACCACTCACAATAAAGACAGTGTTCTTGGGATCCTTAGAGAGAGTTTGCAGAACAGAGATAACTTCAGGGCTGGGGCTTTTGATGATAGAAGATTGTGGAATGACAGTACCATCATAGTCCAAAAATATAGCTCTTCTATTTGTCCTTCGATAAGCCGGGACAATGTGATCGAGGGATAACTTCCGAAAGCTAGGAGACAGAGCCACTATACTGAAATTCAGACCAAATCCAATTCCCCAGCACCTTCTGTTGTGATGATCTTGGCATGCTCTTTCCAAATCTTGCATAAAACTGCGAGCCCAATAAGCCACATCGTGGGTACTTATGTACCGATAATGTTTCTCATGGCGTAACTGCTTCTCAGATTCTTGCATAGTGATGGCCGAACTTAAGGCATCGGCTACAGCATCAATGTCCCAAGGATTTACCCTAACTGCCCCACTTAAAGAAGGTGAGCAGCCAATAAATTCTGAAACGACGAGCATGCTTGTACGAGGAGAGTTTGATTTTATGCTCACAGCGTCATCCATGTAAGGGGTTCCTTGCCTGCAAACAATATACTTATAAGGGACCAAGTTCATTCCATCCCTCACTGCACTCACTATGCAACATTCTGCTACAGCATAATATGCAGTCTTCTCATATCGAGGAACATGACGATCAATCAGAATCACTGGCTGATATAGAGGTGAACCATAAACCTCGTTGATCCTTCTGGCAATTAAATATGACTCCCTCTTTGCTTCTTGGACATCCTTTCCTGAGCCCCTCGCAGGATTCACAATCTGCACCAGGACCACTTTTCCGCACAAGCCAGGATGTTGCTTCAAGAGCTGTTCCATTGCCAATAATTTCAAACTGATGCCCTTAAATATGTCCATATCATCAATTCCAAGAATCACTTTTTTACCATCAAACTGTTTCTGAATCTCTTTGACAACAGAAGATGTAGAGGGCAGGTTCATTACTGATTCAAGACGGCCCAGGTGAATACCTACAGGCAGTATTTTTATGTACACTGTTCGACCATAGTAATCAAGTCCAATGTGCCCCCTCTTTGACTCGTAATCCAAGCCGAGCATCCTACTGCAGCAGGATAAGAAGTGTCGAGCATAATCGAATGTGTGAAAGCCAATAAGATCACAATTCAGAAGCCCCCGTAGAATTTGATCCCGGACAGGCAAAGTTCGATATATTTCTGAAGAGGGAAATGGGCTATGGAGAAAGAATCCAAGCTTGACCCGGCTGAAAAGTTTCCGCAAAAATGTTGGCAGAACCATAAGGTGATAGTCATGAATCCAAACAAAATCATCTTCTGACCTAATTATATCCATAAGTGTGTCCGCAAACATTTTGTTTGCCAAAACGTAGGCCTGCCAAAGGTCACGGTCAAAACGACTACCATGATCTGGACACATAGGTAGCATATAATGAAATAGAGGCCACAAATGCTGTTTGCAGAACCCAAGATAGAACTTCTTCTTTAGGTCCTGTGGGAGAAAAGTTGGCACACAGTTGAAATCCTCCAGCAGCTTCTGAGCAACTTCTCCTTGTTCACTAGGGTCTATATCAACCTTTAAAGACCCAACGTAGATAACATCAGTTTCAGGAGAAAACCCATCCTTTAGTTGTAATAAAAGAGAATCCTCGTCCAAAGAAAAGTGCCATTTTCCAGTTTGGTTATGCCTCTTAGCTTGCACAGGTAACATATTCGCCACTATAATTGTACGTGAATCCCCATCACTAGTGTGATAGGTATTCAGATCAGAGATAATTCCAGGAAAATTTTCAGCCAAGTCTCGAACATTGATGCGTGAACTTGACACCATGACTCAAAAGAAGTGCACAATTGCAACCACAACCTTTGGTCACAGGATGCGACAAACCTGCAAAAAGAAAAACATAAAGAAAAAAAAAAGGATGCACATATAAAAACTTGACTAACTGCAATTGAATTAGTCACTCAACATTAACATCAAGCTAAGAGTTTGATGTTAGGCAAGGAAAAATGTTTGAAAAACTTAAGGATTGGCGGAATCTGAAGATTAAAGAATTAAAGGCACTATTTGATAAAAAATATCATACTTAAGGACTTAGACAAACTGGAATCGAGAATTCTGGGAGGAAAAAGAACTCACTCTACGTTCTGTTTAGTAAGAACTTGCAAATATATAGACTTCGCAACTTCATCCTCATACAGCAAACCATCAAACTTTATTTTTTGCCACTAGAAAAAGGTCGAATAAACCAGATTCTAAAACAGAAAAGGAAAGGTTACTATAAGAAAAAGAACTTCTCTAGGGAAACTCTTATGAAGGAAAATTGACCAATACAGCAAATAAGCCTAAACTAATTCTCACCCTGCGCCATATTTAATACAAGTAGCGAAAGAAACAAGAATCCATTTATTTGATGCAAACCAAAAGTACAAATAACCATTGCCCTGATTTTGAAAACTCTTCGGTTTAAATAAAACCACAACTCACATGAGCGAGCGTAGTAATAATAGATGAGCAACATAAAGGCAAAGGCCACACACAACATAAGAAGCAGCGAGCATAAAATTCATTACGCCTCAAACTAAAACGTCTTACTTGAAAACTGATGACCTCACACCAAAATCATAACCGTAACAAACTCAAACTCAAACCAACAACCGATCACCCGATCATCAACGTTTTATTTTTCTCGTTTTCTCAATTCTATTATAAGAAAGCAAATAAAAGAAACGAAAATAGCACTCAAGTCTAGCGCAAGCAGACGGAAAACTCCTTTTCTCCGAGACCAAACAGGAAGCGAAATTCGCAAAACTCGTTAGACACATTTATCGCAAGCAAACAAGACAAAAACTTCTCTTCAACCGCTCACCAAACGAGGTGACCGACAGCGAGATTCCGGCGGATGTTAAAGGAGGAAGCGGTTATAAGCTTAAACGAGAGCCAGCTACAGAGAGAGATAGAAAGAGAGAGGAGAGGAAATGGAGGACGCGTTGGATTATCAAAACCAATATTACTTTAAAGAAACAAAGATAAAGAAATGGTAAGGTAAACAGAAGATAAAAGACAAGACATTTTTTAAAAGGAGAGAAGAAAAGAACAATGTGAAAAGGGGTGGATGACGACGCCGAAGAAGAGGAAGAAGAGAAATGGATTACATATATATTAATACATAATAATAATCTTGTTTTTTAAGAAGCCAAATACTTAATTTACAAAACTAGAAAACAGATTTCCGACAAATCTTTTAGCAGGATAAGATCGACATCTAATTGGTGAATGAATAAAATACGTAACACTTATAATAAAATGATTGGTATAGTTAGCTAGCCTATTAGCGCATTTATTACTTTTTTGATAAACATATCGATAAATAACATTCCAATTTCTGGTGAACAGCTCATATATGCTTCGGACAAGAGGATTAAGCATCCTGAATTACTGGTCGGAAGAGGAGAGGAAATCGGACACCACTTTAGAATCAACTTTCAGTTCCACCCGACGGTGGCTCAGATTCCAAGCTAATGTTAACCTAGCATAAATGCTCCAGAGTTCTGCGATCAAAGGCGAGTACCATTTAATGTGCTGCGGCCAAACATATCTATATTGGATAGAGAGATGGTTAGAGTGGAATGTATCTCTATTAACTCCAATTAGATCTTTTTAACTCTGGTTCATCCTTTCATTACCCTCTTTTTATGATATTGGTTGTGCCCACATTATGGAACAACAGGTTTTTCCGGCCCAGGATCTGGATGCGGGAAGTCTTGTAGGATGGACCAAGCCGCCGGAGGGTTTGGTGAAATTAAATGTGGATAGAGCTTTCAACATCGGCTCTGCATCGATCACAGCAGGAGGATTATTTCGTGATAGTCATGGGAAGTGACTTGGCGGGTTTCAGCATACTCTGGGGACGAGATCGCCTTTCTCTGCCGAATGCTGGGGCGTATACACCAATTTCCAGTTGGCCTTGGATCAGGGATTCAGACGGATAGCCGTCGAAGTATTTTCTCTCGGGGTTATTAATATCCTTTCTACCTCACACGACCCACTAACAGAGGATTCTTCTTTAATTGCAGGTATCCGAGGATTACTGCAACGTGACTAGGAGGTCCAACTGCTTCATGCCTTTCGAGAGGCCAACTAGTGTGCTGACAAATTGGCAGCTTTTGCTTGAGTTTTAAGCCCGGGATTGCACTTCCTCCAGGACCCACTGGAGTTTATTCGGGAGCTCCTCCACTGCGACGCGCAAGGAGTGACATACTCCCGCCTATCGCGCTAGTTTCGTTTTCTGTTTTTTCCTTCCCTTGTAATTATATTAAAAAAAATCTGGTTCTTGATTAGTTCAAAATATGATTAAGAACGGAAGCCACGCCCCAACTTGTGCACAATGACTAGTTTAGTTTAGAATAAAAGATACAATTTTTATTATATTAGAATAAAAAATAATTGTTATTTAACCGTACAAGATGGACTAATGGATGCAGAAAAGTTGGAACTTGGGAAAGAACCAAGAAGCTCGACTTACTTTTTTCTGGATCATTACCCCAATAGTGTATAGTATAGACCAAATTGGTTGGTTTTAATTAGAGGCTGAGTTGGAAGACGATAACCGGTAGGGGGGGAGAAGGAGAAAACGTGAAATTCTATATATTATTCTTGCAATAAACAACATTATCCTCAACTGCACCAAATGTCCAATTGCCTCCCTCATTCTTTATCCAACCTTAGAATCAACGTGTTTAGGTCAAAACGAACATGATTGGATCATGCACTCAAAGCGCCTGTTGCCTTGTAAAACATCACTTTCACTTTCCCTCCTTGATTTAAGTGTCCTAGATAAGTAAAATATATCCTTAGTAGGACAGGACTCTTATCTTCAGGCCAGGGAAGTGGAGATTCACTTTGTCCAAAAGCATCATCCAGACTCGGATTGGGATGATCAACACGAAAGAGATCATTTCAGTTAAACACACGGTGCTGCCAATTGTTACTATCTAGCCGCCGCATGTCCAAACTAGTGAAATCTTTTGCTGTCATTATCTTGGTTACTAGGCTTCATTAACTGAGTTGTCTATATGCACAAGAAGAACATAACTTAATACTTTAATTTGTTGTCTCTATTTATGTATCATTCATTTCAATTACGGTTGATTTTTTTTAAAGAACTTTTTTATTAAGTAAGGGCGTATTAGTGAATCTTTCTAAACTTCAATAATTAAAAAATTGAACCGATTCAATTATAAAAATTTTGAATTATTCAATTTTTTGATTCAGTTTTTAAATTTTTGGTTTAATTTACTCTAATAATTTTTATTATTAATAACTGATCAGTTTATTAATTAACCGATCATTTTGTAAATTAATAATTTCTTATAAAGATTCGATCATATTTAAAAATTTTAATTTTATTCAATCTTTGGTCAATTTTATGACAGTCTAATTTATGTTGAATCTTTCAAATATTAAACATCTTGTCGTATTAGTTTAACTTCGATTTCAATTTTTAAAACATTGCCTCAAATCAGTCATTAGTTGGATTTTAATAAAAAATTTTGGTTGGATTGCATTCTCTTCTATTTTGTAATTTTTTAATTTATAAAAATTATAAAATTAAATTTATTTTATTATTTTTTATCATAATTTGGTTTACTATAATCACATATATATTATTTAGTTATCTTATACTTATGGCCACTATGAAACTTTACATTAGCAATATTTCATACATTTATGCTATTATGATTGTGATAGTTATAGCATCTGAAATGTTCCGGCTTACTATTATGAATCATGCTCTATTAAATGTTTTGACTAATTTTATTATAATCATCATTAAAATTTAGCGTCTTATCACATAATTTATACACTATAAATTATTATGACCCACAATTTACAAATTTTGGTCAAAAATAATGTCAACTATGTCTTATAAAATAAAATTAAAATTTAATATTTGGAAATTACTTTAAAAGGTATGGTCAAGGACCACAAATCAAATATAAAACATTACAAAATTATATTATGTTTAAAAAACGAAGAAGATTGAACAAGGGGCGAGTGCGACACAGACAGCATGCCGTTACCCGACCACGTAACATCCTAGCTGGTAATAATGGATAAGGTCAAGATAAACGAAACGTCGTTTTACCTGATTACCCTTTTAAATGTTAACGTGTATTTCACCCATTTACACACCGACACCCTTTTAAACGCTCTTGGTTGTTACCTTTCAGATTCCTTCACCAGGAACCAAACAATGGATTTGTAAATTATTCATTCTGATTATAAAAAACAAATTTATTGTTTCGGTGAAAGGAATAAATAATTTTGAAAATATTTTTTATTGTTTAATAAAAATTTTAAAAATATGCTTATAGATAATGTAAGCATATTAGTTTATAAAAGCAAAGTGTGTACTATTAGACTTTTAGATACGCTTAGATAACGTATGATTTTAAATATATATAAAAATAATATAACAAATTATTTACTAATTATAAATAAAATTACTTATTATTAGACATTTTTAAGCTCTATACGTACCGAATTGTAGATTATATTCATTTGAGTGGTGGAAGTTTTAGGATGGCTTATTATATTAGATAAGCTTAGGATAATGACATTGAATATAATATTTAATTTGCTGTAAGCTGTTTTTTTTTTTGGATGGGGCCCTGTAAGCTGGACAAGGGCTCCTACCCTACTGGATTTTGCTCCGAAGGGCACTGCATGTGCACATCCGATTTTATCCGCAACTTAAATATGTTCAATTTTGTATGGTGGCGGGGACTGGAGGGTAAATTTTTGAAAAACGGGAGTTTTTTTAATTGGAGATAAGACATAATATATATATATATATATATTATTCGGTCCCTTTCCCTTCCTAAATCCTAATCCAACAAACGTACGGACGCCCCCCGTGCCTGTGACTTGAAAAACTACCCCAGTTGGGATTGGGACCCATCCACCTACCTCAAAAGCCAGCACCACTGATCGGCACGTGATGGCCACGTGACTGTCTCATGGGCCCCACCCGCAGGTTTATCCGCTAGCCGCCTTTCGCGGAATGGTGGGCCTACTCCATCCGAAAAAGGAATGTTCCGAACGTATATTTGGCGTGCTAAACAACAAGATTCTTCCTTACCTTGACAAAGTCTCGGTTGTGAAGAAGAAAGATGGCTTATTGGTAGGTTTGTGTCCTGAATCTGATGCCATACGTTAAACTTGTAGATCTGTTTACATACAAAAATCATCACATAGAATAATAGAAGAAATAATCTCCACCTTACCTTATGAGAGCCATTTCATTATAGTGGACAGGTTATCTGCTTGTCCTTTTACAAATATGTAGATTCTTAACTTAAAATGTACTACGAACTGTACTGACTCCTTAAAGAAGAAGATAAAAGGTGAAAGGAAGAGCAAAGTAAATCTCTCAGAGAATGCATGCGTCCCAAATGTTTTTACCTGGGAGAGGAGATTTGAGAACCCCAAGGTCTTTGTCCATGGAGATGGTCGGTAGCAGATCACCACATTTACTTTCAAGAGTACAATTTTGAAAATTAAAAAATAAAGGACTAGTTCTGTGCAGTGAAAGGACTGATCATGGTAGTTGGTTAAGGATAAGGCCGAACATTTCACGGATCGCATTCAATGCAACAATAAGTTGGAGTGGGACCTGTTTCGTGTAAGCAACAAAGGTCCAACCCCATGCTTCAAGCATAACCGACAAGATATATAAACCCCTTGTTTGACTAATTGAATACGGTAATATAATAAAGTTGTCAAACGTTAATTCAAGTGAAGTTGAATTGCTTTACAATCAGTTGTAGAACTTAGAACCCATTTTTGCGGTTTACTCCAAGGGCCCATAGTGTTTTTCTCATCTTCCACTGTGGATTAATACATATGAGTACTCTCTTGATGAGTTGACTCTAAAGGAAGGCCCAATGTTTTAGGTCGAATGGACATACTCGTTCAATATTAGTATACAATACTGTTGGAAAGTGGGTATATCAGTGAATTACCTCAGCAGTAAAAGATACCTTTGTTCTAAACAACTAGTCCTAGGCTTCCCATGAAGAACTCATCGCTCAAGAAATTCCTAACAAAACTCTTAAACATTATACACCATTCCCACCTCTATGCTCGATGCATGAGGTACAGTTAGTGCAGGGGTTGGTACCCCACTGTTCCTCCTCAGGAACTCATATCCATAATTAATTACAAGCTTCTTTATCATGCTAGATCCTTTCTTGGCTCTCACGTATGAGTGGCCAAGTATGTATACAATCCCAGCTTCCCGAGCTTCCATAAGCTCCTGCAGCTCCTCCCTAGCAAACGTGCCCATTTTCGGCCTCTCTGGCACTGTAAACCTTACTCTTTTCCTAGGTTTGGTGCCTCTTGGTGACCTTATTTCTTGCAGCTCTGACGTGCCAACCACGTGTGTGTCCTCCACAACGTTGTCTTCTTCGCTCACTTGGACGTCATTACAACATGTTCCAACCACTGCCATTTTGTCACCTGGCTTTCCACCCTCTTTATTTGCTCCATTCGATTCAATGCTCACAGATCGTATGTATTCTGCTATGCTGCACACAAGGTCTTTTTCAAACTCCATGTCATCTTTTTGGACATCCCGATAACCGTATCTTACAATGCACCGATAGAGCCTGTATTCTCTGAGACCTATATGACCTATTAGAAATCGTTCCTCATCTCTGACATGTGGAACTGGAACAGATTTAATGCACAGAAAGACTAGGACCTGGTGGAATGCCGGAAGATTGGTCACAAAGTGGGAAAAAATAGCCGGGATTCCAGCCACAAGCTCAGTGTGTATGATTCCAATACCTCGGACGCGGACAATACCTAAGCTGGGGCCCAAGCCAAGTAGCCAGTTGATGGAGACCTTGTTTTCGACATCAAATTCATACTTTTTGAGTGTTCCATAGTGCCACACACACATTATGACCAGGAAGATGAACGAGAGAGCGATTGGAACCCAGGCCCCTTCCAGAAACTTTATCAAGGATGCCGTAAAGTACAGAGCTTCAATTGTGCCAAAAAATAACACGAAGCCTATTGCAAAGATGACACTTTTATGCCAACATAAGACAATAACCAGAGACATTAGGCATGTAGTAACAAGCATCACAGTTATGACTGCCAAACCTGTCCCACAAAAACGCAAATGTCATACATACAAGCAGTGCTAATATTTGGATTTGATAGATATCGATAAATCAACCTATCCATCATGCAGCGGTTAATTTTCTAGTTTCCAGTTTCATGAACTATAGGTCTTCAGATTAGTCGGACCATGCCACAGTATCAGTGTTAATATATCTAGCAATAGTGGCCTTTTCAATAAACTTTTTGCTACTCCTATTAGTATGCCGTATCATCCTTCACTTTCCAAATCAGATTCTTGCAAAGAACAGGAACATAAATCCAGATAGACACAATCAAACCTACACTTGACAAAAAAAAAAAACCCTTCCTCTAGAGACAAAGATAGTCTGAAATATGGTTTAGCCTTCAATTGTGGTAGCTCCATCCTGGAACTACTCTCAGTAGAAACAATTTCAGGAACAAGGCAACTTAAACACTACAGTATACATGAACTGAAACTAACAAATAAAAGACAGTGCATATAGGAAGTTAATATCTCATGTAACAAGAACCTAATCATGTAATTCATACAGTTGGTATTACTAATGGAATAAGATATTATGAAATCAAGCTATATGATTTATTGTTGGTCCCAACCACTACACACTGATGTGTCTCTAGTCAGTAGTTAGAATTCTCCAAGAGGGCATGCCTCATGTTGGCTAAGATTTATAGCTGCTTTTGTGAACAAGTATATATATATATATACTTGATGCACAAAACTTCAGGAAAAAAACATTTGAGATTTCTCTATATGTGTATTGCAATTTATTAATGAGGAACCATAAAATTATAACGTTCATACCTGAGGCATTGCCCATACGCTTTGTGTCTCTGAAACCAATGGTAACAGCTAAGCACAACAACATTAAGGTCCAATTAATCTCTGGAATGTAAATTTGACCATGGATTTTGGATGAAGTGTGGACAATTTTGACCCTTGGGAAGCAACCCAAAGCAGCACATTGTTTGATAATCGAGAATGTACCAGTGATGATTGCTTGGCTTCCCACAACAGCAGCTAGTATTGCTATGACTAGAACTGGCCATCTCAATTTATCTGGGAGAATATTACAGGAAACTTCTTGTTAGTACAAACTTGCCTATTGTCCAAATCTTGTGACCTTCACGAGACAAGTTGAGGTACCTACCTGGTACAGATACATAAAAACCAACCCTGTTGTTGTGATGCTGAGATAGATAGGCAGCTTGCCCCATATATGCAAGAACCAATGAGGGATAAACCAAAAATGTGAAAGCAATCTGCAGAAATGCACTCACCACATCAGACAATGCTTTCAATCCTATAAATGCACACTAAGCAGATGAATATGGTTATTTATGTTGTAAAAGGAATTATCAATGAGAAGAAGAACTTTTTTGCTTGATTATGAAGTCAAAAGCTTGATTTACCTATTAAAGAAAATAAAAATAAAAATGTCAGACAGGGCTATTAGGTCAATAGCTAATATGATAAGAATATTAGGAAGTCAATTTTGGTAGCTGAATGGTTA
>JAOQMP010000001.1:4712620-4732883 GCA_027563575.1 Erythroxylum pedicellare
GTGGATGGGTTCAATGCGCTTTGCTACCAAACTCAGTGGGCTAAAGTCGGGCCTGCAGTGGTAGAGTTTATTCAGGTAATCTTCTATCTTGAAAGGTGGGAAGAAGATTTAAATCATATCATCTTAGTTTTGATCCCTAAAACTCCCACTCTTACCCATATTACCTAGTTCTGACCCATTAGCCTTTTTACAGTGCCCTATAAGATCATCGCGAAAATCGTTGTGAATCGGTTGAAAAGCCACCTTGACTACCTTGTAGCGGAGAACCAATGCAGTTTTATCCCTGGCCGACAGATTACTAATAATATTATCATAGCCCAGGAGGCCATACAAACGATGAGGAAAAAGTAGGGAAAGACATGATACCTTGCCCTAAAAGTAGACCTAAAGAAAGGTTATGACCGCCTTCGTTGGGATTTCATTCAAGACACTTTAGCAGACATTGGGTTCCTGACTAATCTTGTTACAGTCATCATGTAGTGTGTGACGACAGTAACCATACAAGTCAACTAGCAAGGTTCTTTATCTGAACCCTTTCATCCCTCCAGAGGTATCCTTCAAAGTGATCCTCTATCGTCCTATATTTTTGTTCTTTACATGGAATGACTGGGGCACCTTATCAAATGTGCAGTGGACCAAGGCCAATGGAAACCCCTCAGGCTAAGTACCAGGAGACCCCCAGTTACGCATTTATTTTTTGCCGACGACTTAGTCCTGTTTGTTGAAGCCATTGCTTCTTAAGCTTAAGTTATAGATCGGACCCTAGATCTCTTCTTCACAGCTTCAGGCCAACGAATCAATGAAGTAAAAACTCAGGTATTTTTCTCTAAGAATGTGCCTAAAGATACAGCATGACAGATCAATCAGGCGTTAAATGTCCACAGTATGAACAACCTTGGCAAATATTTGGGGGTTCCTTTCCCGCCATACGCATCAGTATATCCTCAATCAAGCCCAGAAGAAACTGACGGGATGGAAATCCAGAGTGCTATCTTTAGGTTACCCTAACCCAATCCGTAATCTTTGCCCTCCCCATTTTTACTATACAAATGGTTTGGCTGCCCAGAAAACTTTGCGATGAATTGGAAAAATTAATGAGGAACTTTATATAAGGGTCTAATGACGGACATCAAAAAGTTCAACTTGTCAATTAGGCTGCAGTGTGCAAACCCAAAAAGGCCAGGGGGCTGGGAATCAAACGTTTCAGATCTTCCAATGATGCGTCCCTGACAAAACTCGAATGAGACCTACTTACAAAACCCAACGCGTTGTGGGTACAGATCTTACGAGCCAAGTATAGACTAGATGCTAATCTCCTCCCTTAGACGTTAGCCAGAACGGGCGCGTCGACAATTTGGAGGGGGATAACTACGATATGACACTTTGTGTGCCAAGGGGCATATTGGAGGCTAGGGGATGGCCGGAGTATTCTCTTCTGGCTCGACAATTGGGTCAAGGACCTGGGCCCTCTACACTTAGTGGCCACAACCCCTGTGCCGGCTAGCTAACTAAATGCCACAATGGTGGACTACACGAGTGATGGTGGAGATTGGTACTGGAATTGTTTCCAACAGTATCTTCCATCCACAGTTTGTTTGATGATTGCATTAATGCGCCTGAATGGCAATGACCAAGTGAATGATTAACTTGTATGGGGCCCCATTTACCCCAGGAAGTTTACAGTGGCCTCCACCTATGAACTCATCAAACAAATCAACACAAACGAGTTTAGCAGGCTTTGGGAGGTCATTTGAAAATGGGCCGGACCCCAGAGGATTCGGTCTTTCCTTTGGTTGTTGGCTTAAAGAAATTTATTAACGAACCATCAGTGGGTGGTGCGTCATTTCACAGGGGACAACAGTTGCCAGTTTTATGGTTAGGAAGAGTCCACTCTCCACGCCCTTTGGGATTGTCATAGAGTAACCTCTTTTTGGCATCAATTCCCATCTGAATTTACAGATAGGGAATTTTTCCACCTTGATGAGGAGATGTGGTTTTTAGCAACCTCCGCCAGCATCTCCCGTTTAATCAAATCGCATGGGCTCTCATTTTCAGCATCGCTTGCTAGTTTCTTTGGAAATGGAGGAATGATAGTATCTTTGACACTGAATTTGTTTGGCCACAGGCAGGAGCTCGAATTGTCATAGATTATGTTGCTTGGATCATTAGGGCCCATTCGATGGAAAGTTGAGTTTTTCAGGCGTAGGGCATGCCTCTAGGTACAATTGTGGGTTGGAATAAACTAATGGAGAGGTGGGTCAAATTGAATACGGGCAGCACCGACAGTATAGGATCCCATGGGGCTACTGGGAATAGCCTAGGCCACTGATATGGAGGTTTTATGCAGAATGTTGGCATGGGTGTGCCCTTAGAGGTAGAATTATGGGGGGTACATTCAGGACTTACTCTGGAGTGGGATCGAGGATATCGGCGAGTGATAGTTGAAGTGGACTCGTTGGAGGTTATTAATATTCTTTCCACTTCCAATAGGGCTACATCTGACGTTCACCCTTTGTTGACAGGTATTCGTGGGTTGTTTCATCGCACTTGGTAGATTCAACTTCAGCATATCCATCAGAAAAGGAACCAATGTGCTGACCAGCTAGCTACCTTAGCAGCTCTCTCATCGTCAGGACTGTAGTTTCTGTGGAAACCGTCGATGATTATTCGGGACGCCTTATTCCATGATATGACGGGAGTGTAATATCCTCGCACTCTGCGCTAAGGAGCACTTTGGGTCGAGAGTTTTTTTTAGTTTCCTTAGTGTACTTTTTCCCTTGTATAAAAAAAACAATAAAACCTTAAGAGCCCAAATTTCCATATGTGGAGCTTATCCTCTTGTATGCGAAGCAATGCGCACTAATTAATGATTAGTATGTGGGCTCGATATTGTATTCGTTCTTTGAAAATAGAAGTAGAAAGAGAGGCTGTTTGATTGAATTTCTGAAGTAAATAAATGGGTTTACGTGCAATAAACTAACAAGACTATTCTTGATCCTTTACCTAACATTTAGGAGTGCAGTCAACTTAGTCACCCTCATGACGTAAAAATAGAGACAACTATGGAGTGGAGTCGGTACGTACCTACCATTTCATTTCCATTAGTCCTTAATCCCTATTTGATGACGCAAAGGCTTATGTTGCCTTTTGACCGTCTAAATACGAGGCCAGCACACCTCCAACAAACTTCTAAAGGAACTCCAGTCCACTTGATATGTCAAGGTCCATTCTAACCATTTTCTTTGTTCATCTTATAATGATGGCAATTACGGGAAGTAAATAAATTAGGAATCAAGTAGAGTTAGTAATCAGGATAAGTTTGACCTAACTAGAAATTAATAAATAAAATTTGAATTGATTAAGTTCTTGAATGGATTCAAGTTTAAATTAAAAAATTTAAATTTAAATTTAAATTGAGTAGAAGCAATAATTAAGACAAGTAATGAGATAATTGGAGATTAAAAAACAAAATTTGAATTAATTAAGTTTTTGAACGAATTTGAATAAAAAATAAAATTTAATCTAAAAAACTTAATTTAATTTGATTTAAACTCAACATAAACTTCATTTGAAAAATAATATTTTTGTTATAAAATTTGAAAAGAAATTAAAATTAAGTAAAATTCAAAAATTTTGTTTTAGGCTTAACCTTAAAATTTGAACCTTTTATTTTAACCTCAACTAGATCTCAATTTGAATTAAGGGTATTAAATTTTTTTTGAGTTATACTCGACCCATTCACTTATTCTCATTTATACTCGTCTAGGAGATTGCATTTGCTTAGTGTGTTAACCATCCCTCGTTTACCAAGTAGTACCGTCTAAACTTATATATAAGAGATAACAGATTATAGAGTGATTCACTTTTTCAAGTTTTTAATTCGGTTTTTAAATTTTTAAAATTTTTATTTAAGTGATTAACTTTTTATAAAAATAATAATTCAATTCAAAACTTTAATTTTGTTAGTATTTTACTAATTTAACTAATATTCTTTTCTACTCCTAACGTGTTATTCATCCAAAAAATTAATAATCAACTAAGCATATCTATAATCCATACCCATTCCCAATAACCCAAATAGTCATACCCATAGCCTAATAGACATTTGTATAACAGTGAAATAGTGGACGTCTCTACTCTCTATGTATAGGTTGAAGATGGCCTATTGAAAGGAAGCAATTTATCAGCTTATAAATAACGAGATGATGCTTGATGAGAATCCGAGGCTCAACTTTGCTTCTTTCATAACTACTTGGATGGAATCAGAGTTGGCTTCGCTAACAAAAATTACATTGACATGGATGAGTACTCTATTACCACTGACTAAAATTTTTATAGACATCAACACATTTTTGATAGAAACTTGTGAAATGTTGGTCAAGAATCCAGTTAAATTATTCTCAAAATGATGGGTTCTGCAAGTTTGTTGGGAGAAGTTTGCAAGGTACTTTGAGGTTGAGCTGAAAGAGGTGAAATTGAGTGAGGATGGCTATGTGATGGATCCGGTGCATGGAAGCAATTGAAATGGTAGATGAGAACCTTATAACTGTCCCTATAATTCTCAGATCAACTCTTAATGGAGAGTTCAAGGATGTGAAACTTGTTAATGAATTGTCAAAAAGATGAACGGGGAGACTGGCTGAAATACCCTAATTCACATTGATGCTGCAAGTGGTGGATGCTTTTAGGGTTTAAGAGTTTTGGGTATGGGTACAGGTTACGCCTATGAGTTATGGGAATAACGTTTAGTAAAACATTAATAGATAATAAAATGCTGGTTAATTGAAATATATATTATCCTCTCTTGAAAACAAATGAAGCCGTTTATCATTGTGCTGCTCTTATCTCTTTCCTTTTCAGTTATTAAATGATGTAGGACTAATTAGGGCAACTAATAAGTCCTCCTGTAAAAACCTGAACGATGACCACTCCACTCTTTATCACAATCTTTAGATAAGATAATGGGTAATATATTATTATTTTTTATCTTATTGAAGGATAATCATAATCTCCAGCCTCCAGGCTGTTGTCATTATTGTCACATAAAAGTTCCTTGGATCGCCCCAGCTGTTTTTATTAAATGCATTTTAGAGGCTCCCTTCAGGTTGTCAATTTACTGCTTCTTACTTTCCCAGGCAAAATATCCCATGCTTCCCCAACTAGAACTTGACAGTTCGTCCTGATGATAAATTTAATGATATGGTTGATAGTCAGAAACCACTATCAACCGAAGCAATTACTATATAGACTATCCGTACTCTGCGTGTAAGCGTGAGAATGGGGATGCAATGGATACACTAAGTTCATGGTCCTACTGGTTGGTGTTCTCCTATTGTCAATCGCCTCTTCTTTTAATTCCCAACTAGATACTGACTTCCCACAAGCTATTCCCAGGATCTCCCATGACATACCTCTCTGAAGTATTCAATTGCATATTTTGTTTTCACTTGAATTTGATATGCTAATAATGAAATTACCACGTCTATTGCAATGAAAATTAATGTTTAATAATTTTTACGGTTTCCCATCTTCTCCAAGAATTAACAACTACAATTAAGTAAAACATTTAAAATTAATCAAATTAAGGGCCTTGAACTCGAGTTGGTGTGCATGGGGTAGAGAAATAAACATTAATGAAGTTAAACAAGCAAAGTCCATTTGATTACTACTCCAACTTCAACGCAGTAATCCATGTTTTTGGCTCTTACGCTGTTTCAAACAGGAGGCGTCAATGAAAATGTATTAAAATATGTGCTAGTTACGTCAATGTTTTGTAGCAAACCACTCACTGATTCCGAGGATCCAAGGACGAGTGTTGAGACATAAGCAAGTTAGAAATTACTTCAAGCTTTTTCAATTGTTTTGAATATCTGTTTCAGTTAAGATTTAGGATTTTTCAGTTGATTTATCTGTTCTAAAAATCAGGTTGCATTATATGCCTACCAGCTATTTATGATTATGCGTTAAAGAGTCTGTTAGCAAGTTAAGGGGGAATTGCCAAGTATGAGAATATTTATATGGATGAGGTCCATTTAAGTAGTTCATTTCTATCATTTTTTTTATTGTAGAGAAGAAATCAAAGTCAATACAAACTTCACTTCATTCAAATTCAATTTCTTTGTTACTTCTTTAAGCAGATTTCACAATTTTTGGTAACGTGTAGTATCATAGCAGGTTTATGGTATGACTTTTACTATTGCCTTGGCAAACTCATCTCAGAATACACCTTTCTTCAATGGTGTTAATTACCAATTTTGACGCATCAAGATGAGGACTTTGTTCACGTCCTACAAGTTATGGGACATTGTTACAAATGGTTTTGGTGAGCTTACAGAAACAAAAGAAGGCCAAAGACTTACAACAGCTCATTTAGTGCTTGTTGAATCAGCAACAGTGCTCTTGATGGCTCTAAGTATTATGTCATATTTGTTGATCATTACACCAAGTATATCTGGTTCTATCTATAAAACAAAAATTAGAAGTCAAAGATATATTCATAAGATTTAAAGCCATAGTTGAAAAGCACTTCAATCTTCACATCAAAACCTTATATTTTGATAATGGAGGTGAATTCCTAGCCTTGTCACAATTCTTAACCTTAAACGGTATTTCTCATCTTACAACTCGGCCCCATACACTTGAACACAATGGTTTTACTGAAAGAAGACATCTCCACATTGTTGAAACATGATTAACCTTGTTAACTCATGCAACAATTCCTACCATACATTGGCCATAAGCTTTTGCCATTGCTGTCTATTTAATTAACAGAATGCCTACACCAACTCTAGATCTTCTTTCACCATCTGAGAATTTTTTTGGTGCAATACCGAATTATACCAAACTCAAAATATTTGGGTGTCTCTGTTAGCCTTGGCTTTGTCCTTATACCAATCACAAGCTTGAAGAACGATCAAAACTGTATGTGCTTTTTGGATACTCATTAACACAAAGTGCTAACCTTTGCTTTGATCCATCTTCTAACAAGACATACACATCTAGTCAAATTTGTTGAATCAATTTTTCCTTCCAAAACCTTAGGTTTTACTTCACCAACACATGATTCTATCCCCTTATCAACTTGAATTCCTCCACCTTTATATGTTAAAATAAATTAACCAGCAATTCAGCCACTCATTACTTCATCTAATAGTCCAAGCTCTAATCAATCTCAATCTCATTGTGAGAACTCAGCTCCAATTAGCCAGTCAGCATCCTCACTTGAAACCATCTCCACTCACTCTTCTCATCCTATACAAACAAGAGCCAAAAATAACATTCACAAACCTGTCCAACGTTTGAACCTTATCACTTGCTTGCAAACTTCTAACCATTTTGAACCAACCAATGTCACTCAAGCCATCAAAGATCCAAAATGGTGTCAAGCAATGTTTAAAGAATATGATGCTTTGTTTAGAAATGAGACATAGAAGTTAGTTCCAAATGACTCTACTCACAATGTAGTTGGCTGCAAATGGATTTTTTTCACTAAATATAATTCTGATGGCTCAATTGACAGGTTTAAAGCATGCCTAGTTTGCAAAAGGCTTTCATCAATGACTAGGAGTTGATTACTATGATACATTCAACTATGTTATCAAACCGAAAACAATACATCTTGTGCTTAGTTTTGCAATCATTCATGGATGGAAGCTACAACACCTGGATATACATAATGCATTCTTACAAGGTAATCTTTATGACTCTATTTACATGAGTCAACCTTCTGGATTCATTGATCAAGACCACCCACATCATGTTTGTAAACTACGAAAAGCAATTTATAGACTAAAGCAAGCACCACGAGCTTGGTATCATGAGTTAAAGCAATTCCTACTCAAGTTTGGATTTCATAATTCTCATTCTGATACCTCACTTTTCATCTCCAATTGTCATGGTTAACATCTATACTTATTGGTCTACATTGATGACATAGTAATTGCTGGGAGCAGCATTAAGTTATTGGATCAATTTGTTCAGCCCTTGGCACAAAAATTCTCCCTTAAAGATCTTGGTCCACTATCATATTTCTATGCGTAAAGGTTATTCCTAATCAAAAAGGAATACTCCTATCTCAAAGAAGATATATCTTTGATTTACTTGCAAGAACCAACATGATTGCCTATAAGCCTGTCCAAACTCCCATGTGCTCCACGACTAAACCATCTCTCAATTATAGAGATCCTCTACCGGATGCTTCTGAATATCGAGCAGTTATGGGAAGTCTACAATACTTATTACTCACCTATCCAGATATAAGTTTTATTGTCAACAAGCTCTCTCAATATATGCACAAACCAACTACAGAACACTGGTCTCTTATTAAGCGATTTCTAAGGTATCTTTTTGGAACAGTGACTCAATGCCTTCAAATTCATCGCCGATCTCCAGTTTCATTACATACCTTTCCGATGTTGATTGGGGAGGAGACAATGACACTTGTCAATATGCTAGTGCATATATTATTTTTTAGGCTACATTGCAATTTCATGGAGCTCTAAAAAGCAAAAAACTGTTGTAAGATCATCCACGGAAGCTGAATATAAATCCATTGCTAATACAACTTCTAAAAGCAATTAGATCACGTCACTGTTGTTTGAACTTGATATTCAGCTACCTTCTTATCCGGTTATATACTATGATAATGTTGGTACTAATCAATTATGTTCCAACCAAGTTTTTTATTCTCAGATGAAACATGTTGCTATAGATTTTCATTTTGTGAGAGATCAAGTTCAAAATAGGAAACTTAGAACTGCTTATGTCTCAACCGATGATTAGTTAGATGATATTCTAACAAAGCCACTATCCATATCTCGATTTCTTCATCTTATAGATAAGATTGAACTCTCAAATTAAGTTCCATCTTGAGGGGGAATGTAACAGCTATTCAATATCGTAGATCCTTCAAGATCTTTCCATATCACAGATCTTTCAAAATATGTTGTAGTTGTTAGCTTTTCCTTCTAAAGCTATATAAACCAACGATGTATAGATAATCAATTGTACCGTTTTAGTGAATATAAAACTTTGGTAGTATCTTGGGTCCAACACGTATAACACTTTAACAACATCTCCAACCTTTATACAAATGAGAAATCAACTTATCCATCATCTGCTCTGCCATTGTCCGAATAATGTCATTGGATTCAAAAATCCATTGTGATAAAGCATGCTTTAATGTACGATAGTCTGTTAAAGCAACCTTGCAAAGTTAGATATTTTGTTCCCGAGAACAATTCAGTAGCATTATAGAATAATTCCAACTTTATGCAAAGTTCTTTAGATAACTCCCAGTGATCTTCTTTTGGCACGCAGGTATACTATGAATCCTTATCCCTCAATCTCATAAACACCTCAACATATGGGATTGCTGACTCCAACATCTTCAAAGTTAAGTTCCATTAGGTCTAACAATCCAAAACCAACTTCTTTGAACTTAGAATATATAGAATTTATGCAGTATCCTCAAAATGTTCAACGCATACAAAATAACCTACCTCCAACCAGTAAGCTCTTGATCTGCATCTTACTCTTAAACTTTTCAATTATAGCATCATTTGTGCTACAATTGTCAACTTTGATTATGAATATTTTGTTGTCAATGTTAAAATCCATTAAAAATTCTCTCAACATGATTGTCAATTTCTCATTTGTATGTGGTGCCGGCATATAAATGAACCTATTATATACAAATATTACCAACATCAATCATAAATTTATAACATAATGAAAAGTTAATGATAACAATATTAAAGAATATAAATTACCTCAAAAGTATACTGCGTAACGTCCAATCATTATCAACATAATGTGTCGTCATTGCAATATAACCCTTCTTTTGGTTATCGGTTATCCACATGTCTTTTTTATAGTAATCCGTCACACTTGATAATGTTCTTATTATCTCTTTCTTCTTAACCTTGTAAATTTTCAATATCTCCTTTTTCACTGTATTCTGGCAAGGAACCTTGAAAGTCGGTTGTAGTAACTAACAAAACATCCTGAAACTTTTACTTTCGATTGTAGACAATGATTGTTCATCTTTAATAATCATTTTAGCCATCAAAAATCATGATCTAATGTTGTCAAAAGTTGTTACACTCAACTCATTCTTCCCTTTCATCAGGATAGGGGTAAAAAATGTTTGACCTCCTAAAACCATCTTCCTTCTAGTATATGAACTCGTACATCTCTTTAAATGAGATGTTCCACCTTTCGAACCACTCGAATACAACTTATGGCAATATTGACACTTTGCTTTTTCAATCTTATCGGTGGATCTAGTTTTGTTAAAGTGATTCCAAACTTCACTTTTATATTGAGTAACTTGAGTTCTTGTTGAATTTCTATCCCCACTTTGTTCCAAAATAGAAGTTTCCACTTCTATCTTTGATACTGGATTAGAACTCTCAACTAAAGGAGTATGCTCATCCATCTGAAACAAAAACATATAAATAGTTGAAGTTAGAAATAATCGACATATAAATATTTGAAGTTATAAACAATCAAAATGAGCAATTAGGCATATCATTATTAAAAACAATTTGATACCGTCATGTAGTCTTCTTCAAGTTATTCACTTATTCTACTCTTTTTTATGATAATCCTTTGGACGAACACAAGTTAGATCTAGAATAAACTATAATCATTGCTAATGGTTTAAATGTTCAATTTCCAACTGTCATGCAGTAAACATTCTATTTTTAGGAAAGTGGCAAAACTAACCTTACATGACATGAAAATAAATAAAGGAGTCAAAATAACTTCAACCATTCTCTAGAAAAACTCATTTGAGATTCCAATTGTGAATGAAATATAAGTAATGGATAAAGAGAGATGTAGCGTATGTATAGCAAGATAAAACTCAATTACAAGAAACATCCCTATCAAGTATTAAAGTTGATTGTCAATTACAAGAAACATCTTTGTCAAGTATTAAAAAAGACTTTAAAGCTCAATTTATGTTTATTTTTCTAAGTATGCAAAAACTCTTGCTTGTGGATTACGGGTTGTTGTATGTTAACATTGAACGAGAAATTTTGTATCCATTGGTAATATGGGTTCTCATGAATTTCTTTAACACTTTGGTTATAATTTTGTGAAGGGTTCTACAATCTACCTTAACCCATTTGGTGAATTAGTTAAACTCCACATGAATAAACCAAAATAGGAAGGAAGGACCTCAATGTGTTTATCCCTTATTGAGAAAATGGAACAAGACTAACAAATCATCATCTAATTTGCTACTGGGTGAGCATGCCTTTGACAATTGTCATAGGTCTTTATTTAACCCACATAATCTTTCCTTAACATTAGCTAAAAATATTTAACTCTTAATGTTTTGTATGTTAGAGTATGATGTGCTTCAAATAATCTTTGATGAATTTCATTCAAGATTTGGGGTGCTTTTATTGTACCAATGTACCTCAAATAAAGGCATCATGAGAGACTATGTATAGTATTCCCTGTTATGACATATCACATATCACCTTTTTGGCTTTTTTTCATTATCATGAAATACCTCCCTTTTTTCAATGTAACTTAAAAGTGGGAATATAATAAAATAGTAACACAATGCTTTATATAGACATATCAATTAAATGAGAATATATAACATATTACGAGTATTGACTATTATAGACAAAGATTATTACATGACAATTATATTAATTGATATTTAAATTAAATGACAATCCTTTTAACTTTTTATCAAACACAGAAAATGAGAAAAACAATCAATCACGTACATTATACAATATACATGCATTAAAAGAGTTGAGCATTTCATCAAACACATCATATGCATTATCTCATATTCCCATTTTTACACATAAAAAGTTCACAAATTACCTAAATAGTATCACCACCAAAGAACAACACAATATCCAAACAATCAACTATTATTTTATTGATAACAAACCTAATATGTGAAGAGAGATTACCTTAATCTCTCATCAATCTTAGAACGATTGAGGAGGAGGAGGAGTGAAAAACAACAATCAAACTTTAACAACAGAAAAACAAATATAGATGAAAAAGAAGAGGTGATTGAGTCAAGAATTTGACAAAGAACATAGAAGAAGAACGAACGAGAAGAGACGTAGGTAGTAAGTTGACACTAAACTGAATAAAGGAAGGGGGGTCGTTTTGCTCCTCATTAAATGCAGATCAGTCAGCCCCCTCTGACATCGTTTTGTTGTGGGCAAGTTACTTTTAGTTATAACAAAATGACGTCATTTTGCTATAAACAAAATGACGTCATTTTGCTATAAAGTTGTTTTGTCTCATCACGGCCCGCGGGCTAGGCTAGTTAGCCTGTCGAGCCATGATTCCACTGGCCAACCCCTTCCAACTTGTGGGCCGGCTCGTAGGCTAGTTTGACCGAGTCAGGTATTTTTCACCATTCCTAACAACATAGCAATAGTGTAACCCTTGATTAGGGACAACGATGAGGCACATGTATAAAGGAAATGCTCATCGGGAGAGTGACACATTATGCTTGCACATGCCAAATAGTTTCCTTTACTTTTTTGTGATTTAGTTGTTTATTTTTAATTGGTTTAATTAAGATAAAATTAGCAAAATTTTTAATAAATCTATAATAATGTTTTTTAATTAATTGATTTTTTTTCTCAAAAGAGTTAATTTATTAGGAATATTCTAAATTTTACTTTAAATTTTCAATGAATTGAATTATTAAATTAAAATATTTATCAAATCAATAATTAAGATATAATTGGCATAATAAAATTATATTAATTGAGATGTGATCTTATTTCTAAAAATAAATTGATTATTTTTAATCAGATTAAGATTAATAATTAAACTAATATCTAATCAATATTTTAGAAAAATATTTTTAAAATTAAATGAATTATATTTCAATCAGGTCAGAATTAATGATTAATTGGACTTTTTAAAAATAAAATTTATTTTCTTAAGTAATTAAGACATGTGTTGCTTAATTAAAATTATTTATTTAATTTGATAAAAAATAAGACAAGCGTATTAATTTTGTAAGGTTATTGTTCTATTTTATCTAAAGATTGTGCCTTTATTAATTTGAATGATACTTTTCTTGATTAATTAGAGAGGGTATTTTTGATTAAATTTGAAAAATATTTTTCCTTATTAATTTAGAAAATGACCCTTCTTTAATATTTTAGGAAATAGTTTACTATTTTTAAAGAATTATTTTCTAATTAATTGAGAAATTATTCTATAAAATAACATAAATTACTTTTTTAATTAAATTAAAAGTACTTTATTTAATTTTTAAAGTAACTTCCTTTCGACATTAGAAAATAATTATCTAATTAAGGAAAAGTTATTTTTAATTAAATTAGACATAGTTTTTAATTGGATTAAAATGTATTATTTATAAAATCTTAAGAAAGATTTTTTAAAAAAAATCATAATAAGTAAGAACAATAATTATTAATTTTTTTCAATGAGATTCCTTTAAGGAGTTAAGACAATTGAAAATAGTTTTCAATCGAAATTGGACAAATATTTTCAAATTAAATTGAATTTGTATATGCAACAGGAAGTTTATTTATTTAGGAATCAAAGGTTCAATCTAATTTAAAATTATCCAAAGAATTAAAAATATTATTAAATTACGAATATGTTATAATTAGAATCAAATGGTGTTTTATGCTTATAAGTTGATTTCTGGATCTTAAGCTCACAATATATATATTCTTAAAGGATTTTAGCAAGGGAAAGTATAGCAATTTGGAATAAACTTGTGGTAAAACTGGAAAAAAGCATAAACTCTACAAAATTATGTAGATCGAAGGCAAGTTGTACGAGAAACTAAGTAAAAACTTAAGTATGTAGAAACAAAGGTCTTCTCAAAGTGAAAACAAAGTAATATGTACGATCACAGTTATTTTCACACTAAAGTTATCATACCTTAATAAGTGTTCGAACTTTACCATCATGTAGCTTGAAACCTCTAAGTGCCAATGAAATTAAATTTGGACAATTTTTCACTAGATTCTCACATGTTGGCGATTTTAAACTGTCATCTCTTCCTGATTTTGAGACATTCATAGTTAGCAGAAACTTTCCAAGGCTGGAAAAAGGAAATGTCAACTGAGTAAGTCTACCTGTCTTTGAAGATTCAAAAAATAAACGCTCTATCAAGGGACAACTCATGCTCACTGACACCAATGTCTGCCTCAGTTCAACATGACTGCTCCACCAAAGAAACAAAACAATAAGATACAATTGCAAATGCTCACTGTATGTGACAGAGGATAAAAAGATGAAGGGAAGTTTATTAAGATTGTGGCAAACTCAAAGGCAGAGTAAATTCACACAAATGACAACCTAAATGCATTGCTATCCTAAACAGTTACAGCACAAGGCCTGCTAAAATCAAAGATAATATTAAGGAAATTTCTGTGTGCGCAGGTCAAGAAATGGAAATAGTAGAACATCAATCATAGATACTACACTTTTATAATAGATGCCTTCCTTATTTGGCCAACAATGAATCTTGTATTTTACAACTATCTAGCAGCAAAAATTTTTGAATCGCATCCATGCTTATGATTCCTTTTTCAGTGTAACATAGAAGTTCAATATCTGCAGTCACGTGCACTCTTCTTTGCAGGGCCGCAGTCAGACAGCACGAAAGCAGTCGTATGAAAGAACTAAAATTATAGATCATAGTAGCCTGTCATCCACCCCGTATCTAATTTATTCTATCCACTGAGCCCAGCATCCTTAAGTCAACAACAAGATGCAGAAAGTAAGAAAACTAACTTACAGGCCAACAATTTCCAGGTCAAGGAGGGACGGGCAGGCAGACAGCGCCCCGCAAAGAGATGTGTTATCTATTCTCTCTATGTTGTAAAGATACAATCTTCTCAAAAGTGTTCTAACATTTTGAAAAAGCAAATGATTAGGACAAAACAAGTAACCCATCGCCTATCAACAACTATTTAAATCAAATATTGCCAGTTACCCTGCGGCACCACTTTCCCCACTTAAAGGATTTAAGCAGGACCTTGTAAGAATGGATGACTCCTTCCCTTGTCTGGTCTTTTTGTCATTCCAAGAAAAGTTTGAAACATCTACAGAATTTCTGATGCTATAAACCAATGGCTGACAAGATCCTGGCGACATTGTTGGGCCTGGAACTATGCCAAGCTTGAGAGACCTGATTAATCATTAAAGAGATTAAAAAAAGGCAAGTTAAATAGCTGCTAAAGGTTGTATCCACATTAAAATAGGAGAAGTTGTACAGGGTTAATCTAAGGTAAGTTCATAAGTTAGTTTCTTATCCATTTTTAGAAAAGTTACCTTAATAAACAAAAATTTATGAAGATGTTCATAGGATGCAGTTGCAATTTTTATCATTAACAAGAACTAGAGAATATGTAATAGCATTTGGATCCTAAAAAGAAGCAACTGAAAACAATATTATCATATTTGGATGATGTGTAACTTAAAAAGAGGCTAAGAATAGTATTGAGAAACATGTTAATGGTTAAAATTTAATGAACTCTACCTTTTGCCACCTAATAGCATCATAGAATAATTTTTCAAATAACAAGTACAAACAAATGTTGATCACAAACTTTTTGACTAAAAAGGGAATTATTGTATGCAATTTTCTTACTGAAGTGCATTTCCAGCACGCTGAATCATAGAAGACACAACAGCATTGTTCACTTTTGGAACAACTGTTGTCAGGTCAATATTAGCATAGCACAGGGGATCCATTGCACATTTGCGGAACATCGAACAAGTTGCAGCAACATAGCACAAGCTTTGTGTATCAAGCACAGAAAACACCTGGAGATAAGCATAGAAATAAACATTCAGATAAATGGAGAAAAAGGAAAATTGTGTTTTTGTAACATACAATTGCCAAAAATCTACGAAGATAAGCTATAGATAAATGTAATTTCTAGAAAAAGTATCAGTTATTTAACAAACGAAACAGGGTTCAATGCACCAACAATGGGATCTTAAGCCACAAAAACTGAAAGAACATGTCTCTTCAGCAGGTTTTCCTGGCTCTTGAGCCTCAGATCTTGGTTTCAAGCCCACAACAGTAAATGGCCTATAGAGCTAACATTATTTGCATAGCATTTCAATATCGTACAGGAAAAGCCCGATAAGCACTGAAACCAAAAGATTAATATTCGTAGCATACAGTTAAAAAATGTCAATTCACAGGCAACACTGAAAATGTAGCAAGCACCATTAGCATCTTCAACACTCAAAATCAATATATGTATGCATTTTCCATGTACATGGGTGCATATAATCAATATCTGGCAACTAAAGTTCTATATGCCTTCATCTTTCTATATATCACCACACAACGGATGACTAGATGGCAAAAGAATGGAAGAGTAGAACCAAAAGTAGTTTGTCAACTGGCAACTATTAGCTACATTGCTTATCATCAGCACCATAGCTCAAAAAAATAGCCCCCAAACAACCAAATCCAAAAGACGACAGCTTCAAATACAAATTCTTAACCACTACCACCATAATCCTTCAAAATACATTACAATAGCTTATTTATGAAAATTCAGAGCAAATCAAAGGCAACACGCAATTTTCAACTCATAAAAAGAAACTAATAAATTAAATCAAACACAAACTCCAGGCTTCAAAACAGTTTCAAAAACTACAATCATCACGCTTATCTTCAATAAAAGCTATGATTGAAACAAATAAAAAATAGAAAATCGTGCAATGATCAAAAAATAAATAGACCAAACCTTGATGGTGAGATCAGGAGGCAGAGGCCAAGTGAGAGAATTATGTTTAGTGGAGCGTTTCCTATCAGAACGCTTGGCAGCTTCCACGAGAACGGAGCCTAATTTTAGAGCGCGATCGATGAGGACAGATTGATCGGAATCGCAAGGCGAAGAATCTAGAAGATGCTCAAAGAACATATCGATAGACGGAGAAGGGGAATCCGCGAGGCCTAGAAAGGTCTGGAGGATATTGTCCTGGTTCGGAACCCTAACGGCTTTTGATGACGTGGCCATGGTTGATGCAACGGCCGTGGAGGAGGATGGACAAGGGCGTTTAGCCATGGAGGTTGGGCTGTGGAGAAAAGCATCCATATTGGGTGGTTGTCAATTAGAGAAGGAGAGATTGGAGTACGGACGAGGTATATGCTGCCACGTGTGCCTACATGTACTATGTGGATTCTTGGTCATTGGTTGGTTAACCTGCCTGTGTACTTCTCAATGTCGTTATATCAGGGCTGTATTTGAGGAATGTTTCATAAACGCAACCTTTCAGGATACAAAACGGGGCAGTTTCAGACATCAGTCTTATTTACAATGCCAAATTTACTGTAATTAGCTTTTTTTTTTTTCATTTTGAAAATCATGGCCCTTAACCAGAATATCTAAAGGCCGTTTCTATAATTCACAATATATATAAATAATGCAAGGTCTGAACAAAATGCACATGAGGAGACAGTCAATTAGCAATGTTACAGATTTTCAAATAATTAGAATAACAGATCATATGCTGTCTCGCAAGTTCAGATAAGATGTATTGAAGCAAAATTCCCCGGCAAAAGAGCTCAAAAATATTGGTGCATTGTTATCTAATAAGTCCAGAGCTGATGTATAGATGCAATGTTCTATTGGGAAATCGGATTGAGATTCGATCTTGGCTGTAACAGAATAATTACGAAATTTTTTTGTAATCTTTGATTTCCTAAAAACTAGAATCTCTTTAATTCTATAAAATGATTAATACAAATCATAATAAAGTGGAATCTTAATTCGTACTTTATTTCGAAGATTGATTTTTTTCTTGTCATATCTCTCGAACTATTTCTGAAATCGATCTGTCTCAACTACCATAGTTGTACAAGTGTCTAGCCTCCAAAAGTATCTACAGAACATGTTAAAGAAAACTTTGTAACTCTTACTGAGAGAGTTAAGCAAGAAGTGATACCTCCATAAAGCTTAAACTTATTTATAATAAGTTTATGATATTTTATTGATTTAATTGAAATTAAATAATTCTAATTAAACATCAATTATGCCCAAATAAGATCTAATATCTTATATTGATTCTTATTTATTAAATCTCTTATATTTAATCATAAAATTTTTTAAACTTTATAATCAAGTCTAACCTGATTAAAGTAACTTTTCTCTCTACAACTCATTCTATTTATGAGACCCATTAGGTTTTTAAATAGTTGGGAATGACTATAAATTATAATTATATTTCATAATTAGAATTAAACAAATTAAAAGTCCTTTTAATTTATCTTTAATTTTTTAATTAAACAGTTTATAATCATATATCAAGATTGACGTCTAGCAACATATCATGACCATCCAAATATTTAAGAATGTCAAAGTGATTTTGACTAATCTTTCCGTGCATGATTTTTTCGTATAATTCAATCATTTCATCATACAATGTTTCGATGAGACATAGACCAAGAAATTAATGTTTACTCTATTTTGAGTCCAATTATATTAAATCTCTGTCATTAGCTATAGATTCAATTAATGACATTTGTAAACTATTTATAAAGCGTCATTTTACCTTGGCCAAGGATTTTCTGAGTCAATATTAATTGAGAACAAAGGAACATTCTCCCTAATTACTTCAAGATGATGAATCATATCTTGATCACAAAACTACCTCCATACAATTTATACTACATCCAATGACTACCGATTGACTGATCCATAATTAAATAGGTCATAAGTAGTATCAAAACATAACAATTCCTATATAAGATAACTTTGGAGACCTCAAGTTAAAAATCACTTATACAATCATCACAATAAGAGTTCCACAGATATGCAAGTAATGTTCCAAATTGATTTCTAATATCGGGTATATTTAGCGACTTGTTCTCTAATAAGCACCCACACATTTGTTTAAGTATCTCTATACTTTAGCCAATGAGATCGACTACTTCCTTCATAAGGAAAAACAAATTGTATGATAGTCTTTTTATGTTCTATTAATGTTCAGTCTTAATAAAACAATAACTATGAATAATTTGGGGATAATACATAAATGCATTATAAATCGAATAATTATAATATCATTATAATTTCATTTACACTGTATAATTATCTCATGAACTTTATCGTATATATCTAAACATATATAAGATGAAAATGCCTTTAAATAATTTGTCATTAAATTACAACCAAAATGATTGACAATAGGGCATAAACCAACAATCTCCTACTTGCACTAAGCTAATCATTTAAGTATCTCATACCATATCACTATATGACAATTATACTATTGTTGGGATAGTGGCTTAATGAGAGAATTCTACAAGATTCTCTATAGTGACCATTGATTTAAATCTTACAACTTTCATCTTAATTATCATCATAACTAAGAAAATTTGCTGGAATACGTCATTGGATCTTTGATAAGGCCTTAGCATCTTTTGCATGCAGGATGACTCTAATGTTCTATAGTATATTACAGTCTTAAACAATGTAAAGAATTATATCAATTTCACTAAAAAACTTATTGATCCAATTAATCATTTTCACTAAATGAAAAATATATTATGGCTCAATTAGCAACCATTGCTACATTGGATCCTTTCCAATCTTGTATGGTATTGTTCTAAGTAAATAAACCTTATTGAGGATTTTCTTCTAAGGTGAATATCTTCTTGAACTCAAATATCAACTCAAACGTAAAATAGTAGATGTCATTAATACTTCATAAGTATCAAATATCTCAAATACGAAACACCTTTAGTACATTATCTATATATTTGGGCTTTGAATTGTGAACAACTTCTAATTTATCTCTATAAATCTAATCCTCATAATTGAGTTGTTACCTTTTTATATACGACAAGAGTTGTTTTTGGACAATTATGTTTTCAATAATTAAAAGTTAGAATTGTTATTCTCTAGGAGCAATATGTCTCCACATACTCCCATTAAAGAGGACAACTATAATCCCATTAACCTTCTTGCAGATATCATAAATTCACAATCATCTCCAAAACAAACTCTTTGAATTCATTATGAAAGTGAATATCTTTTCAACTATACATCAAATATATCAACAAAGACACTAGTTCCAATTACATGTACTTTCATGAGTATTTAACTTTTCAAATTTCATCTTACTCCCACAACTTATCTTGAGAACCATTCTCCTATTAGTATACATTGAAACAAATAAATTTTTTCATCAAGTTTGTAAGATTATGTCCAACCTTTTGGATATCCTATAACCTTTTATTACCTATCTTAGT
>JAOQMP010000001.1:4735745-4747322 GCA_027563575.1 Erythroxylum pedicellare
TCTATTGATTTTATAGTTTTGGATATGGAGGATGATGTCAAGGTTAATATGACCCTAAGGAAAATTTTCCTAAATATTGCTAAGGCAACTGTAGATGTATATCACACGAACTTAATTTTAAGGAAAGAGGAAGAGGAAGTCATTTTTAGGATATCCAAAACCATAAACATATCTTTTATAAAAATGAAATTTATTTCTATTTAAAAGCGATTAATTCAATATGGTATAAACTTAACTTCATCTAAGAAGTCGAAAGGTATATAAATGTGTGAGGTTTATTATATGATTAATTGGAACTTAGGTCACGAAGCAATGTCATTGTGCCATGGACGTGCTTGGATGGACTATGCACATCGATGGCTTGGGATATTAAATTGGAAGGCTTATAAGGACACTTGGATTTATAATGCAATGATGTGGTGACACATGCCAAAAAGCATACAAGTAATGGCCTAATAAAGTGAAAGCATTACCTAACAAAGTGGGAACACTTCTTCAAGTTGTGAGAAAATGAGTTAAATGACGTTGCTATATAAAGGCATTTTCTAGATACTTATTCCATGTGTAAAAGTGAGGTTAGTGACTTAAAGTGGATACCACCATACTAATTTAGTGAAGTTAGTGAAAAAAGTAGCAACTCCTTACTAATTTGTTTGAGTTAGTGAAGAAAGTAGGTATTTAGCTTATTTGATCACTAAATTCTCATAAGTCTATATAAAGACATTTTTGTAGTATATTTGTAAGTGGAACATGGTACATTCAATTATCTCTAAGAGAACTAAAAATTTTGAGAGAAAGTTCTTTGTAAAAGTTTTAAATAAGGAGTTATTCTGAATGGTATCTTGTAAAGTTTAATAGAACCGTAAGGGTGTATTAGTTTCACAAACTCTTTGAATTATGACAATCGTTTCTAGCACAATCAAAAACCAGAAGAATTAAAATGCAACAAAATAAATGAACACTAATATTTGTTAATGCAGTTCGACATACCTTGTCTACATTCTGTAGGTCCCTCACCTAGCTTAATACTTTTATTAAAGGACAACGATAATTTTACATAAGGCTTTAGTAAGTCAACTCCACTTAACCCTTGACACTACCACTCATCCTCATTACCCGTGAAAGTGATTCACACCCAATAATATGACCGACTCATGTTAACCTCAATAGAGGATTTTTCTTAACAATCTTTTGAAATAAGAACGGTGAATAAATCACTCAAGTGATTAAACAAACAACTAAACACTCAAGATGACACTTGACAAAAAGACAAGGAATAATTTCTTGCACAATCACAAAACCATGAGCAACTGAATAATCATGCAGGTATCATCAATAAACTTCCATTCCATGCACACTATCTTTAAGCCCACAATAATTCCTTTCAAACACGAGGTTTAAGCACATAACAATATATCTCCAGCTATGCCCCAATTTTCTTAACACTAAAAGCTATGTAATCTGCCTATTCACCAACGATAAAATACACTAAGATGCAAATCAAGAATGAATTACAAGCCAAGTAACTCACGTGGATATTTAGCAGAAACAATATCACACACGATACACCAAATAAACGCGCAATAAGAACGTCACCAAGTCAAGCATGATTCAAGTGCAGGAGTTGGGTCACTCCTGCATCAACACACTGTTAGTTGTCTCCAATTTTCCTCACACTTGGCAACGTCACACACATGCCTTCCTCAAAACATTAAGAATATCCAGATCAAAGACCGCACACTTTTTGCACTTTCATTCAACATAAACATTCATAAAAAAGAACCTACCAAATCACTATCGTAATTGTTTCCAAGAGACAAACACCTAGTTACCTATGCAAATAGGGAAAAAACTAGAAAAATTCATGCCAACATCCACCAAGAAAAGAATCTTAGATCACTCACATATCTACTTCAAAGAACAGAGTCAAGAAGTACTAAAATTCAAAACCTAGAAACCTTCACGCCACCTTCACACACGTCATCTTGCATTATCCATATCTTAAAAAGAAAAGTGATCCACTGCAATCTTCATTCAAGATGGACTTCTATTTGTGCAACAACACTTATCCAAGAAGCCAATTTAAATAAGACTTCTTAATTTGTGTTTTTAACCATTATTTAAATATCTAATTATCAAAAATGCAAAAATTAAAATAATTAGACATAGTGAATATCCTAGTAATTTCCCCTTTTTTGACATTTTTGTCACAAATAGAAACTTCCCTTAAATCTCATAATCGAATATATAAAAGTATTGAAGTTACAATACTCCCCCTTAATCGAAGGTCCACATAGATAAAAATAGCCAAGTACAAACCCAAATTCAAGTCATCTCCCCCTTTGGGACAAAGGATGTCAAAAAGAAAAATCAAGGAGCATCGGAGGACCGAAGAACCCATTGCTTCAACTGGCGAAGAGCATCAAGACCCATTTGAAAAATACCTTCAATCCTCTCAATTTCAGTGAACAAAGATGCATAAGAATTGACAAAGGAGGTTCTCGAGGCATCTGAAGGACCAAGTGTAGTGTATGGCAAATTGACAACCTGTGGTTGCTTGAAAATTCTAGCCGATATGTTCATTAAGGTCGCTAGTTCAAGTGTACTTGTCTCCAACCGAGGAACACCATTTGCATATAAAAATTGAGAAATTAAGCAAGGAAAGTAAAGCAGATAATGTGTCTTACCTCGAATAGCCAACGTAGCTTCAATTATGAATTGCCCCAAATTGAAGTTCACTTCGGTAGCGATGCCATAGAGCAGTTTAGCCTGTGCTAGATAAACAAAGACAACATGTGTACTAGGCATCCAGTTAGCTAAAACTAATTTATAAAAAACAAATTACTTTTGAGTCAACATGGATGAGCGTAGCCATAGACTAGATGGCCAAACAGATAACTTTCCTCAGGTTAACACAATAGCTATTTGATCATTAGAAATGGTCCAATTATCATCATAAATCTAATCCCCAATTACATTATCAAACCTCATGAATATATTCAATCTGTCAGCATCAAACTGTATCACCCTACTTTGGACATATACTAATTTATAACTCATAGCAGTATCAGATAATAAGTCACCAGGGAGATTGCAGTATAATTCTTTCACCAATTCAATATTTCATAATGTTCATGAAGTAATGCAGCTTGCAGTAGTGTTCTCTTACATAGTAAAGTATCTAGTCGGTACCACTAAAATTCATCTAAGTTAATAGGGTAATCTAGTACTAAACTAATGTCAGTGAACATCTCCCATTTCTGCTTAGTTTTAGGTGAATAGAATTTGAATGAAACTGCAGTTTCTACTGTCAACCAAGAAGATGGAACTCGTCGAGGTGGGCAGACTATTTTCCTAGCTCAATATTTCTTCTTCTTTTGAGGGACCGAAGGAGGAGCAGTCAGTGGAGCAACATTAGTAAGATCCTCGTCGGAATCAAATGATGAGTCTTTAATCATTGAATACAACACTAACATAGTGTCATCACTTTCTGGTGCATAATCCCGAACTAAGGTGGATTCAAGAATTTCAATAGGAGCAATTGAGGACGACCCAGTCCTGGAAACTTTCCTTCCATGGGTTGGGTTCAATAGTAAATGGTTGGATTGACATGTGGGAGCAATAGTCAGTTTTTACACACCCGAGGAGAGGGATTTGTCTTTATTCTTGACCATTTTGTTAAAGAACAACAAAGACCTAAACAAAATCAACAAATGGCATAATCGTTAAGTGAAAAAGAGTAGTATTATGGAGAGAAGTCCAAGTTGCAGAGTTAGAATCCACACGGTTGAGAAGAGATGAGTCTTCAATGACATCCCAAGAATCCCACACAGGTGCTAATTCCATAGTGGAGAAGTCTTCAATGCAATCACGTGGGTGCTTGGGTGCTTGAAGGTCAATATAGATGAGAAAGGGATGAGATGCGTAGGCAGTGGCAGGAAGATGACTTAGGGATTTTTAATCCCTCTGGATAAAAATGCAACGTTTCATTTTTCCCCTTTTTATAACTTTTCAATCATTTTTTAAAAAGGAAAATAATACATCAATAATGTAAAACACGAAGTCCCAAAGCCCTTCGAAGAAGTTCAAACCTGACTACGTCAAGAGGTTTAGTAAAGATGTCCACCAGAGTCTTTTCCATAGACATATATGAGAGGGTGGCTACTTTGTTCTCCACAAGCTCTCGAAGAAAATGATACGTCAAATCGATAAGCTTCATTTGTGAATGCTGAATTAGATTCTTCGAGATTTCTATTGCACTCTTGTTATCACATAGGATTGTCAGTACATCCTGATCAATTCCATAATCTTCTAACATCTGTTTCATCCAAAGAAGTTGCAAACAACAACTTCCTGCAGCAATATATTCTACTTCTACGGTTCATAATGAAATTGAAAATTTCTTTTTATTATACCAAGAAATTAGATTGTTACTAAGGAAGAAACAACTTCCTAAAGTGCTTGTTATATCGTCTAGATTTCTAGCCCAATCTGCATCACTATACCTAAGTAGGTAGGATGTAAAGTCACAAGTATACCAAATTCCAAATTCAAACGTATCACTTATATTCCCTGATGGGCCCTCTTTACTGCTGTCAAATGTGTATCTTTTGGATTGGCTTGGTAGCGAGCACATCCTTCGATGCTGTAGCATATGTCTGGTCTACTTACTGTTAAATACAATAGGCTCCCAATAATGTTTCGACAAAGTCTAACATCAACATTTTTTCCGTTCTCATCTTTACTTAACTTCGTAGAAACATTCATAGGTGTTCTCGTATGTCTAACATCCTCAAGTCCAAACTTTTTTATTAAGTTCTTTATAAATTTGGTTTGAGATAAGAAGATGCCATCTTTTACTTGTTCGCTTTGCAAACCCATAAAGCAGTTCAACTCATCGACCATACTCATCTCAAATTCTTATGTCATTAATTCAACAAAGTCATCTACCACCTTAGGATGACTGGAGCCAAATACAATATCGTCAACATAAATCTAAGCTATCATCAATTCATATATAATTTTCTTTATAAATAGAGTTTTGCCAACATTACCTTATTTGTAGCCTTTCTTGATGAGATATTGTGTGAGTCTTTCATACCAAGCCTTTGGCACTTGTTTAAGACCGTAAAGTGCTTTCTTCAACTTAAACATATGATTTGCATGAACTGAATCAATAAATCCTTTCGATTGTTCAACATATACCTCTTCTTGTATAAACCCATTTAAAAAGGCACTCTTCACATCCATATGATAAAGCTTGAAGCCCTTCATACATGCTATACCCAACAACAGTCTAATAGACTTTGGTGTTTAGTGCAAAGGTTTCTTCAAAGTCTATTCCTTCAATATGAGAATATCCTTAAGACACTAACCTTGCTTTATTTCTGGTTACGCTGCCCTTTTTATATGTTTCATTGCGAAATACCCATTTCATTCCAATTACATTCACATCCGATGGTCTTAGCACCAATTCCCATACATTATTTCATACAAATTGAGTCAATTCTTCTTGCATAGCTGTTATCCAAAACTCATCTTGTAAAGCTTCTTTAATATTTTTAGGCTTGACTAAAGAGGTGTAACATAAATATCCTGCAATTTCTCGGTAATCAACTCTTTTTCTTTCTCATGTTTTTATTCTTTCGCTGACATCACTAATAACATTTTCTAATGGATGACTTCTTCTGTTTCATGATGAAGGATCCCGGTTTCGATTAGTTTCTCTCAAGTTTTGACTATTTAATGGGGCTATTTTCGCATCAAGTTTCTTGGAAGATCCCTCATTCGAAGTAATTTCCAATTCTTTAGTTTCTGCGGTTACTTTCTCAACAACAACTAACTGCAGATCTGGGCAATTTCTGGTTGTAGTATCGTTGCTTGTTTGAGCTAGTTCATAAGACCAGTTTCGTATGCTTTCTTCTGCCCCTTGTAGTATACACTTGAGATACATCATCTATCACCACATTTATAGATTCTAACACTTTCTTGGTTCTTTGATTAGACACTCGATATGCTTTTCTATGAGTTGAACAACTAATAAAGATCCCTTCATCACTTTTGCTCTTGAATTTTTCAAGTTGTTCCCGATCTCTAAGAAGGTAGCATCTACTCCAAACATATGAAAGTAACTCACAGCTGTTTTCTTTCATTTCCAAATTTCATAAGATGTCTTGTTCAAGATGTTTCTAAGATAAACTTTGTTACATATGTAGCATATTGTGCTGATTGCTTTGGCCCAAAGTCGCATAGACATCTTCTACCATTCAACATAGATCTGGCCATTTCTTGAAGAGTTTTATTTTTCCTTTCGACAACTCCATTTTGTTGTGGAGTTTTAGGTGTTGAAAATTCTTATATGATGCCATATTCATCACAAAACTCATTAAAGCTTGCATTCTCAAATTCCCTTCCATGATCTGACCAAATTCTCAACACTGCCATATTTTTTAGATTCATAACTTACATACATAGGCTTCTAAAGGCCTTGAAAGCATCTAATTTTTCTCTAAAAAATGATACCTAAGTGTATTTAGAGTAGTCATCAACACACGTTAGAAAGTATCTTATCCCACTAATGGTATCATGTTGTATTGGACCAACCAAATCCATATGAATTAACTCAAGTATATGTGAGGAAGTAACATATCTGATCTTTTTATATGGCACTCTAATTTGCTTACCCATGTGACATGCACTACATAACGATTTGTCTTCTTTGTTCATTGAGGGTAAACCTTTCACCGCTTCCAATTTCTTTAACTTACTAATGAGCTTATAATTGTTATGTCTAAGCTTTTGATGTCATAGCTCGATATTATTGTAGTGAGAGGTTAAATTGCAGGTTTTGGTGACCTGTAGCATATAGCAATTGTCTGCTGATCATTTGCCACTCACAATTCTTTCTCCTTGCTCAGTTAGCACTCTACATTCAACACTTGTAAATTTAACTAATAAACCATCATAACAAAGTTAGCTTATACTTAACAAATTGGCTTTTTGTCCATCGACATGGAGTACATTTTTGAGATATGGCAGTCCATCCACATTTAATGTCCCTCAACTAACTACCAAGGCCTTCTTTCCATCTCCAAATTCACATGTCCATCCATTCAGCTTTGATAATTAGATAAGTAACTCTTTTCTCCTGTCATATGACGTGAATATTCACTCTCAGAATACCAATCATTCTCTGAAGTCGCCTTCATAGATTTAAGAGTTACGAGAGCCTGCAATTGACTCTTTTTAACCTAAGTGTGCTTCAAAATTATGAACTGATGTTGGAAATTGTGTGAGGAATGAATGCTCCTTCGATTTTGGGTTCTTTGAAACAACATCTATAGTAACTTGTAACACCTTAGTCTTATTTGTCCGATAACTCTGCAAAAATGACACATAGGGACAAATCTCTGATTTTTCTTCAAAATTTCTTCTAGGACATATCTGGACACATTAATTTTCTCATCATTCACTTTTATAGCCAATGCCTTGAAGATCCCTTTTTATCTTACCGATTTCCAATAATTTTTCTAACTTCTCTGTACCACCATTTAACATCCTCAATCTCCATGCCACCATTTAACATCCTCAATTAAATTTTCAGTGCTGACCAATTTTAGTTTTGCTTCATTAAGTCCAGCTAGTGTCAATATCAATTTTTTCTCTAAGTCATGAATAACGTTCTTCATAAATAAGTTTTCTTCATTTAACTTTTCTTTTTTTTTACATGTTTGCACCCATTTTGGATACATTAATTTGTAAGCTTTGTAAATGTTCTCCTTTTCATCACTTGAACCACTGACATCACCGTTATAATCTAAGATTGACCTTTGATCTGATTTGTCTACATTTTTCTCAAAATTTTCAGATTTGCTCACTTTTTCATTATCAGTTACTTCCTTCTTAGTTACCATTAAGCAGGTAATTGGACTTTTGTTGTACAAAGCAACTAACGCAGCATTGTTCACAATATCTTCTTCGCTACCATACTCACTTTCGGATTCATTCTCGCTCTAAATGCTGATAAAGGATTTCCCTTTTCTCTTCTTCAGGGTATTAACTCATTCTGTTTGCACATGTCTGAAGCCTTGACACTTATGGCGTTGAATTCTCCTCACTTTTCTTTCACCCTTTTGAGTTTTAAATCATTTTTTGAAGCTGTTGTTTAATATACTCCCATCATTTTACCTGAATTTGGGTCTATCCCTTTTCACTCTTTTCAACCACTTACTAAAATTTTGTGTTAACAAAACCATATCCTCGTTCTCATTGGAATCATCTTCTATATCATTTATAGCCTTTCTGGTTTTAGCTTGTAGTGTCAATCCTTTGCTCTTTTTTTGTTTACTCCTCAACAAATTCATTTCAAAATTGGTAAGAATCTCAATTACCTTCTCCAACGACAAGTCATTAATGTCATGAACCTCCTTGATTGCTGCAATTTTTGGAATAAATCTTGGAGTTAGTGATCACATCATCTTCTTTACCAATTTTAGGTTAAAGTCTTTCTTCCCAAGTTGATGTAGTTAATTTGTGATATCACGCAATCTCTCATAGAAATCTCCAATTGTCTCACTATCATCCATGTTCAGTTCTTCAAACCTTACAACTAACATCAAAAGTTTTGAGGCTATCACAGATTCTGATCCCTCATGTATAGTTTGCAAAGTATCCTATACTTTTTTAGCCAATTCCAGGCTGATATCATTGTGAAATGACCTTCATCCACAGCACTAAAAATGGCATGCATGGCTTGAGAATTTCCAAGGGCTCTCTCTTCTTCAATTCTTATCCATTTAGATGGATCTTTTAGTTTTATTTCTCCCTTTTCATCAGTTATCACTGGATGTGTCCAGTTATGTAGCACTGAATTCCATGCCTTTGCTCCTTGTGCCTTAATAAAAACTCTCATACATGCTTTCCATGCAGGATAGTTAAAACCATCCAACAGTGGTGGCCTGGTAATCGATGCACCTTCTCTTGTAGCCATGTTTCCGAAATGCAGATCTGCACTAACTTGTTGTACCAAGTTCTGATTAGGTGACCTTTCTCTGATTCCAATTGATACAACTGTAGGGGTGTATTAGTTTCGCAAACTCTTTGAATTACATAAATCGTTTCTAGCACAATCAAAAGCTGGAAGAATTAAAATGCAATAAAATAAATAAACACCAATATTTGTTAATGCAGTTCTGGACACTTTACCTATGTCTATGGGGCCCTCACCCAGCTTAATACTTTCATCAAAGGAAAATAATGGTTTTACATAAGGCTTTAATAACCTGACTCCACTTAACCCTTGACTTTACCATCTGTCCTCACTACCAATAAAAGTGATTCACACTCAATAACACAACCAACTCGTTTTAACCTTAACAGAGGATTTTTCTCAACAATCTTTTGAAATAAGAATAGTGAATAAATCACTCAAGTGATTAAATAAATAACTCAACACTCAAGAAGACATTTTACAAAAAGATAACGAATAATTTATTGCACAATCATGAAACCATGAGCAATTAAATAATCACGCAGGTATCATCACTAGACTTCCAGTTCATGCACGTTATCCTTCAGCCCATAATAATGACTTTCAAACACGAAGGTTCAAGCATATAACAAGATATCTCCAGCTATGCCCCAATTTTCTGAACATTAAAAGCCCTATGAACTGTCGATTCACCAACGATAAAATGCACCAAGATACAGATCAAGAATGACTTACAAGCCAAGTGACTCACGTGTATATTTAGTAGAAACAAGATCACACACGATACACTAAATAAACTCCCAGCAAGAACTTCACCAAGTTAAGCACGATTCAAGTACAAGAGCTGAGTCACGCCTACATCAACACACCTTCGATTGTTTATAATTTTCTTCACACTTGACAATGTCACACACACGTCTTCCTCAAAACAGTAAGAATCTTCAGATCAAAGACCACACACTATTTGCTCTTTCATTCAACATAAACATTCATCAGAAAGAACCTCACCAAATCATTGACCTAATTGTTGCCAAGAGACAAACGCCCAATTATCCATGCAAATAGGACAAAAACTAGAAAAATTCATGCCAACATCCACTAAGAAAAGAATCCCAGATCACTCACCTATCTACTTCAAAGAACATAATCATGCAGCGGTAAAATTCAAGACCTGGAAACCTTTACGCCATCAAAAATGTCATCTTGCATTATCCATATCTCAAAAAGAAACATGATCTAATGCAATCTTCATTCAAGATGGACTTCTATTTTTACAACAGCACTTATCCAAAAAGCCAATTTAAATAAGACTTTTTGATTTATATTTTTAATCATTATCTAAATATCTAATAATAAAATGTTAAATTTAAAATAATAAGATATAGTGAATATCCTAACAGAGTTCTTCAAGTTAGAAGGAACTCGAATTCTTTTATATTGTATCTTTGACATTGTGATGTGGCCATGAGTTTTGTGATACCGGTACTTGATGAGAAAGTAGGTGGCTCTCAAACACATGGTCTAGCAGATCATTTTTTGGAGCTTGTATAATTGCCCTGATATTGGTGCTATGAACAAGGGAATGGACTTAGTTCAAATTAATTTGATCGGGATATCATCACGTAGCCAAGTAGGTGGCTTGCTTGGTTTATCTCTTTGAACACAAATGGGAGACCCTAGAAAAGAAAGATGATAAAATTAGTACCGAGAGCATTGAGCAATACATGAGATATTGAAGTTACCTTCGAGCAGCAATTTCATGGCCCCAAAAAAAAAGCTCCATTGGGATTTTTCTGGAACCTTTTCCCTTTTGGTTTTTTCCAGCACTGCAAAATAAGCATGACAATTTGACCAACCCAACTAGAACCGGTACAAAGTCAGTAGATTAGGCTTTGCTTAATTGAGCTCAGCTAGGCATGGCTCAACTCAAAACCTAACATGATGGACCTTGAATTTTTTTTAATTATCATTGATTTATTTGTTTCATTATTTAGAATTAAGCCTATTATTTTAGGGAGCCTAAGTAGCAATTAGAATTTATAATAGAGAAGTTAGAATTAAGTTAGGGTACTATGGTGTTACATGGATTAAAAGGGGGTTAGAAGACATAAAAGACAAAAAGAAGGGTAAAATTGGGAGAACAAAGAAAATTAGGGGTAATTTTGGAAGAAAAGAACAAAATTGTGTCTTGAGTTAGAAGAAGAGAGAAGAATCATGGAAGAGAGAAAGAGAGAAGAGAAAACTCAGGAAAGGAAGAAAGAAGAGAGAAAAATGTGGGAGAAGAAAGAAGAAGAAGAATCGTGGGGGAAGCTAAGATAGAAGGAGAAAACGTGGAAAGAAGAGAAATTAAGCTTGTTAGAGGTAACAATCTTCATCTTTCTTCTTGCTTTGATGAGAAAGGGAGAATAGGGTTTTATGTTGGAAAATAATGTGAGAAAGAAGAAACCCATTTGATTTTCGTGAGTTTTTGAATTAAGATTGGTTTTGCTAGTTAGATGAATTATGGGTAGGTTAGGTTTAAGTTTAATTTTATCATTTTTTATTTTTGAAGTTTTATGAATTTTCATTTGAATTTGGATTGAATGAAA
>JAOQMP010000001.1:4764159-4775375 GCA_027563575.1 Erythroxylum pedicellare
AACTTTATTCGTCACTACTTTATATTATTTGTGTCAACAAACTTGTCATAAATAAGTTTAGTTGTTGTGACCATATAGTATTGTCACACATTTGATAGATTTTAGTGTTGGCAATTTTGTCACAATAAAATGAAGTACTGTTACGACTTAATTTGTCACTACTTTATATTATTTGTGACGATAAACTTGTCATAAATATGTATAGTTATTGTCGCCATATAATTTTGTCACATATTTAACAAGTTTTAGTGTCAATATTTGTGTCACAAAAGTGTTGCATAATTATGACCATTTTTAAATTAGTCACTATTTCATTAGTGACAAAGGTATTTGTGACAGGAAGTGATGACTACAAAGATTGGACATTATTAATAATAGTGACAAATATTACTGCTTTTAGTGACAACTTTTACTTTCACTAAAAATCCAATTTCTTGTGGTGAGTCCTTCTCATCATCACTACTACTTATATACTTTGAAATAAGTATTTCTTTGATCATTATTTTAAGCTTTGTCAACTGTCTTTTAATAAGGTCTAATTTTTATTCATTACATTCTAATTTTTTCTTCAGTATGCTATATCATTTCTTCAATACGATCTAACTTTTCTTCATTTTGTTGTAATTTAGCTTTAAGCGACTGGTTCTCCTCTTAAAGCGTCATTACATATGTTGGTCGTGATGAGGAAGAACCAATTGACTTAGGGCCAAACCCAAGACCTTTGATGTAGCCTAATCTTATACCAAGGACATTGTTGTAAATGTAATCTATATTTGACTCATTTTCATCAGACAATGATCTTTGCAACAACTCCTATATCTTATTCTATTTTTAAAAAATCAATATTTAATTCAAATATAATTAGTGAGCACTACATAAATAAATAAACTTAAAAATTAAACAACATTTTATACTTTCATAATTATTCTACGCTTCATCAGATGTCCAACCTTCACCTTCCTTGTATTGTGTTATTTTGTAGAGTGTAATCCTATCACAATCTTGTCCATGTAGTTCTTTATCACTCTATTTTATGAAAAAATAATTAAAAATACAATAAATAATATTGTATTTACTGTTATAATTATGATTTCTAACCAAAGAACTTATAAATTCATTTCATATGATAATAAATGATTTGGAGCCAGCGTTGTGAAGAGTTTTCATTTTTGGCCTGTTAACCTTAGCTTTCTCACATTTTTCCTAAAAAAGAAATATTCATTAAATTGTGTAACAATATTAATGAAAGCAAATGTGAGGAGAAAGAAGACAAATCTTAACACTGGAAAATGCCCAATAATCACACATTTGACTCCAATTTTCTTGATACATTCGTTTAGGAACATGTCTCCTTACCCCCTCATCAGAAGGAAAAGATTTATAGTATTTATGCAGCCGATAACGATGGTCATTGGCTCTTTGTTTCAACAGTAAGGTCACAAAACTTGAAACTTTAGGCTTATTGATATCGACGATATTAAGCTTCATTTATGAATAACAAGTAAAAGTTAAATTAATATTTAAATAAGTAAAACAAAATTGCATACATTTAATTTAATTAAAAAATTACTGAAACTTTTTCCAAAGTATTCTCTTTCAAATTTTCTTGCTTTAACTACTTAGTGTGCTAAAGGTAAGGCAATTTAATCCTCACAGTGACCCCTAACTCATTAGACAATTTTACCGATTGAATCTTGACCTTGCGAAGTATCAAAATGAACAGACAATTTGTTGTTCATTGCAACATTCATGCATTGCAACTCAGAACCTTTAGTGATATCTTTACCTCTTTTTTTGATATCAGTATTAGAACCTAACAATAAAAGAAAAATGATAAGATAAAACACATTAAACATGTAAATATATATTTGAGTAGAAGTCTAATTAAGGTGTTAAAGTTTAAAAGACTTGAAGAACCTTCAGCACTAGTTGAGGTCGATAGAGGTTGCTCTTGACTGACTTCATTGGTGGTTGAAGTTGTTTGTTGTTAAATATGGTAAAATTCATCTAGTTATCATAACTCAAATATTAACTTTTCGCAAAACCATAACTCAAACATGAACATTTCGCATAAACATAACTCAAACACTAACTTTCCTCATTAACATAAGTCCAACATCAATATTATGCATTAACATCAGTCAAACATGAACATGCCATATAACATAAGTCAAATATGAATTTTCCACAAAAACATAAGTCAAACATGAACATTTCATATAAACATAACTCAAACAACAACATTTGCATTAAAATAAGTCAACAATACGTATTAACATAAGTGAAATATCAATAATACACATTAACATGACTTTAGCATAAACAATACATTTGAAACAATATGAACAATATATTTACATTCAATTATCATGATAAACATTTTGAAAATCATCATCATTAATTACATTATGATTGGACTCTTCATCACTAATATATTTGACCAAAGTATCATCACTGATATATAACTAATCCTCAGTATAGTCTTCATCTCTTTCTATGATAAGATTGGCTTGTATTTCATCCACTTGTACTAAATTGGAATCAACATCTCTCATGTGGAATGATGATATATTTGCATCTTTTATTCAAATAACTTTATTATTCAACTTCGATTCAATCTCTTGATATATTTCATCTCCATCCTCAGTCATTAGGCCATTATCCCTTTCACAAAAATCGAAGAGAATTAGGTGTTGAAACTTTTGAACAACCTTTTAATTGATGCCCAATACAGTAATAGAAAACTTGTTTCACTTAACTTACAAAGATATAAGGGGTCATTATCATACCATGTCTTACTAACATAGATGCTTATAATATTCTTATTCACTTTCATGTTAGTAAGATTAAACCATTTGCACTTAAATAGAATAACTTTCTTATCTTGATGTAGTACAACTATATTATTTCAAAGATGAAACCATAGAAGTCAATAAAATCAACCTCATGACATCCCTCAACAACAATCCCATAATTTTAGTTTCTAAGTTGACTGTCTCGATCTTGTATATGAAATCTGCCCTATTAACAATGCAACCTGAATATTTTTTCCTACATATATAAGGCCCACATGCCAAATAATATAATAATGAGTTTCTAATTTACTACTAAAGAAGGTATCAATACTAGTTCGTTTACTATGTTTGCATTCAAACAAAACTATGGTACGTGGTGTTGTTTACACCTGTGAACTGAGAAAAAACTTTCCATTATGACTTCTAGGCTTATAGAATATTTCATTGATAAGCCTCATCAGAACTGCATTATAGGTTTTCAGCCTATATAACAACCTAAGAGTTTATTAGGCCTCAAATCATTGTGACATTAATTGGGAGTTTGGAAGTTACTACTAAAGAAGGTATCAGTACTAGTTCGTACAATTTTACAAAACCAACCCCTCCTTTACATTCACACAAAACCCAAATATAAATATTTGTACTATTAAACATAAAAATATGGTAGAAATTAATTAGTTAGACAACTTACCTATTTAGAGACAACCGTAGAGTACAAATAAGAAGGATTATATTGGAGGATTATTGGCACTCTTCAATATAAAACTCGACCTGTGACATAATACACATATTAAAGCAATCACCTTTATTACTACAAAATTAAAGAGGTTTAAAGAAAAAGAAATTCTTTAAACAAATTTAAGGAAGGTATCGTCAATTTAAAATCCAAAAATTCTCACAAAAGAAATGACAAGAAAAAGAAGAATGATAATAACAAGAAGAAAGTTCTTAAAGCATTAACTTGGGATGATTTAAGTGATTATGAAACTGGACATCCAAAAAGAGAAATATCTTAAATTTTATTTATTGTAAGTAATGATAAGGATGTAGTTAAGATAACAACGTTGAATTAACTTATAAGTTAGAAATTATAGGCATTAAAGGAAGAAACTATCTTCAAAAACTAAAAGAAACTCAAAATATTAAGCCTGAATATATATGGAAAAATGAAAAGGTAAAAATGCAGATTGTATATTATCAAAGTATCAAAAAATGTGAATATTATAAATAATGAAAACTTTTAAGCATTAAAAATTGAGAAAGAAATATTGAACAAGAAGGTCAAAATTTATTAAGGGATGTGGAACATTACAAAGCATTTTAGGAGTTTGAATATTTTCCAAAAATAATCATATGATTAGGTATAGTTATAGGTGTGTATCTAACACCAAGATTGCATTTTCAAAGTGAAAAAACATGTATAATGAATAAATTTACCTAAGATGGTGAAAACATATGTATACTACATTTTCATCTATACATTTGTGTAAGCTCTCAATTTATACTTATTTTTAATCATTACCAAAGAAAGAATTAAGCTTAAACCTATTATAGGATGTCATATGATAATACCATAATTCACATCCCTTGTAAGCATGAAAGCAAGTTAATGAACCTGTCACACCTTCAATTTTTTTTGACCATATATGCAAATATTTTATAAGGACAATCATCCACAATATCATCAAAATATAAACAAATACCTAACAAAAACAATAGAGATTCATATTTACCAATATAAAGTAATTTAAGTTATAAATTTTATACGATGACAAGGAGAATGTTAATTTATGTAGTTCTCTAAAAAAAAATCCTTATAGAAACTTAATGGTGTTTCTTTAAGATAAGGAATAATAATTTTTAGATAATACATGTAACCTGTGCTCACTCATATGTCCCAAATGTGTATGCCAAAGCATTGAAGATTCTAACTTTGTTTTGTATATAGTTGTTTCTCCTATTATAATCTCACTATTCCACGTGTATAATTTTCCAACAAACTATGCATTTTCTACTTTCATAATGCCTATAGTTATTTTCTGATGATGAATTCCATTGGTTAACTTTAAACCACGTTTATTAAACACTTTTGTAAATAAAAGACTTCTTTAAAATTTTAAAACATTTTAGGCATTAGAAATTGTTCATATACATCCATCATTTATAATCAACGTAACAAACAATTCATCAAATATTTTAATACACCTACATAAGTAGAACACTCCCATCATTTATAATCAATGTAACAGGCAATTCATTAAATAGCTTACATGCATCATAAATTCATCCCAATATTACAATCAAAATCATGTCTTTCCCCTTCCATCACTAACATTAATACATTCAATACAAATTCCAATCACATACAACCCAAATCAAACAATAAAACTCAATATATTAACCCGTAATACATCCAACATGACACGACCATCCAAGCAAGTACAAAAGAAATAAAAAATAAACACCTGACGATGTACCTACATGAGGAGAGAATACAAAACCACACCAGAGAAGACATAACCACACCACGAAGAAGAAGGTCATCCAAAGAAGATGGAAGGTCATTGATGCTAAGGAGAGAACGAAGAAAACAACAAACAAGCATGAGAGGGAAAAGAGTGGGGAAAAAAATAAGGAGGTGAGTGTCAAGGTATCTATTAAATAGATACTAAAAGTGACATCGTTTGTCTCGTTTAATTTTTTTAAAAATGTTCAATACATTTGACGACACCTCCTACAACGTTGCCATATGTCTGTATGGAATCAAACTTTTAGCGACTCTTACACATATTTGTCGGTAAATGTCTTTTTTTTCGACAAACTTGTGAAACAGTCGCCAAATGTTAATATGTTGTCATTCTTTTACCAACTTTTTAGTAGTTTGTCACTAAATATAAGCTTTGGCGATGAATTTCTAAAATAGTCGCCAAATCTTTATACTTTGTACATTTTCTATTTTCCTTTAATATATAAATAATATAAAATTGTTTACAGTTTATATATAGTAAATAGAGTTTTGTGACACCATTTATATACTCTCAAATAGTATGTTTTAAAAGACATTAATAAGAAAATTTAATTTATTTTAAATTTTATATTTATAGAATTTCCCCTTTATAATATAAATTTTGTAAAAAAATGTAACCCAATTTATAATTAGTAATTGGAGTTTTGTCACACCACATAAGATTGTGAAATCATATATTTTAAAAGACATTAATAACCAAAATTTATTTATGTAATAAAAATTAATTTTGTGTTGTTTGTCATATTATTTTTTAAATAACTTTATTGTTAACTAAATTTATTTTTACACTTACAATCATTATCAATAATATTTAATTATATTATTAAGAATATCATATTAATATTTAATATTGATTTCCATTTTTACATTATTGTAATTATTTTTTAATTACATTGCAGTACATATAATTATATATGGTAATTAATATAATGTTATCTTCATTTCATTACCATTTGGTGACTATTATGAACATTAATGCCAAATGGTAATTTATTCCTTGCATATTCGAAGGTGACATTATTTTGTTTAACAAGAAACAATGTTGTTTTCTACTAGGTTTTTAACACCAAAATGAACGTCTCTTTATTTTTGTGTTAGCCATCAACATTCCTCTTCATTCACTATCTAATAAGCGTCGTCCCCTTTGTTGTTGTAACATCCCATGTTCGGGGCTAGACCCCAGAATTGTGAAATGAGTGTACTATGAGAAATTAGAAGTGCATTGCATGCTCATGCATCATTGTATATTAACACTCATGTGTATATTTATTGTAGGGTTTTAAAATAATTGTTCATGCATTTATTGACATTTTTTGGGTGTAATTGACAGAATGATGTGATTTAAAATGTGAATTGTGATTTATTGGTGGTAGTAAAAATTTATGTAGAAACTGATAGTATTATTTTGAAATTTTTGTGAATTTTAGGAATTTCTAAAATTTAGAATATTTTTGGACTAGGAAAAATATTGAAATATGGACCAATTAGAGTGTTACACGTGGATTGACTAAATTGATGAAAAATGACTTGCATGTATAGTGACACGTGGACTGTTTAATAAGTGACAAATGTAATACATGCACAAGGACACGTAGTACATGTTTTATGTGGAAGAATCAGTATAGCTCTATCTTACTATTTTGTTCTTCACTGAAAGTATAGCTTTCAAAACTCACTTTATGTTTACTCATCACCAAACAAGTTGTTGATTTTGTATCATTGATTCACTCTCACTGCTAGAATCCTTGCTGAATCAAGTAAGTGGTCCTTAATGATGGTTTAACATTCATAAATGAATACATGTATAAGTAAGAAGTGTAGTTACAGTGAATGAAGTATGAAAATATCTATACTCTGTTTTGTCATGTGGTTTCACTGTTGAAATGCGAGAATCAGTGAATTGTTTATAGAGATTGATTTAAATGAGTTTAACGATATGAAATGAAGATTTGGTGAGGTCATGATATAGAGTTGATAAAATGATAAATTTATAATGAAATGAAAGGCTAGAAATGTGGAAAAAATTTATTAGATGAAAGTAGTTAGAGAATAAAATGCAGAAACTGGATTTTGTATGTAAGAGAATTGGATTTTGATGTTTAAGTGTGAATCTTGGATTTTTGAATTGTTGGGTGTTGATGAGCTAAAATGAAGTTAAAAGAATTGGTTGGAGTGTCATTTGTGTTTATCGAGGAAGATTGAAGTGAGAATAAAAATATGGAAAATTACAGTAGAGAGAGGAAGTGAATATGAAGTTTCAGATTTTTGGAGTTTGAATTGTAAATTTGAATATGACTTGTTTAGAGATTGTATTGGATATAGAAATGAAAAATAGATGATTTATGTGTTAGTTGAATAAGATTGGAAGGTGAAATTTTGGAAAAAGATATGAAGAAGCATGCACGTATGCACGAGAGTGCATGAAGTTGCACACCTGCGAGAGAATAAGGTTCTAGAATTTTTATAAGAGTAAACTCATGATGAAGAAGCACGCACGTATGCACGGGAGTGCATAAAGTTGCACACCCATGAGAGAATAAGGTTCTGGAATTTTTATGAGAGTAAACTCACGATTGTGAGTTGAGAGGAAAAAAATAGACCGTTGTTGAATGTTTAAAGTCACGATCGTGATTGTACAAAATAACAAGTGCATGATCGTGAATTTCCTACATAATATGGGAACTCACAATCGTGTATCGTAACGATTGTGTACCCGATGCTATTTCCCATATTGAATAGTCTTGCTTCTTTTGGTCATAACTCCTTCTACAGACATCTAAATGACTTAATTCTTGAACCAATAGATTACCAACACATTTTCTACCTCTCCATAAAAATTAATAGCTTTTTGAATTGATTTGAGGAAGATTGATTGAATGAAAGTGTGAGAATGTGTTGGAATAGAATGAACTGGAATAATTTACTGAATATACTTCGATATTTTGAATACATCTTGACCCATAGAGTTACAAATGAGTTGATTCCTAATTCAAATGAAACTAGAGACATAAAGATATAATTTTCCTGAAGAAAACAAATTGTAATTCTAGTGTGAAGAATTCCAAAATCTGTTCTGAAGTTGAAGTAAGGGTTTTGTCATAGTTTAAGAACAAACTAATATATTTGGACTATAACTTTCAGTATATTGAACCAAATTGAATGATCTTAGCGTCATTAGAGACCTAAGACACAAGAGGAACAATTGTTTATAAGGAAGTGTTATTTAAATCCTTCATTTTTTAGATCTTAATGATCATACATAGTTGACCAGAATGGAATGTTTTCATAAACAATTAAAATGGAGAATGAGTGATTGAATTTCGATACAATTAGAGTATAATTGATATGTACATCTTTGTAATATAGAAATATACTCGAGAATTTGTCATTGAACATGCATGATACATGAAACATTGATAAATGTGTTTATTCTGTAACATAAGCAATCTAGTTACATGAAATTGTTTTATTGCATATAGAAGAGCAAGTAGTGCGATCGCTTCCAGATATTGTCGAAATGTCCAAGCAATAGACATAAGGGAGAAATTGTGAGTAACCTAAAATGGTCTCACTTTATTTGTTATGTTCTGTATATTACTGAATTGTATTGATATATTACTAAATTGCATTGACTGATTGTTTACTGAATTTTGGATAATATATGTCTGAGTAGTTTGATGCATGCAGACTATAGTGGAAATGCTACTTGTATGTGAATGAGATTGCCTAATTGAATATTCTGATTCTCAACTAAAGTTGAATGTCAGACTGAGGTTCGATGACTATAAGATCCTAATTGTGCTTCAGATGTGACTGTTATTTATGGTATATTCTATATTTGATGCATTTCATAAAATGCATGCTCAGATAAAGGCAATGTGACCGAAGTAGCTAGTATGAAAGTGCTTGCATGTAGAGCTTTGCTCCGTGATTTCTATTTTTGAGCGTAGAGCTTTGCTCCATGATTGCTGTTCTAACTGAGCCCAATGGGCCAGTATCTGTGAAAGCCACTCGGTCACAACAATAATAACGAATCTGAAGTTTCATATGCATTTTTATTTGTAAATATTTGTTCTGAATTCACAATGATAACATGATATGCCATGATAAAGTGAGTATTGAATTATTCATGATCGGAATGAATATATGTGAGATAATATGATTGATTGTGTTTTGTTATATTAGTGAACCATTAAGGATGGTTACTCAACTGAGTTTGTAAAACTCAAAAAAATTGCAACATCGCTTTCCAGGTTTAATAAAGGTCTAAAAAAGGCTCCGAATAAGAGTACCAGGTTAGGATCAGTTTGCGCCTGCATATCTATTTCTTTATGTTGTATTGAAAAGTGTAGTCATAAGTTTCATATAATGTATATGAAAATGGTTTTTGAAATGTATTGATATTATGACTACAAGTATTTTGTTCTGTAATGGGCCTAAGTGATTATAGAAACATGGATTAGTTCAATAATGATTGTAATTTTTTGTGACTAAAATTGTTTATAAATAAGTTGAGCCGAAATTGATTATTGATTTTCCACATATCCACGAGTTGTTTCAAAATAAAAGTAATAAGTTTGATTTATCGACTATTTTAGCATGCCACTCTTGTAGGGTACGTACTTGGATATCACTCAGGATGTTGGGTATGTGTCTTACAAGAGTGAGGTGCTACATTTTAGTATCAGAGCCCATACTTAGTATTTTACATAGGCGTTTATCGAAAAATGTGTCAAGTTACATGTATTTTAGACATGTCATAGCAGGCAGTAGCAACTAATCCCCAGTTTGAGTCGCATTTACATGAATTAGATGCATGAGTATTTGTTAAAAGTTTGAGCTGATAGAAATAGCAAGAAGAATGATGATATGTCAAAATGTGATAAAAAATGAGAAATATTATATGGTTAGATATGACAAATAAAGATTCAACGCATTTGTATTGGTGGATGTATTATAGTATACGACATCAATATTATACTGTGGTGATGTATTCCTAAATGTGAAATAGATATGAATGTATTGTCATAGATTGATTAAGGGAAGTAGTGATATGGATATGAGTGATGAGATTTAAATTGTATAAGCCAAGTCAAAAGAAAATAAAATTCTCTATGACCTTGAGAGGTTAAACTTGGACTTGAAATGATTGTTGGTAAATGTGTTCTATGAAATTGAGATTGAAATTTCAAGAGAATAATGCATCTAAAATTCTGAATTAATTACAAATATACATATGTATGACTGTATGATGGTAATTAGAAGGTGAGATAATCATAGTGACATAAGTAAAAGTTGTTAACGTTAAGTTGATTTGGTATTATGAGTACATATCTGAAATGGGATCACCATGAAAAGTGGGAATAATGGGCACATATGTATTATATAGGTGGAAATGATGTGGGAAATAATCTATAACTTGTTAAATAATTGTTATTTATGATTCCCACAATTTAAAGTAAAGATGACTTAGAATAATATATGAAAGCGCTTAAAGTGATCAATCGGGGATAGATTGAGATCATTAATGATGTTATTATGGATGATAAATTCAAGTAAAATGAATCACAATCATAAAGCTATTCAGCCCAATCGTGGTAGGCACAAAAATGGAAATGTTGTTTAGCATTAATTAGAATCTAGGTGTCATTAGCGAATGTTAGTAATTGGAGAATTATCATAACTACATCTTCAGATAAGATGAAAAGATCTTGATGGTACAGAAATTGAGCTTCTTGAGGTATTAAGAATGATTGATAAACAGGGATGAAAATAGTTGATTGATAAAGACTACATGAATATTATATTTGTAGTAGAAAGAAATCTTCTTTTGAAGAAGAATTTCACTGAATTCAGTTAAGTAGACCAAATGGTTTACTTTAAGATTGATCAAT
>JAOQMP010000001.1:4811972-4829930 GCA_027563575.1 Erythroxylum pedicellare
TTTTGCGATTTTTCTTATACTTTTTCTTACTTTGCTGTGAATTAAAACCCCCCATTTTGTTCCTTTATTTTTTTTTGAATTTGTAACTCCTTTACTATTAAGATTCCTCGTGGGACAATATCCATTTACCATTACTACATTAATTTGTATTAACAGAAGTGATTTCCTTTTAAATTTGGTTGCAAGTGATAAAATTACTAAATTTGGCGCCATTGCCAGGGATATTCTTAACGGTTTTTTTATGATGTTTTTGCTTTTGTTTTTTTTTATTTCATTGCTTTTAGTTATCTTATCTTCTGTTTGTTTTAGTTTCACAACCTTTCCTGATTTTTCGATCTTTTAGTAGCATGACTCACTGTCAGTATGCTTTTGATTCTAATTTTTCATATTATCCTTATTATGATAATGAGTTTCCATTTGTTGCTACTTCCAGATTTTACCATCAAGTGGTGAATTTCACACCCTTAGTCACGCAAGTACAGAGGGATGACTAACAAGTTAAGATATGTGAAGTTTGCTCATTTTTGGGTTATTCTTTTTGTACGTGTTCTGTTTTGTAGGATACACAGTACAGATTTGCTTCTCCACTAAGCTATTATCAAGAGCAGTCCTACTTCGAGCCAGAGCCTCCACCTCCACCACCACCATAAACGAGGAGTGCGAGCAAAGGTTTGATGTGGGAGAATTTGTTAAGTTATCAATTTGCACTTATGTTGTACTTACTTCTCTTTAATGTGTTGAAATTATTATTCAAAATTAATGGAATTGTTTTATAATTGTTCTCAAATAATTTTTAACACCTTAGAGATGAAATTGAATAAAAAAGATGAAAAAGAAATGAAGAAAATCTGAAATTCCAAGTTTAACAGCAATTTAGTCTAAGCGTGGGCATGTGCAATGATGAAATTAATTTCCAAATCTGCTTTCAAAATCTAAATCTGATTCTTTTGAGATTTTCATAATCTTTTAAGATCAGATTGATGGAGATTCACAATCTCAATATGTGAAAAACATTATCTGCAAGAGAGGATGAAAAAGGAAGGGATCGGGAGGCATTAAAAGGGAGAAAATATGACTATACACGTCAGTCTTTATTTAGAATAGAATTTCAATTTCTGCAGTTTTTCTCTTTGGTTGTTCTTGCAGTTCTGCATTTTTTCTTCTGTATTTTCGTATTCTTTAATAAAGACCAGGGATGGGGACTCATTATGTTATTATTTCTTTGATCTCTACTTTCGTTATGAATAGCTAAACTTCTTGGTTGAGGGAAGCCATGTTATCTGCTATTATGTGTGAGATGTTTCAACAAAGTTTATGTTGTTGATGAACATTGAATATCTTATGAATTACTTTTTCTAATTGAATTTGTTAATTTCTTGGTGCGCAACTAGGGATTAATTCGTTTAATAGCTAGATTAATGAAACATGACGTTCAATTTTGTTAATCACAAGTAGCAAATAGGATTCCCTTCTTTACGTTAAAGGTAGAAATTCTAAGAAGATATTCATTTGATTAATTGCATGTCATACATGTATTATCTTGCTCATTGGTTTCTTGATTCTTAAAGTTATTATTCAATTGAACCTACAATCATATCTATGTTGTTGTTTAATAAGAATGCTAGGATGTATGTTTCTAGTCATTAAACTTAAGAGAAAACATCCCCCAATGAATGTTTATTAATGATTGAAATTTTATATCGATAATCCATTTTAACGTGATAACATCAGTGACCCAAAAACCAATATTTTTCCCATTAAATTTTCAGATCCAATTATTTCTTTTGACTTGCGATTTTTCTTATACTTTTTCTTACTTTCTCGCTAATTGAAACCCCCTCCCATTTCGTTACTTTATTTTCGTTTTGAATTTGTAAATCCTTTACTGTTAAGATTCCTCGTAAGACGATATCCACTTACCACCACTACATTAATTTGTGTTAACGGAAGTGATTTCTTTTTTAATTTAGTTGTAGGCGACAACATTACTAAATATTGATGCTACTAAAGTATTTCGCAAGTCTGTGTCTCTTTTGCAAATGCAGTGGCTCTTCCTTAAGTAGACATTTTCTTCAACTAACCATGACTTAATCTTCAATATTGTCTTTGCTAAAATCTTCGATATTCATACGTTAAGATAAATGTTCTCTCAAGGCTTCCAGAGCTAATTATTTGAATTAGTAAGATCCTCCCAGATGTCATTGAATCATTTCTAATTAGGTAACTTTATAAAGAGGGTTCCTGCAAGAAATGAAGCAATTATCCTATGATTTTATTTCCTTTTAAGAATTATATTGTTGCCTTTTTAAGAAAATAAATCCAATTTGAATTTTGAAATATTGTAAAGTTATCATCAAAATTATTAAACATAAACCTTGAGCTAACAATCTCTCCCTTTTTTATGACGACAAACAATAACGAATATATTTTCAAAATTTAAAAAATAATAAAGGATCTCAAAAAATATACCTGTAATCTTTATATTTTCTTACTCACAGTTATAATTGGGAGCCTGACTTCTAAAAGAAGGAGCCTAACGTTTGTATATCACAGATTTGAACTCCATAAATTTAACAACATTTCAGCAACAGTTAACAAAATATATTAATAACAAATATACCATCAAACAAATATATCATCAAGGCAATTTTGAAAATCATAGATGCAAAGTATATCATTAACTATTCTCCCCCTTTTTATTATCAAAAAATAGAAGGAACGAGTAACTAAGGCATCAAACAATATCATAAGTATGTAAGGATAGAACAAGCAAAAAGAGTTACAAAATCATTAAGAAGAATAAAAAAAATTAATCAAAATCTACATGTCCAGAATTTGATTTTGCATGTTGTTTAGTTTTCCATACATTTGATCTTGATTGGAAAAATTTCCTTTAGTTATTGAAAGATAGTTCATTGGTGATCTATAGTACAGTAGGGGCTAATTTTTATAGGGCAGGACCCAAGAGGTCTGCTGCTCTTTCAGTTTTCTTCTCAACCCACACATTTTCTTTCAGCTTGTATCAAAATTGGTAAGGAATAGAAGAATGGAACTTACCAGGTGCATACCACTCCATAGACAAAAATCTTGGTTAATAGCATCCCATATGACAGACCACCAGTTGTATTCTTGTGACTTCCCTTGTCTACCATAAACTTCAGAATCATTGTTGGGAGATTCATCTTGTTGCCCTTTAAAAGATTGTAGACAACATAAGTGTCCAGGAGACTGCATCTTTCTACTAAAATACTCCTTGGAAAAATTGAAGTAACTGAAATGGATACAAGGCATCTTGGCAGTAGGTCAAAGTGTCTACATCAGAGTCTCCCTTCATGGGCATTCTCAGTTTGTAGACATATAAAGTGCACAACTTCTCCTAGATCAAGGTTAGCAATGTCTCACTTATGATGGGGAAGATCAGTCCTACCTACGGGAAGTACATTTAGAATGTTTGCCAAAATTTCATTCGTAATTAAGATCTCACGCTCACGAACCCAAGAAATTATTGTTAGTTCTCCATAAATTTCTTCTTTTCTCATATGAGTGTTAAAACATCTAACTAGGTCATCACATACTGCTTCATTCAAGTTTACAAAATTTTCCCAACCAACAGTAATCAAATAGGAAGAGATGGGAATATCAATTTCATCAAATAGGTTAGCAGGCAAGATGCATCAAACTACCACCTTTCTCTTCTTGTAGTGCATCTTGTACCTTGCTTCAGCTTCCATTGCTTGAAATAACTTCACTAGTGCTGCGGACTCTCCCTTCCGAAGTACGGTGAGTTTCTTTGATTTTGGCCTTTTGGCCTTAAGGATTTCTTCAAACATGGCTTCTTTAAAAACTGACTCATCCCTACCAATTGGGTTCTCACTCTTTTCTTCGACCATAGGCGCTTTTCCTTTTCTTATTTCTTTCCTTTTTTTCATGAATCTTCTTCTTCTTTCTTTTCAATCCCAGGAATTTCTTTTTTGTATAGATTGCTTTTCCATACCTGCTCTGGTCCATGGTCTCCTTATTAATCGAGCCGATTCTTTATTTATATCATCATCATTTACATCCCAATGCACTTCAAGAACTTTCTTATCCTTGGGACCAGGTTTATAAATAGTGGAAGGAGGTGCGTAAGTTTTGGAAAAGAGTTTAGAAAGAGGAGTGGTTAGAGTAAGGATAGGTATATGAAATCTTACTTTTCTTGTTTGCTCGCCCTCACTAGAGGATTCTTCCTCTATTTCTTTTTTTCTTCTTCTTCGTCTCCACTGGAGTTAGAGACATATTGCTAATCGACATAAGTTGAAAAAATAAAGAAAAAGGGGTCATCTTAAGCATCTGGCTTATTGGATCTCATGCATACATATATTAGTAGACCTTATACAGTTACATTATGCAATTATCAATATTTTCTAACATTTATCAATGATTATTCCCATTAGGATTATATGTCCTTGCTTAAGGAAAAATATGAAGTTCTTGATAAATTCAAAATCTTTAAGACTGAATAGAGACCCATTTGCAAAAATCCAAGATTGTCATATCTGACCGTGGTGGAGAGTATTATGGCAAACATGGTGTTTCAGAACAAAAAAAGGTTTGTTTGCTAGATATGTAGAATCATTTGGAATAGTGACTCAGTTCACTATATCAGGTAGTCTTAAGCAAAATGGTGTGGCCAAAAGGCATAATCGCACCCTAAAGGACATGATGAGGTTAATGCAGAGTAGGAGTAACCTACTTGGTTACCTTTAAGGTGAAGCCATCAAGACAACATTGCATATACATATCAAAGTTTCAAGCTAGTCAATGTCAAAGGCGCCTTTTGAGATTTGGAAAGGGTGGAAGCCTATCCTTTCACACATTCGTGTATGGGATTGCCCTGTTATGGTGCACTTGTATAATCCTTATGAGAGCAAATTGCACGCTGATTCTATTCATTGCTATTTAGTTAGATATCCCGACCATTTAAAAGACTACAAATTTTACTGTAAAGAAGGGGGCCAAAATAGTTGAATTACAAATAGCTAAGTTTCTCGAATATGATGTCTTTGATGATAATGGCCCTTTCATTCTTCAATTGATAGCAGGACAGATGCTACAATTATTTTGTATCCCCCACTTATACAATCAGGTCTCAAGATCTTAACACCATACTTATACAGGAACAAAAACTCATACCTATACAAACAGAGGTTCTTATAGTACAAGAACTAACGCAGTTATGAAGATGCACTAGAGTGAGATAACCTACTATTTCATCTAATTACATAGTCTATTTGGGTGAATAAGATTATAATATTGGATATGTTGTAGATTCAGTTACTTTTACAGAAGTTGTTTCTGAACCTCATGCATATTTGTGGTGGGATGCATTGAAGGATGAGATGCAATCCATGAAACATAACAAGGTATGAGAGCTAGTTAATTTACCACAATATTACAAATTAGTTAGTTGTAAATGGTTGCTTAAGACTAAGAAAGACAATCAGGGTAAAGTTGATAAGTTTAAGGCTCAGTTGGTTGTAAGATGGTTCACTTAGAGAGAAGGGGTTGACTTTAATGTTGAGTGATCATAGCAATAGTAGCTTATTATGATATGGAGCTATATCATATAGACGTAAAAACTACTTTCCTGAATGGGGACCTTTATAAAGAGGACTATATGGATCAACCCGAACGATTTCAGGATCAAGGAGAGATTGAAATGGTTTACAAATTAGGAAAATCGATATATGGTTTGAAATAGGCTTCCATACAGTGATACCTTAAGTTTGATAAGGTTTTAACTTCTTTCTGCTTCGTGGAAAATAAATACCTTAAGTTTGATAAGGTTTTAACCTCTTTCTGCTTCGTGGAAAATAAAGTTGAAAGATGTTTAAACTACAAAATCAGGGGGAGCAAAGTTGTATTCCTATTGTTGTATGTGGATGATATCTTGCTTGCATCAAATGAGTTGACCATGTTGCATGAGGTTTAACAACTTTTAGCCAAGCATTTTGACATGGTGGACCTTGGTGAAACATCTTTTATCCTATGTATGTAGATTCATCGGGACAAATCTCAATACCCATTAGGCCTCTCGCAGAGAGCATACATTGAGCGTGTGTTACAAAGGTTTAATATGGTTGAATGTAAACCTATTATAGCACTAATCTCTCATGGTGAGAGATTATCTTTAGCACATTGTCCAAACAATGAAGTAGAGAGAGAGGCTATAAGGAATGTTCCATATTCTAGTGCAGTTAGGAGCCTGATGTATGACCAGGTATGCACTAAGCCGACATTGCATTTGTTGTAGGACTGTTGAGTCAATATTTAGCTAATTTAAGGATAGGCCACTAGAATGTAGTTAAGCAAATGTTAAGATACATAAACAGAACCGAAGATTATATATTGATATACAGAAGGGTTAACAATCTAAATCTCATAGGATAAATAGATTCCGAGTTTGCTATATGTTCAGATGATAGAAAGTCCACTTTAGGTTTCATTTTCATGTTAGCAGATGGTGCAGTATCATCGAAGATTGTCAAACAGACACTGGTGACTTCCTCGACTATGCATGTATAGTTTGTAATATGTTATAAGGCTACTTCATAGGCGGTTTCACTCAAAAACTTCATTTCTGAGTTGTTTGTGGTTAATTTAGTGGTTAGACTCATTTGATTATATTATAACAATCTTGCTGCTGTGTTTTTAGTAACAATAATAAGAATATCACAAGGTCTAAGCATTTAGAGGTCAAATACTTCACCGTAAAAGAGTTGATACAGAAACGTGACATTGAGGTGGAACATTTAGGAACTAAGGAAATATTAACTAATCCTTTAACTAAAGGACTTTGCCCACTTATGTTTGAAAGACATGTATAATATGGGTGTATTGAAGTCCTTAGACACTATTAGTTAGGGATCGTTATTTTTGCTCCTTGTATGTTTAACATTTTGATGTATTATGATAGTATGGTTGTTTATTAACAAAGACGATAATCTTTTTATCCTCACTAATACGTGTTATTATACATAGTTATAATACATGTGAAAGTTTTAAAGTTTGTATCAATCTTAGGTATTTTAAAGGTCATTGTGTATATATACAGATTGACCTTAGGCCTATATCATTAGGACACATACAGTTTAATGTAAATATCTATGAATTTTAACATGACATAAGACGATATAAGAGTTTAATCCCATAAAGGTTTTCTCTAATGCAGTTTAGTATCTGGTGAGAGAAATCAAGATTTCTCTAGTGTAGTTTTACATATGCAATTTAACATAAAGTTTTGAGAAATCGAGACCTACAAATAGAAAGATGATATATATCAGTTTATACATGTATCATCCTAGTTTGTTACACTCCATTTTCTCATCCATGCTAGTGAGTTATTAGATATGTGTGATTGTATTGGAGCTGTGTCACACATGACACATGTATTTGATATTTTTTGGTATCGAAAGCCCTATAGGATAGAATGGACTTTTGATATGTTTGCATTAATTGCTTTTAAACCTGGTTCACCAATACAGTAATATGACTTAACCTTATTTTTGAACTTTTTAAAAAACTTGAATCAATACCTCAATTGATTATTATCCAAGGAAGAGAATGTTAGATATTTTACTATAAAGGTACAAAACAATTAATTGCATTTTATCAATTTTTAATAACTTATTGGTTGAGTTTCATAAATTTGATTCGAATAAAGATAATAAAGTGACCCATTAAAGGATCTAGGTTAATGGGTTGAATTCCATGAGGAAAATAGGTCTCAATTAGTATGGACTAGACCTGAATCGGGCCTGTGATGAAGATACCTAATATGGAAGTTATATATATAGGTTAAGGTCTCTTGTAGTTGCTTGAGTAATTCGTGAACGTAAAGTTACTCTAACCCATTTTGAGGTTTGTATTTTAAGAAAACTACAAAAAGATGTTGACCATGTCTCATTGAATAAATCCGTAAAAGTGTTAGAGGATTTAAGTTTGTTTTAACCTTAGAAAGCTCATTGGAACATTATGGAATCGAAATCAGGTGTTTCTGCATTTCTTCATTATTTCCCTTTCATGTTGGATCTAGGATAAATAACTAAGACTCATGTTAAATGTTACTGTAAACGTTAAATTTAAGAAGCTCTACAAGAATTCAAACAAACGCCAGTCTTTACATTAACCTAAATAAGAGCAACTTCCTCATCCCTAAAGGTTGTGAACGTTTAGCTAATAACATCATCATTAATTTTTGCTTCATTGAAGGAGAGTTCTCTTTTAAGTGCTTAGATATCCCTATTACTACAAAGAAAGTATATTATAAGGATTCACATACCTAATATAAACTTTAAAAAAGAAGTTGGGAAGCTAGTGCAATTAAGCTCTGTCTTTCTCTAGCAGACTTTAGCCCATTAATGCAGTGCTTAATCAAATGTAATGTTTATTAGATCTCCCATTTTGAACCTCCTAACTAGCATCACCAGACCACTAAAAAGATTCATAAGGAATTTTTTTATGGATCGGCATAGATCTATATAGCTTAACTGGTGCTAAAATTAAATGGTCTAGCTTATGTTCTCTTAAAAATCCAGGAGGATTAGGAATCAAATCCTTAAGAATAATGAACAAGGTTATACTAATTAAAAATGTTTAGAAACTTTTAGTTGATAAAAAATAAATTTGGATAAGATGGACCCATTATTATTATCTCAAAAATGCTATTTTATAATATGTATAGCATAACTCCTTTTGGACATCTAAGAAGACATTAGGGTTAAGGGAAACTATTAGGGAAGCTTTCAAATGTATAATTGGGAATAGTAAGAAGACTAAGTTTTGGTTCGAAAATTGGCATGATATGAGGCCACTTTTCCTCTTGCAAAACTATTGCTAACTCAAACTAACTTTCCTTAACTCATTTAAAATATAAGTGGTTATAAATAGGGATACTTAGGATTGGCCTTGTCATGCCTATAGAAGATTTTCAGGAATAAGAAACCAATTATCAACTTTAGTTCCCAACAGTAATAGGGAAGATCATTGGATTTGGTTTAAGCATCAATCCAGAATTTTCACAAGCTAATCATATCTAGTAATTTTTGCTCTACTTATGTAAAAAAAGGCGTAGTTTGAATTAGTATGGGAAGAAATCAATGTCTTAAAGAACATAATTTATCTTTTGGTTAGCAATATTGAAGAAGGTAGGCGCTCATAACCATATTAAGTTTAATATTTTAGACAAATATATGTCTTCTATAACTTAGAGGATGAATGCATTTATCACCTATTTTTAAGTGCCCTTTCATTGTTAGAGCTTGGCAGTTTTTCTGAAGCTTTTCAATGTGCAATGTGGCGTAAATACGTGGCAAAAATAGTAGAATGGTTAGCTAGATCTCGGGATGGACAAAGAAGAAACTTAAAATATTCTTAATGGCATTCAATTGTTTAATCTATTTCATTTGGATTACCATACTGAAATTACCATTAGGTTTATCTCTAAAACAAATGATTTTGGCTTTATGTGATAAAAAACAATGTCTGTGAATTCTTTCAAGACTTCAACAGTGTATATTAGCCATTGGTTTTTGTATATCCTTGACTAGATGATTTGAACATTCTGGTTATGTTTTTATAGGTTTCAAAGCAATATTTTCCTGTTGTAATAGTTGGATTTGAGGATCCCCGTGCATCCTTACACATTGGTGATGGTATGAATGGATCCTTGCCACACTTATTAAACACTTCTATAAATAAAATGAAAAGGTAAAAATGCACATTGTATATAATCAAACTATCAAAAAGTGTGAATGTTGTAAATAATGAAAACTTTTAAGCATTAAGGATTGAGAATGAAATACTAAACAAGAAGGTCAATGCTACCAATAAATCCTTATCAAAATTTCATTAAGGGTTGTGGACCATTACAAAGCATCTTAGGAGTTTGAATATTTTCCAAAAATAGTCATATGATTAGGTACAGTTATAGGTGTGTATCTAACACCAAGATTGCATTTTCAAAGTGAAAATACATGTATAATGAATGAATGTACCTATGATAGTAAACAATTATAGTACATTTTCATCTATACATTTGTGTAAGTTCTTAATCTATACTTAGTTTTAATCATTACCAAAGAAAGAATTAAGGTCAAACCTATTATAGGATGTCATACGATAATACCATAATTCACATCCCTTATAGGCATGAAAACAAATTAAGGAATATGTCACACCCTCAATTTTTTTTAACCATATATAACCATATTTTATAAGGACAATCATCCACAATATCATCAAATTATAAACAACTACCTAACAAAAACAATAGAGATTCATATTTGTCAATATAAAGTAATTCAAGTTATAAACTTTAGATGATGACAAGGAGAATGTTACTTTATGTTGTTTTCCAAAATAAAAAATCCTTACAGAAGCTCAATGGTATTTCTTTAAAATAAGGAATAATATTTTTTAAATAAAACATGTAACCTGTGCTCACTCACATGTCCTAGATGTATGTGCCAAAGTATTAAAGATTCTAACTTTGAGTTGGATACAGTTGTTTCTCCTACTATAGTCTCGCTATTCCGCTTGTATAATTTTCCTACAAACTATGCATTTTCTACTTTCATAATGCCTATAGTTACTTTCAGATGATGAATTCCACTGGTTAACTTTAAACCATGCTTAGTAAACAATTATATAAATAAAAGACTTCTTTAAAGTGTTAAAACATTTTAGGCATTAAAAATTGTTCATATACATCCATCATTTATAATCAACGTAATAGGCAATTCATCAAATATTTTAATACACTTACACAAGTAGAACACTCCCATCATTTATAATTAATGTAACAGGCAATTCATCAAATACCTTACATGCATCAGAAATTCATCCTAACATTACAACCAAATTCACGTCTTTTCCCTTCCATCACTATCATTAATACATTCAATACAAATTCCAATCAGAAATAACCCAAATCAAATAATAAAACTTAATATACTAACCCTTAATACATCCAACATGACACGACTGTCCAAGCAAGTACAAAATAAACCAAAAATAAACACCTGACAACGTACCTACACGAGGGAGAGAGGATAGAACCACACCAGAGAAGACATAACCACACCATAAAGAAGAAGGTAGTCTAAAGAAGATGGAAGGTCGTTGGTACGAGGGGAGAACGAAGAACACAATAAACAAGTGGGAGAGGGAAAAGAGTGGGAAAGGAGGGGGTGGCCAGTCAGGGTATCTATTAAATATATACTAAAAAAAACGTCGTTTGTCTCGTTTAATTTTTTAAATAACATTCAATACATTTGACGATGCCTCCTACAATGTTGCCATATGTCTGTACAAAATCAAACTTTTAGCGACTCTTACACATATTTGTCGGTAAGTTTAAGTTTTTGCAGCGAACTTGTGAAACAGTCACCAAATGTTAATACACTGTCATTCTTTTACCAACTTTGTAGTAGTTCATCACTAAATATAAGCTTTGGCGACGGATTTCTAAAATTGGTGCCAAATCTTTATACTTTGTACATTTTCTATTTTCCTTTAACATATAAATAATACAAAATAGTTTCAATTTATATAGAGCAAATAGAGTTTTGTGACACCATTTATATACTGTCAAATCATATATTTTAAAAAAAATTAATAATAAAATTTAATTTACTTTAAATTTTATATTTATAGAATTTTCCCTTTGTAATATAAATTTTCTAAAAAAATGTAACCCAATTTATAATTAGTAATTAGAGTTTTTTCATACCACATAAAATTGTGAAATCATATATTTTAAAAGAAATTAATAACCAAAATTTATTTATGTAATAAAAATTAATTTTGTGTTATTTTTCATATTTTTTAAATAACATTATTGTTAACTAAATTTATTTTTACACTTACAATCATTATCAATAATATTTAATTATATTATTAAGAATATCATGTTAATATTTAATATTGATTTCCATTGTTTATATTATTGTAATTATTTTGTAATTACATTGCAGTACATATAATTATATATGGTAATTAATATAATGTTATCTTCATGTCATTAACATTTCTGACTTTTATGAACATTAACAAGAAACGATGTCATTTTCTACTAGGTTATTAACACCAAAACAAACGTCTCTTTATTCTTGTGTTAGTTGTCAACATTCATCGTCGTTCACCGCCTAATAAGCGTCATCCCCTTTGTTGTGGTCATCTCCTGTGTTCTAGTTGTCACTGTTGAAGAAGTGTCATTACCTGTATTGCTATTGTTCTTCTTTTCTGTTTTGAAACCCTCCCCCGTGTGCTCAACCTTACTATCATATGAAGCAGTCTCACTTGATAGATCACAAAATTAATACTATCCTAGAGTGTTGGAATATTTAAATAAGAATTCTTCTATTGAATTTTTAGAACTAACTTGTTACTATTAATTCATCGCAAAATGTCGACATAGCAACTAGTTTGCAATGGTATAAATGAGTTCTACTGGGAGGAATGTGACAAAATTGTCTAAGATCAAGAACAAATTAATGCAGATCAAACTCCCTCATCAAACACTAATCACCCCTTGCCTTCTATGACCTTTCTTCTTCTTCAAAGTTTTTAGTATCATCCTAACTATTACCTATCGTTCTTTATTATCAGTATCTTATTTTTTGTTATGAAGCAATTATATGAACATCTGATTGTATATACTATATGTTGTGTTAAAATTCCTTGAATATTCAATAGAAAATAGATGGAAATTGAGGCACTAGTGATGTCCCGATGGTTTTATGTCATTAGGGTAATCGATTGTTTTCAGACAATGGTCGATTGCAAAAACTATGACTGTTCATCATGACAATCATGAAGTTTATTAGTCAAGTATAAATGTATTCAAATTTGACTTCCTAACACCGTTTGATTTAACTTTGATTATTTTATTCTATTTGTTCATTAGCTGAAATGCTTAGTACATGCGATTCATCTAATATCGTTGTGCATACTCAATATGAGAAATTGTTCACCATATCTTCAGCAAATTTAGCTAAAGCAAAGAAGTTATTGGAAGAGGGTGTCATTTCACTAGACTATGAGGGTGTCGACGATCTTTAACTGTTTCAATTGATGGCTTGGAGTGTGTAAGGAGGCTTTATGGGAATCTAGACATTAGAAACCCTTTCACCTTTTCTACTAACTCTAATGTCACTGGGAATCCAAACAAATAATTATTTCTTTTCCTTTTCAATTTGATATTAGGCGTTGAACTTTATTTATTATTTTGTCTGTAAGTTTTGTTAAACTTCTAATTAACATCTTATTCTATTTATCATATATATCTCATTATATTATATTGTTTACCGTATTTCAATTTAATATTAATGATTAAGAATAATAGTAGTTAACTTAAGTTTACGATATTTTTGATCCTATATAATAATAAAATTTTAGGTATGATTATCTTTTTATGTTTAAAATATATTTACTTCCCAAAATTTAAATAATCTATCATGTGTTTTTCAACAATATGTTTAAAAGTTTCAAAATATTTTACAATTTTTAGATGTTCCATTCTATTTTCATAAAAAAAATTATGAACGGAGATATAACACTACTATGTATAATAGGTATCATTAAAGAATCATTTGTGGATAAATCTATAGGATGATATATATTTATAGAATTTGAATGCATTAGCTATTTAAAAAAATTTAGATATAAGATAAAAGAAAATATCATAAATCATATAAATCTCAAATGTAGTTAGGATTAATAACTACATTTAGCATTAAAAAAATATCTTTCAACTTTATTTTTTTAAGAATACTATCACATACAATAATTCATTAAAATTTCCCAAAGAATTTATCATATAATATGAAATTTTTAGGCTGACTTTTTGGTGACGTTTCAATAATTCATTGCTAAAAGCCCCATGTTTTATGATGATTTAGTCTATCGTCACACAACTCTACCACATTATTGATGAAAAAAAATATACATCATAAAAAGTTGCATACTTGGTGACGATTTATACTGATCACCGCAAAAAATGTTCATTACCCTCAATATCTATCAAAGCTTAAGATCGTCGTCACTAAATTATATCACATTTCTGACGAAACAGAAAACCTGTCATACAAAGTTTAACGTTTAGAGACGAAATGTCTGAACTATTGCAAAAAATTGTTCCTCTTGCGGTGAACCCAAAGGACCATCGTCAAATGGTTTCTTTTAATGGCTATTATGTGTTTCGTCACTAAATGTTTGGCTTTTTGTAATGACTTTATTTCTTGTCACTAATAATTCCTTTCAGTGATGATTTCTTTTTTGTTGCTAAATAAATCATAGCCAAATGTTCCCACTATTGTAGTGTTTTTTTTAGTCATTGTTTCTTTAAAGGTAATTGTGACTTGAGATTTTGTTGCTTTCCTCTCCTTCAAAGTTCAAACCCCTGATTAAGCATCCTTATTTACATCTACTGTGTTTGTTGGTTTGCCTGTTTCTGCCTCGCTCACACATTCCTTTCGAAGTAAGCTTTTTAGGAAAGCATTTTCTCGTTTAATGTCAAAGTTGGTTTATCACTATTTAAGGTATTTATATTCAAAACACATATTATTTTCACTCCTTTAGGCTCTCCTGTTGTGACTTAACCAGATCAGGTGGAGTTGATCTCTTTTTTAGCCTAAAATAACTAAGGCCATCACTGATCACCTTGACACCAGAATAACTCCTAGTTTACTTTGTCTTCTTCCCCATGAGCCCTCCCTTCGTCCACTTCTTTGCATATTCCTATACCTTCTTAATTTGACCAAGATGTGACCTCCAACTAAGCCTCACTTACGAAGACCACATGGTATCTAGTGGTTGTCAACCCATCTCCTTTTGACAAGGTAAGGTACATATTTCTGGCTGCAATGTAGTGACACCTCTAATAACAGCTTTAAAAGTTGAACTTTAAAATTGTCTTCAACATTAGTTAACTTTTATATAGATCAAAGACTAGCATTTCCAACTATAAACATGTAAGTTGAACATCGATAGAAGAAAGTTGGATTAGAAGAAGCCATCATTAATGAAAAAGAATTTTTCATATTTAAACTCACTTCAAAGGCTAATATGAAGAAAGATAATAAGGCAAGGCCATCGCATATCAACAATAAACCAATTTTCTTAAAATGTAAAAACTTGAATTATAAATGTAGAAAATTAGGATGATGTAAGTGCCAATATGAATTAATTTCTATAACGTACTTCTAAAATACTAGTCAACAATGAGATTAAGCTACCTAATAAGCTTCATTGGAAATCCTATATATTTGGATGAAGCTAGTCTCATTGACAAAGTCTGAGTAGATATAAGAATGGATCAAGAGTTACCTAAATTAATTCCAATTTTGAAGCTATGTGATGGCAAAATGGTAGAGTTAGTTATGGTTATTAGTTATCAATGGAGGCCTTCTTTGATCTAACAAAGAAAATAATGGCCAGCTACTATTAAACCCTTCAAAAGGGGCGATTACAATGAGTTTATGGCAATTGAGGAATCTAAAATGATTATTAACACTATATATTAAAAGGCCAAATGATATGGGAAAATATCAGAAGAAATGTATAATAATCAACCTAATCCAAAATTGGAAATACCCTAAGATAAAAACTTTACTAATGAGGTTACAATCAAACATCCCAAAAGAGACCTTTAAACCCACAAGTTACAAATATTGATATAGTAGCTACAGATGATAGAAACCTTAGACACCAAAACAAGAAAAAAGTAAAGATGACATTTGGTCAAGTCCGGCTCATGCCCCATGGCTCAAGCTTGGTCCAAATATTTTTGTAAGATCTCAAGCTTGAGCTTGAACTTAAACTCGATATTGGACATATTGAGTTTGATTATATCACTTTTAAAATTTCATTTCATTTTATTTTGAAAACAAAGTTGTTATATTCAAAATATCATCATTTATACTTTAACACATATACCCAAAATCTTACTTTAAAAGCCTAAATTTAGGCCAAAACTTGATCAATAGAAGTTAAACTCATTGAGTTCAGACTGGACTGATTTTAGGGCAAACGCTAATAATTCTCATAATTCTGATCATGTATCAATTATTCATTAAGAGGAAGTTCCTCAGGAACCAGAACAACTAAAGGCAAAACCTCGTGATGATTCCTATAGTTACATGACAATATTCATGTTGAAATGGATACTATCAAGTCTCAAAAAGCAAACTCTCATTTAATAAGTGATAAGGTCAATTTTGATCCCAAAACCTAGAAGGATAAACTTAGTCTTATAATTAGAAGAAGATCAAAGAGGAAAGTAAAAACAAGGGCCTTAGTTAAATCCCTCAATGCTAAATGATGTCAGTTATAACTTATAATGCAAGAGAGCTTAATTGCCCCAAAACAAAAAGGTAATCTAGACTACATATTTAACATAAGATTCCTTTGATAAATCTTTTAGAGATTATGTTAAAATTTGATCTTTGCATTGGTTCATTATTACTAATCATAAACATAATTTTTATGGTTGAGTAGTTTTGGCTTGTAGCCTTAATAAAGTTAAAATTAATCAAAAGAGATCAATAAATTAATTAATGAATTTGTTAGTTCAATAATTACCTAATTCTTTTGTTGTTTATCTGACACTTGCCTATATAGCAAATTTGGACTTTTATAGAATTTCAATTTGGAATGACTTGAGGAAAATTATATGTAACTTGGATCCCCTTAAATGAGATTAAAGGGCTTTAATAGCATAATTTACACATATGAATATAAAGGAAACGATAAAAGATTTAAAAATAATAATGAGAAACAACAATGGTGACTTATTCACCAACAAGCTAATAAGGAAAAATTAGACAAGACCTTGGCAAATCATTCTTGGTTGGTCAGTTTCCCTAACAGTAAAGCCTTATTCACCAACAACCTCATATCTAATTACATTCCCATTAAAATCCATCACCTTTTAAAATAAAAAAGAAAAGAACACTTTTAAAATTTAATAACTATCTAGAAAAATCAAAGGGATTTCAAGTAACTGTTAAAAATTGAATGGAGGAGAAAATTTAAGGATTTGAAGCTTACAAATGTACGAGAGAGCTTAAAGCTATAAAGGAGAAACTAAAGAAACTAAATTATATTCAAATACTACATACAATCTTTGGAAGTTCATAATTCTTTATTAAAATAGAAATCAATGATTTAATATCTCAAAGAGGGGAATAGAAATTCAAAAAAAAATTCTATAGTGTTATTCTCTCTAAAAGAAATATAAAACAATTTACCTCACGTATAAAGCCTAATAGTAACATAACTTAAAAGTATCAAGATATCATGAATTTATTGTAGACATACTTCTAGAGCACACTAGACATATACTCTAACATCTGTTCTTCTATTAAGGTACTTAACTCATTCATTCCTTAATCAATTTTAGGTCTGCAAGTAGAGTTTCTTATAAAACTATTCAACTTATTTGACATTAAAAATGCTATATTTTAATTGAAACCACATAAAGCTCCTAAACCAAATGGTTTAAATGCTTTCTTTTTTTAAAACTTGTGGCATCTAGTCAAAGACCAAATCTCCAAATCCATAATGACATTCTTCTCTAATGAAAATATGCTAAAGGAATTAAATTAAACTTATATCATCCTAATAGCAAAGATCCTAACCCATCATTTAAATGACATTAAACATATATCATATTATAACACTATATAAGAGATTATTTATAAGTTGTATCTTCCATTCTGAAAGCAATGATGAGCTCCATCATTAATCTAATCAAGGGAATGTAGCGCCCCCTTACCGTAGGGTACACACCGGGACGCCCGCAGGTCATTCTGGTACATATCCTACGATAAAGGTGAGCTACAAACAATCACTATAATCACTTCACATGGCATCATAATAAAACATCAATATTCAAATCACAATCTTTTTGAAACCAAA
>JAOQMP010000001.1:4948933-4961928 GCA_027563575.1 Erythroxylum pedicellare
GTTTAGGTCTCCTTTCTAGGGTTCCATCATTATCCTTTTATAGTCTTTTCCAATTAAGGCAACCCTAGTGTCTTTTTGAGGTCCGAAATTTCCCTCGAAAACTCAAATCTAAAAGTGACTTTGTGTCTATCTACATGCAGGCCACGATGGTGGCCGGTTTACCTACTCTTTGTCATGATCATAGTAAATTCCCCACGATCGTGGACCTATGTTAGTGCTTATGTCACAATCGTGGACATGTGTTTTAGTCCCGTTCTCTTCCGAAACTCTTTCAAATGCCCTAAAACACTAACAAACTCATTATGGCACCTCATATATATATAATTTAAGCTCAAAAATATGTTCTCATCCAAATAACAATTAAAACACAAATATTTATGAACTTTCTTAAGCTAAACACACACTAAACAATCAACTGAACCACTAAATACATATCAAATTACCTATAAAAATTCAATGCAATGTACACCTATCAACCACTCATGCAATTAAGCTACCAAATTTATATTGTCAAACTTTTTGTTCAAAGCTTCCAAATTTGCCTTTAATGTTGTCATCACATCAACATTATGAATAGCGCTTGATTTTGGCTTTTGCCTCAAATTACCTTATTGGTAATTATGTTCTTAATCAGCTTTTATAATTAATTAGAAGTTCTAAATCCTACCTGAAGATGCATCAATAAACTATTTGGATAGATAAATCATTCCACTATAAAAAGTTTGCATCTAAAATCTCAAAATGAGTATATGTTATGAGCATTTCCTCAGCAATTCTTTATATCTCTCCTAAGTGTCATAAATATCTCACTCTTTAATTATTGAAAAGAAAAGGTGTCATTCTTAAGTTTTGTTGTTAATGTTAAAGGAAAATACCTAGCTAAAAACTTCTCAGTAAGAATTGTCCAAGTGAAAATAGATCTAAGAGGCAAAGATTGCAACAATGATTTAGCTTTATCCCTTGGTGTAAAAGGGAACGACCTGAACTAAATCACATCCTACAAAGCTTTATTAATCTTTAAAATATCATAAATCTAAAATAATTACCAATTTGTGCATTCAGATTCTCATCTAGGAAGCCATCAAAATTGCACAAATTATTGAGTCAATTGAATCTTGCTGGGGTTGATCTCAAAATTGTTAAACTTCACTTTTGACCTAATAATGCTAACTTATATTCCAATAAATAGTAATCTAGCATAATCCCTTACAATACACTTTCCTCTCTGTTTGACCATTGTATTTGGTAGCTATAACATCAAGTACTTAAATCTTGAAATTCAGCAAACAAATACAAAATAAAAAAGAAATATCTAAAATAAATAAATACAAAAAAGAAAGATTAATAGAAATAAAGTGTTCCTAATATCCTAGTTCCCAATAATGACACTAAAAACTTGATGTGATGTGTATATTCAAACCAAAATAATACTAAAGATCAACTAGGCAAGTGCACATATTTTTCTTTTAATATAGTCTAATAAATATGAGTGTTGATTCCACAAGAACTAATTAATAGTACTAACTATCTAATTTTGTCACCTAACTACTGTTTGGTTCTATCACCCAAAGGGTACCAACAGCCAATTCTTTGGCCTCCATATTGTGATGAAGTAAGAGTGGATATAATTAAAACTATTATACAATTAAAATATTTTGAATTATAAAAGACACCTCAACATTTAACGAGTCCATTGTGCCATGATAGATAGGTTAAACAACCCATTTATGTGTAATTAATAAAACTGAAAGAAATTAAGTATATATATATATATATATATATTAAGGTGCAAAGCAGCATCGAAGACAACAATAATAGTTAACTTAGACTTTTTATAAAACGTTAGGAGACGATTTGCACCTTTGAGCTTTCAGTCACATTTCAACCATTAAATGCAACTTTTCTATTAGTCATATAACTTGCCCTCCACTTTATCTAGCCATAAATTGAAAGGATAAATTATTTTGAATATATTAACCTTTTAATAATTTATAAATATAACTCAACCTTTTTTTATGACACCATACATCCTAAGTTACGAAGTATGCATACTTGTACATTTTACGGTGTACTATAAGTGACAGTACTTAATGGTACTCAAAATTGACTTCGCCATCTTATTCAAAATAAGTTTTTTAGTTGTCTAACAAAACTTGGTGATATTTGAACCTATTTTATATTTTTATGATTTTTTTTAGTTTACGCCATTTGAAAATCATAAAAAATAAACTTTAATCATATTTTTTCAAAATTTTACCAAATTTTTATTGGATTATTCTTAATATTTGTACAAAAAATGCAAATTAAAATTTCAAGTATTAATATTTTAAATGAATAACAACTCATCACAACTAAATTATCTCAATAATAATATATAATTATATATTTTCATAAAAAACAAATGTTTTAATATGAAATTTGATATATATTTAATATTTTATTTATAATTTACAATATTTAAAATAATTTATTCTAAGTTACAACTTCATCCATGATACAAGTTTTCAACTAAACACAAATTTCATGTATAAGAGTCATCCCTCGAACTCCAAGTAATTATTCTTTTGATGAACCAATTCAGATGATATAAAGAAAATGAGGAATCAAAACCATGTTAAGGTTAGTCAATGCCCTCTTTATAAATTAAGGTATTATTAATAGGCTCAAAATTTAGTTATCCTATTAGTTTTTAATAGGAATGAGATATATACATATCATTGCAATTGAAAAAGTCCAATAAGCTTCCACCATAAATTAAATAATTTTCTATAAATCTCATATAAAGCCCAAGCTATTTTTAAAATGTTTAATTACCAAAATTTATCCTGAATTTTACTAAAATTTGCAATTACATCCAAACTATAAAAGGTTACAATATATTATTCGAACTTTTAATTTTTTTAAATAAAAATAGCCTACCATTAGATGTTCCAATAATGGTGTACTGTCTACGTGATCATAAGTGGAATTAGTGGTCCACATAAGTAATTAATTTAGATAATATTAAAATAATGAATTTAAAAGAAAATAAAAAAACTAAACCTAATCTTATTTTCTCCTAAATTTTGCCCATCCTTCTCCCCACATGCACCTATCCTTCTCTTTCTTTTTTAGGCGACCTCCATTCAATTCTTCCTCCTATTTATCTCTAGCTTTCTTTTATTTTCTTTTTAACCTCACGAGTGCACTAGATTGATTTGGAAATTTTTGTAGTTTAAGTGGACTAGGAAGATTTTCAATTGCATCTCTACGAGGTATGCTTGGAATATTGAATACTACAACTGCTTTGACGAAGCAAGGAGTAGCTTCTTTTAGGATGTTCCAATCAATCAATCCTCAAAGCTCAAGCAATTGTGTTAACATAATTGGAAACAAAGTTGTGAATACCATACTGGATTAGGTTCTGGTACGATACTGTACCGACACCGGTCAATATCAAGTACAATTTTGAGTAATTTTTTAAATTTATAAAATAGTTTCTTAAATTTTTTAAAATTTGCAAAGTAGTACATTGATATATTGTATAATTGTACTGTATACTTTACAAGTTTACATCAATTATGTTTCCAAAAATCATAATAATAAATAATAATCACAATTGATATGAAATAACAATAATTTGTAAATATTTCACATATAAATAATAACCACAATTAATATGAAAAAAGCTAATCATCATTATACAAATATAAAATTAAGAATAATACAAATCATTTAAAATATTACAATAATACAATTTTATTATTTTAATAAATAATAATTACATCAAAACATACAATAAAAAGAACAATAAATATCCTTAACTATTATAATTTACAACAAGAGTTCATGATGAGAAAACAATCAAGTAGAAATTAAACCTCAAACAAAAATATTTACAATTATATTACATATATAGATTTTAATATAAACATCAAATATAAGTCAAATTAAAAGAAGAGGAAAAATAAAAACTTTGAATGAAATTCAATCGTCAATAGGAGGATTCTCGCTATAAATGCACCAAATGGTATGTTAATGCTTTCCTATCCAATATTATCTTCCAAGTCATTGACATCTACCAAATTCGGTTCTTCAGAAACCAAAAAAACAAAAATTTGGAACGAAATTCAATCGTCAACAAAAGGATTCTCGCTATAACTGCACCAAATGACATGTCAATGTTTTCCCATCCAGTATTATCTTCCAAGTCATTGACATCTACCAAATTCGGTTCTTCAGAAACCCATTTTGCCAAAAGATTAATATTATCAATGAAAATTGGATCAGTTGAACCACTTGTGTTATTAAGACTTCTAGTAAGCAATAAGTTTAATTTAGAAAATTTTAAGAAATTATATCGAAATTAGTAATGATAATAACATACCTTTTCCGAAGCTTTAAATGGTAACCAATAAAAACTAAGTCATTCAACCTCTTATACTCCAATCTATTCCTTTTCTTAGAGTGGATAAATTCAAATGTGCTCCAATTTCGTTCACAGTTTGTTGCACTCAGATATTGACTTAAAATTCAAATTGCAAACTTTTTCAATTTTGAACATCATTTCCAAATTGATCCCACCAAGAAACTGTAAGTTATAAGATAAAAAAAGTAGTGTTATAAACAAAATAAAGTGATAATTAATTTTCAACAAATAAGAAAAAGGAAATAATTAATATTTAGAGAAAGTTTTCCTCTTTGTCAAATAGCAGTTGGCATTCCAAAATCTCCATAAGACAACTTATAAAGCTCCATTTGTGAGCTTAAGAGATCTTGCATTGAGTCAATGCTAACAATTGTTGTAATAATTAAAAGCATCCATCCATTAACTTCAGCTTGATTAGTAAGATCCAGTTTAAAATAGACACTAGGATTCAGAAATGTCCCAGCTGTAAACAATAGAGAAGAAAGATGTCTTTCCCTTCTCTCATTAATAATTGAAAGATATGGTGTGTACAAAGAAAGCCTAGGTTTTAGATTAGCCTTGATTGCTTCCGTCGCTCTCTCCATAACATAAAAGTTGGCTTTTCTTCACTATTAATCAACCAAAGCACCCTCACCAAAGGCTTATAAACTCAGATAACAAATTGCATTGAGACTAAAATTCTCTATCTTCTAGTATAATATTACAAACATCCACTTTAGCATTAGACCTAGCATACTGAGATGCAATCCACTTATCACTTGTAAACATTTGTCTTAACTCTTTCTTCATCGTAACAAAAGATTGAAGTGATAAGAAATTTGTTGCAAATCTTGTTACAGCAGAATGACACAAATTTATACCATTGATAAATTCCTTTCTCATTAAATTTAATACCCATGCACAATTACAGATGAACTTTGTCACCTTTTTAGCTTTTTACATAATTTCATCAATAATAGGAAAATACCTAGGATCTCCTATATTCTCCAGCATTAGGTCAATGCAATGTGCAACACAAAAAGCCCAAAAACAAGAATTATACATATTCTACAACCTTTTTCTTGTCGCTTTATAAGCGGAATCATTGTCAGTAATAAACTGAACAATATTTTCTAATCCCACTTCATTCACAACTTCGTCAAATATTGCAAACAAAGTCTTAATATTCCTAATAAGGCCAAATGCATTTGTTGATTTAAAAAACATAGAGTCATTTGTAGATAAACAAAAATTAATAATAGGCTCTTGTCTCCTATTTATCCAACCATCAGACATGATTGAACATCCATAAGTAGCCCAATTCAGTCTTCTTTCTACCAAATAACTTCTAATTTTATAAACATATCAACTTAAAAATTTACCTCTTAAGTTATCAATCGAGGGACCTTTGTATCCTAGGCTATAAGAGGCTATTGCATCCATCATAGGTTGATAATAATAACACTGAGAAGCATTGAATGATGAAACTGTATCATACCACCATCTAACTACTGCCATATCGACATTGTGAATCGTGTTTCTTGATTGCATTGTACTATAAATTGAAGGTTGGGCTCCAGGAGTTTTTCATAGTGCATAAAAACTAATCACCTGCTTTCTTCTCTTCCTTACATCAAGTTCAGGTACTTTTTCTTGGGCCTGAGATGGAACACTACCAATACCATTACCATCTTCAACATTTCCACAATCACCACGAAAACTAGAAAAAGAACTTCCACTACCAATTTTAAAATTCAACATTTCATTTCTTTCTCTCTCATGTGTGATATTCATCAAGAATGTTTTCATTTGTCAACATCTCCTTTAACTCCAACTAAATATTTCTTTAATCGGGTGATTCCTTCACCTTTCAAGTGCTTGTTACGAAACAAGCAAATAGTATGGTTCCTCATACCAGGAACCAACGCAGCATAAGCCCAAGCTGGATCAATATATCTTCTTAAAATAAGTTGATCAGGGGTACTTGAACTTCTTTCCATTTATCTATAAAAATAAATGAATTCATATATCAAAATAAATAACACATAATTTCATGACACAATATGCATATCCATCTTATATAATATAACTCATTTTGTATGATTACATTATACACAATTCAGTTCCATAAAATACAATTCACTATAAGTCAAAAGCTAACAATTCAATTATTCAACATATATAATTACACAAAACATATATAAACAATTTTCATTTCCAACAATCATAAAACATACATAAACAATTTCCATTTCCAAATTTCAACAATTTCTAACAATTTTATTTCTAATATTTTCCAACAATTTCAATTTAACCATTACAAAACATACATAAACAATTTCCACTTCCAATAATTTTCAACAATTCCATTTCTAACAATTTCAAACAATTGCAATTTAAAGTTTCAAACATCACAAAACATACATAAACAATTTCTATTTCAAACAATCACAAAACATACATGAATAATTTCAATTTCAAACAATCACAAAACATACATGAATAATTTCAATTTCAAACAATCACAAAACATACATAAACAATCTTCATTTCCAACAATTTCCATTTCTATTAATCACAAAACATACATAAATAATTTCCATTTTTAACAATCACATCATGTACATAAATAATTTTCATTTCTAACAATTTTCAACAATTTCCATCTCCAATAATCACAAAACATATATAAAACAATTTATATTTCCAATAATTAGAGAACATACATAAACAATTTCCATTTCTAACAATTTCCATTTACATCAATCACAAAATATACATAAAAACAATTTTCATTTCTATCAATCATAAAACATACATAAATAATTTTAATTTACAACAACTTTAAACAATTTCCATTTCCAATAATCAAAAAATATACATAAAATAATTTTCATTTCCAACAATATCAAAACTTACGTAAACAATTTTCATTTCGAACAATTTTCATTTTCAATAATCACAAAACATACATAAAATAATTTCCATAAAGAAAAAATCACAGCACATACATAAAATAATTTCCACCTTCAACATCGAAGTGTGGAATTGGAAAATGTATTTACATATCAAAATCTCAAAGTATTGAAATATAATTTGGAGCTAGAATTACCATAAATACCTTGAATCACATAATTAATTATTATAATTAAGGTAGCTATATTATGGAATCCCAATTTTTTTTGTAAAGTAACACACCTTATATATTTGTATACATTGCTTTTGAGCTTTTTTAATATAAAATTGATGTAGAATCTAACACGTACAAGCCATACTTAAATGATGTAGTCAAGTTAGTTGAGTTATATAAACTTTATTTAAAATTGGTAAAAGTTCAACTTTTGTCAAATGAATTATATGATATATTTGTAATAAATAAATAAATTTATTTCATTCATAATTAAGTATAGATTAATGCTAAAGGAAATTGTTATGGTAAACAAACATTTAACTTTATAATATTCTAATTTATAAAATATGATTTTGTATCTATATGTCTATTAAATTAAGTATTAACAAAACTGATAACAATCAACATTTCAATCAATTCAACATACTTCCAAGTTGCACTCCACATTCACAAAATCACAGTCCACTCTCGACCAGTTGCTTCCACACTTTCATAGTTTCATTCCACATCTATATTTTGTATCTATGTCTTTATTAACAACTTTAATAAATAAATTTACATTTTTCACTTTTGCACTTCCACAATTGCATTCCACTCCACCACAGTTCACGTCCATAGTCCACAATAACACAGCAACAAATTAACATAGTCCATTCCCAATTTACAAAAACACCAATAATTCCATTCACAATTCCCAAATACATCAATAATTCTATTTACAACAATTCACAAAAAAATTAAGTCATAACACACACCCAATTATTTTAGAAATTCAACAACAATTTTAACAGGTCGGGGTCTTAGGGTCGAGTAGATTTGGCATGGAAGAGGAGAGGAGATCCCAGAGTGCCTGAGGCTACTGAGGCGTTAGCAGTAGTTTGATGGTGTAGATGGTCGTGGCAGGTGGTGGGCGTCAAAACTGGAGAGAGATAGTGATATGTGTGAGAGAGAAATAAAATATTAGGAGAAGCTAGAGATATGGGGTATCGGTGGTGGTGACAGGTGGTGGGTGGGTGTCAGTGATGGTGATGGTGACCGGTAGGTGGTGGTGGGCGTCGATGGTGGGTCGAGACACTCAAGAGAGATAGTGAGATGTGAGAGAAAAAAAGTCAAGTGTGGGAGAAGGATAGGAGAAGGAGGACAATAACAATGCGACGGGTGTCGATTTGGCAGTCATTGGGTTGACAATAATGACGGTAAAGAGCAAAGGAAGAGAGATGATGGTAAATAGCAAAAGAAGAGAGCTGTGTGAGTGAGAGTGTGAGGAGATGAGATGAGAGATAGTTACTCAAGAAGTGAAGAAGAATGTGTGCGGGCATGCGTGCATTTAGGGTTAGGGTTGAAATTTTTAATTTTTTGCAAATATACTCCTACATTTTAAAAATTTTCGGTATCAGCAGGTATATGGTTGGTATTACAAATACTGTATGTACTAGTCGATACGATACGAAATAGGCTGGTACGGACGGTATTTACACCCGGTACACACTAACCTTATCTCGTACTGTTCACTGGCTGGTAGAGTATGATACAGGTTTGAAAAGCTTTAGGTATCTTTTCTTCTAGGAAACCAAAATGTTAATTTATTGCAAGGGATCACACCTTTTTAAGAGACCAACCAATACAGTAAGCCCATAACACACATTAGAGATTACAGTCACAGTGATGAAACAACCGGTTTTGAACTTGCAACTGGCTTCTAAGATGTTGAAGTGCCTATTAATGTTATTTTGGGACACTTGGCTTCGACTGTCTCAAGCAATCCTCAATTGGCACAGGGAAACCTACAACCACGTACGACTAGAGACACATTTGCAGCTTAGTCATCTTTAAACGTGCCATTATCATATTAAGACTGGAGACACATTTGCAGCTTAGTCATCTTTAACTATGCCATCATCAGATCACGATTGTTTTGGATGTTGGAATTAGTTGGTTTTCAAATTTTTTGGATCATAATAAATGTAATGAAAATTGGCAAGGCTCAGTTGTGTTGTTGAAATTTCCATCAAATCCTTCTCTATTAGACGAGCATTTTAGCCATGATCTATTGGCTAATAGCAACTTTAGAAAAAATTTGTTTTTTTACTAGTCCTCACATTGGTAACACTCCAAGCATTTGAATTTGAACTAACAAACGTAATGGAGGAAACATCCGAGTCTTTATAATGCTATCTTTTTATTAGGGTTGAGTGCAATTTAGATTATGAAAACTTTATAGTTTTCTTGTTCGCCATTGTGTTGTCTTCCTGATAATATTTTGATGCCTTTCATTTAATGATGTTCAAGTAAGAGCAAAACGAAACAATCTTATTGGATGAAGAATATGGATACGATGCTTACTCTCTTGGATCATATATGTGAAACTTTGCGGTGATTGTACAAAACAAGGGTCTGCTTTAAGACTTGTTTCGTCCCACTTGCTAAGAAATCTGGATCATCTTGTAATCTAGTTTGCCTTTTTCTTGATCTTTCCTCTCAATATGTTTCTTCTACCTTCTTCTCTGCCACTGCGTCATCGCCCCCTTTAGATCAAGGTCATTTTGTCCACAATTTATGACATCCACTAGGATATATGTTTGCTAATATGATATGATGAACAATGTAGTAACTAGAACATTGAGATATAAAAGTGTTCTTGTACAGGCGTATATTACTAGAAGTAATATTATGTTTTCTTTGAGCTCCAATTGTTTCAAAAACTAAAATGAATCCAACCCTTACAGTATGATACCAATTAAACAAACCTTGAAAGTCGACAGAAGCTCGCTTGAGAATGCATCTGATGCCAGGAATTGAAGCTGAGACAACTTAATTGTGAGGTTAAGAAGAAAAGAAGAGAAAGTTAAGAGATAAATGGGAGGAAGAACGGAATGGAGGTTGATTGAGAAAGAGGGGGAGAGACAAAGAGATGTAGATTCAAGGAGAAGGATGAGGAAATTTTGGGATAAAAGAAATTTATTATTTTGATATTAACTAAATTAATTATGATCCTGACGTCATTTGTCACATTAACACAAAATATTTAACAGTAAGTTATTTTTATTAAAAATTAAGAATTTGAATATTTTATTATCATTTTTTTAAAAATTTAAGTAATAATTATAGAATTCAATAAATTTTGACATTAGACTACTGAAATTCTAATCGCAAGAAAAGGTAAATAACACCTTACCGTAATTGGCAACAAAAGATAGGAAAGGGATGTACATATATGGTCATCAATATTCATTATGTCATTCAAAGGGCACATGCATTTTCAGTTCCAACAGCTAGTAAAAGGTTGCTGTCTCTGACCGTACATCGCCACATTTTTCTCATGTTCATCTTCAATCAGTTATAGAGACGAAACCAAGAGAGTGAGTTCTGTGCGTGACCCAACAAAACATAAGAAATTTCCTTCAAATTCATTCCTCAGCGAAGTGCGTTAATGGAGGAGGAAAATTGCAAGAAGAGGCCTTTAATCATTGACTGGGCCATGATACTGGAGGACGACGGCGACGAACCCCCGGCTCTGGTGGTCGTAAAAAACGCAGAGGACCCACCTCAACCGTCCCCGATGGTTTCCCAGAGAGAGGACATGGCTTTACTGAATGATCACCAGCTTGAGCAAGCGATTAAGAGGCATAAAAGCAATTATCCCAGGATTAGGTGCGCGTTGCCTGATAAAGGGCAGAAGATTCTTGCCACTGTTAAGGCTTTCGAGGAAGAGCGCGTGCGGAGGAAGTTTCAATCCCACCCAATGGTAACTTTTTGTTATTCTATTTGGCTTTGGTTTTTTCAGCGCATGGTTTTACTCTCCTCTTTTGTTTTTGCTGCTCATCAAATGGGTGAAACTGTTTTGGACTTCTTATGGGTTCTTTAGCTACGTATGGATGAAAGATTGGACTTTTTCCCCCTTCATAATGTATTTAGTTGAAGCAGTTCTCGCGTTTCGGTAGTTTAGATGATTTACCGTGCTCTTGTGTTACCTGGGAAAGCTTGTACATCCTCTTATCGATCATCGATATTTTAGTAATAAGCTTTCTGGCCTGCTAGTTGTATTTCACGCTTTAAGTGATTTTGACACGTACAGGTAACAACCCAAAAAAACTAGTGAGCTTGGAATTCTATCTGGTTCTTTGCCTTTCTTATCTATTTACAAACAGTTATTTGAACTCTTAGCTTCACCTCACTAATTCAGCTGCAAAACCTTGAGAGTATTGGTGGTATAGAGTTAAGATAGCAAGAAAAACCCTTTTTACTATGTAGCCCTAGTTTGGTCCAACGGACACAATAAACCCAAAAAAAGAGAAGCCATAATGAATAATACTTTTATAAGTTGCATGAAAATTAGCTTGATTCATTGCATTTTCAAGTGGGCAGGATGTTGATGAAAACAATAAGTCCACACGGTCAACATGTAGAAGCGGTGTTGGTAAGCTCAACTTGTGTTATTTGCCCCTCTGCCTCTTTTCTCTATGATCTTTCCAAAGCCAAGTTGAAATTCTGGCCTCTGTTTATAAAATTTTCTTGAAAATGCTTAAATCAGTATCTAGTAATTCTTGAAGAATGAGCTTTATATGAAGAGGACGGTGGATTGTTATAGTATATAAGGCATCATGTTTTGAGGTGACTTAAATGCATTCTCTTGGTGCTTCAGATGGCTCCAATTATAATAATGTAGTGCTTCAAGTTGATTCGCAACCCTCATTTGCCTCGAATTTCAGTACAAGGATCGAAGGAAATGTATGTTGCTGAAAGCAGGTTTTCATATGACTTACTTTTGTAGCCTGATCACAGCAGACAATGATTGTCAATTACCTTATTGTATCTCCTCAACAGACAGATTGTAAAGTAGTCAGAGCATTCAATGAAGAGTTGTCTACTTTGAGTCATCATAATCACCAGAAAATTAGATCTTATGGAGGCTCACCAAGGGGAACACAAAAAGGCCGATCATCAAGGCAGTGGCCTTTTCAAAGTGTCAGTAGTCTAGATAATGGAGATAAAACCCATCTTCTAAAAAGTGATCAAAGGTGCACAAGTTCTTCCATTGGCTTGTTCCGCCATAATGGGAAAGATTTGTCCTATGGGTTTCAAAAGAGGTAAGCAATTATTTATCTTGATTCCTTGTGTTTCCTTATAATGTTATATGTGTAGTTATATGCCTCCTTTGAAATAGATATCTTGTATACCCAAGTCAAGCTTCCTTTTTATTAGTTATATTTGAGTGCTTGGATGCATTTGCTGTTAGGACCAATGACAGTACCAATAAGCCTAGGATATGGAGAGTGTACGCAAGGAAAAAGAAAGAGAGGGCTGAGAGGGCTTAGGGGAATGCTTTTAGAGTTAGTTAGAATTATGGGGGCTGAATGGGTACAAGGAAATAACAGAATGTATGTAGGGGTAGCTAAGAGGGAAGGCATTGAGTGAGAAAGAAGTGAGAAGTGTGATTATAGACAGAGAGAATTCATTTTCTCCCTGAGGAGCAAATTC
>JAOQMP010000001.1:4970270-4982795 GCA_027563575.1 Erythroxylum pedicellare
CTTTAAGATATATTAATTTAATTATACTAAATAGTTGGAGTTAAATAAATACATATCTATTCCATCTCAATTATGATTTTTCTGATCCCTTTTGTTAATGATTTTCCCTATAAACTTTCGCGGCGCTTAATTCGCTTCAGAATAACAGACTGTAGGTATTGATCGGTCAGTCCAAAACTTCGTAGAGGCAAGTAACTTGTAACACCTACCAATAGATACTCACAATTGCACCTTTTGTGCTAATTGATTAAGGGCTCTCACCAAGGGGCAGATCCTCTGTGCCAAAAATGGCGTACCAATTCTATCCTATTGAAAATATGGATGGCTTGCATTCAATAGGATAGAATTGGTTTATAGATGGCTTACATTCCCATTCAATAGGATAGAATTGGTTTATAGATGGCTTACATTTAATAGGATAGAATTGGTACGCCATTTTTGGCACAGAGGATCTCATGCCCTGACCAGGAGTATCCTTACAAATAATGACATACAGATGACTACGACTGGCAAAGAATATTAAGAACTCTCATGCCGTAAGCGTCAAATATTAGTGCATTTGGCAGAAATGAGCGGCTAATAGAGCTGGTGCGGTGGGCACGCAAGTAATGGAGATGAGCTAAGGCAACACAACGTATATGGATTTTTACGTTTCATATGTATGCCATTGACATATCTTCAGGATCCCGTTGTTTACTACAACTGTTTCTAATGGATAAGAAGTATATACAACATCTAACAAGAGTTTTATATTGGTAGGGCAATTTACATGTTTGGAAGTTGGAACGGCACCACCCTCGATGGAAGTAGTTATCAAAAAAACAGTTTTCGGTATTTCTTCCTGTTAGGAGTATCGTGCACCTGTGCTTTTATTCCATATTTCTTTATCTGAAAATTTCCGAAGGCCTCGGCAACTGCTTCCACCTGTAAGACGATGTGCCATATAAATTGATAATTAGCCCGCGATATGTAGAAGTTAATTATCGGACTAATTTTTTTCACGAACCAGTTCAGGTTTCTTAGAGTACACTGTGACAATCGTATCTCGGCAATAAGCAGGCACCAAGTGAGTAACTCTCTCCTCCGGTATTCTGAGCTTCGTCGCAGTCTCGTAGTCCTGGTAAACTATAAGCTGTTAGATATCTCCGGCATGGAAACAATGATCTTTAGGAGCTTAATCAATTTCAAGGGGAATAAGTCCAGTGGGTGCATAAAATGAAATACAGTTCATATTAATTATCTCTTCCATATCTTGTGATTTAATGCTAAATGGAGTTGATTTGCGTTTTGTGGACTAAGAAGGACGTCTGCTATAAATGATACAATGCTCGTCTATTCCTACTCTGTTATCAGAGTCAACAATGACCATTTTTATTCATGAAAGTTAATCGCCTGCCTGTTCTTGGTAAAAATATAGTGAGCAAACTTACTACAGGAGTCCATAATGAAAAAGAGCACTAGGTTCAACAACATTAATCATGCTAACTCTGGTAAGAGAAATTAGTACCTCGAAGAATCTGACGCTGGATCAGCGAATACATGCAGGTGAGAAAGCTTGTGGTCAGATCAAAGTATCATAAGGCATCCACAGATAAAGCTTTAAGCCAAGAAGCAATGCTCCAATCATACATACCTTTCAAGAGGGTTGGATTCTCCACGTGTCAAATCAATTTTAACATTGCTCACAGCAACATCTTCTTCGTTTAGTGTAACATTACCAGAACTCTGGTTTCAAATTTATTATTTGAGAGGTTGATTTTACTTCTTTGAGGAATGAAAAGCTTAGAGCGGGTTCTTAACAGACCTGGGAACAAACAACGTCCTGAGGAGTGACGTCTTTGAAGTGCTCCATTTTGTCCTTTGGAACAGTGAATTCATTGCAGTACTGCAAAAGATAACAAACCCATAAGACCTTATTATTCATCAAAATTAAAAAGGTACTGAAGACAGCCTATATATCACAATGCATCATAGGAAGTAGTATTTTCAATTTGCAATACATCAGAATACCCGATATAGATCTCTTCTACGTATACGTAGGATCAAATCTCTCGCTTCCTTGAGCTCTGGATCTTTAGAAATTTCAATGGATTTCAAAATCGTGTCATCTATCTACATTTTCAAAAGGACGTCTTTAAGGCCATATACTTGAAGCAATAACTATTCGAATTAGTGTCTAAGCTTACTGACCGTCCAAAATTGATCAGGTTCGTCAATTAGCGAAGAAATTTGAAGTTTGTCATTTGCTTTTGCTAGCGCATCAACAACCATTAAATCAATAGCCTGAGAAAAGAAACTATTAAACCCAATCCTTCACCACGCAGATAACAGCTCTTGCTTAAAAGATGGTATGACATATGACAGCACAAGATACAGGTTCAACTCATGAAAGCAACCATGGAAGAAACATCGAAAAGCCACAATACGGAATGATGAAGTGCAATTCGGTGGAATCATTGCAACCGTGGATTAGGACGAATATTTAAGTCATGGAATCATTGCAACCGTGGATTAGGACGAAAATCTAAGTAATTGTCTACATGACCTCAAGAGAATATGTTGCAACCCATAAGCACCTTTACTTTTGCATGCGCATAAACCGTCCGATGCATTTCAGCGCGTGTAACAAACAACTTGTGGACAGTAAGATCTGATAAAAAACCAGCAAATACATGTTAGATTACATAGATTACCTATAATATGGAAATTAAAAAAAAAAGTTTTATCCACTCACAATCTTTGTCACGATAACATATCTCATCATCCAGTACTCTCATGGAATCCATTAACCTACAGATTAAAAAAATATGAAGTACATGCCAGTGTCAATACTGGCATAAACCAAACAACGGACCGTAACCGAATCCCTCTAGACGTTAGTTATTCTATCTAGCTTCCCGAAACAAATCTTTCATACCTTTCAAACTCAAAACTGCAGCCCAGTCCACAGGCCCGAGAATCACGAACAAGGTAATCAAACCTTGAAATGCAGTGCAAAAAATAGATGCATCAGAAATTATTATCAAATGAAAAATTTGATGGCAAATACAAAGTCAGATAGAGAGGTCAAGTAACTTATCAACATCTATCCCATTCCGACCATTCGCAACAATGTCATATAAGAAATGCTTCTTCTGAATAGTCAAAATTGGAATCGAAATCAAATTTTTTGCGTTTGACGATTAACCGTAGATGCTTAAAGAATTGAAAATCACAGATAATAAAGGCTTTAACCATAAGATGATTTACCTTTTGAGAAGCCTGCTCAGTGCTTGCAATGATCATCTCCTGGAAAATGAAATACACATATTTAGGGGCCTACATTCTATTAGATGATCCTGTTATACATGTACTAGAAACCACTCTTACATGCTGATAAAAGAAGTAAAAAAAATGAATCTTCATAAGTGAAACAAAACATTTGAGCATTCTGGTGCGACAGTGGGAGTAATATTTGATAGTTTAACAAACATAGTTTTTAAAAAAGGGCAAAAGAGGCAAACATGAAAGGAAAGTAGTAGACAAAGAAAATTAATGTCATTTAACCTTTGTTTTCTTTAGGCATTCAGAATCGATATCAATATGGTGTAGGTCAACAATGTAGTCTATCATCTTCACTGACATGTCCTCATGAGACCTGGAAAAAGATTTGAAAACGCAGGTTAAATAATTGGATTCTCATCAGGAAGTATTCTCATTTACGAAATTTTTAATTAAAATTTTAATCATAAGCTAAGACTAAAAGTACAACCCTAAAAATCTCAATTTTCACTGGTCCCGCCTAGGCTACATAATTTCAAGCATATGAATTTCAAGCTATTTCAATTATAAATCAAGAATCTAAATGAAGCCTGATATATTTTCGAAAACATTACATCTTCCACGTTGTCCATTCACATAATAGAACTATTAAGATTTATATTATGATCGAAAGTTAACTATTGTATTACTTGAAAGAACAATTAATCTTGTGGCTTTCTTCTTCTCATTTCCCAAATTACATTCACTCATTAATGCTTTCCTACCATGCACATCTTCGCAGAATCACTGGATGCGTGGAAACTGGAAAAGCTTAACACGAAATATATTAAAATATCTGAACCTTTTGTCTCGGAAGACCAACAGCCTATCCTACCGACAATACTAGATTACCATGTCAAGTCCCCTAGAACCCGAGGGAGGAATGCACGTTCAAACAAGTGGCTGAATGGACCATGACCAATATCATGCAGAAGCCCTAATATAAAAACACAACGATGGTTAGCAAGCAGAACAAACAGCATGTAGTGCAATCTTAATAGCACAGCATTTCTTTACCAGCAAGTTTCACTGCCTTTACATCTAAGTTTTCAATTCCAAGCTCTTTTCCCTACCAAAACAGCATGTCTATCACGAAAAGCTTCCAACATCATAGACCAAAACGAAAAGATCAGAGTAAGGAGTTATTCATACTTGATAAGCTCTTAGCTTATGAACTGCTTCACCAGCAAGCCAATACACGCCAAGGCAGTGTTCAAAGCGAGAATGCACAGCTCCCGGATAAACCATGCTAGTCAACCCTGTATAAGAAAAAAGTTCTCTGAATGGATCCATAGGATGTACCTTCTAAGCAGCAAGTAAACATAAACATGAACTGCTGCTAATTCCTGGAGCAGGACTAGGCTGGTTTGTTCATGAACTCTGACGGTCAATACTCTGAGCCAACTTGTATAGACAATGAAAGTAAGCATTTGGCAATCAGGTCATAACCAAACAGCAGCCGACTGGTAATTCACCATAAATCGTTTCTTTTGAGCTAAAATCTCCGGGTTGGAAAAGAAATGGAAGCCGATATGTTGCTGTACTTTCATAATTACTAGGTATTGCAGTACAAGGGAAATCCATGACAGTAAGTAGGAACTGTTATATCAAATATCATTGAAGACAACTGTCACTGTACTTTCACATATGATCATCGATAAAGAATATCAAACTGCAAGTCTCAGATAACTTTTATAGTTGAATTTCTAACATTCTTAAATACCTAAATGTTTTCTGAAGTACTACTATAAGTTTCTTGGAGAGAGCACCTTCAACTATCACAAAGCATTCATGAGAAAGTCTCAACAAAGGTAAATATACGGCTCAATTTAAATGAAATGGATGATTAAGCAATAAGAAGAAATACTACAACTTTATTTTTATGATTCAGTAATCGCAGTTAATGTTATCTAAGCGCATAAGACAGTACAAAAACGGACAAGGCTGTTGTTATTGGAGGACTAGCGTCTTCTCAAGGTAAAGGTTGAACCTCACCTAGTTGCTTCAGATCACGAAGTCTGCAGTATAGAGCAAAATTGTTAGGTAACGGTCTCACTAAGAAGTGATAGGCAAAACAGAATCTTAGGAGAACTCAACACAGTAGAATAGACATAGTCTTGCCTCTGAAACTGTTCAGTGTCAACGAACTTCAGACAAAGCTGAAAAAGCAAAGAGAGTAATTAGGTTACAACTTCGACTATACTTGTTCCGAGTCTTAACTAGGACAGCCAATATTTCTAATAGTTTAAATTTTAAACAAATTCAAATCAACGACCAAGGAAAATCGAATCCACTGAACTTTTATTAACAATAATATATACAAAATAGAGTTCGAATCCAAGTAAGCAAGTGATTTTTCACATCTTTTGGTCCTTTCCAGGAGAAACAGCAAAAGAGACGGTAATATAGTGGATGAAAAAAACACGCAGACACATCAATTTTCAACTAACATCCATAGTCATGAAATTTCCTCTTTCTTATGCATAATAACATCACATGAACACATGCATCCACATATAAATGTGCAATTGTAGATTTAGGATGATTAACCAATGATGTCAATCCTATCTATAAGACAAACAACGGAAAATCGCAATTTTAAATCAAATCTTATAGTAAAAACCAAGTGAAGATTTCTGGAGAAGGACTTTCTATTAGAAACTAAATATCTACGGAAATCATAGTGGAAGATTAAGATAACAGGAAGTTAATATACTCTGCTTTGCAATCTAGCTACCTAGTCCGGTGCCAAGTACAAAACTTACATTCATTACTCAACTCTGCTTCTATTTTATTTCCATTTTCTCTTCATTCATAAACCTACCAGACTTTTTAGAATCTAAAACTATACCTATTTACTCTGCTTTGTTTCGTATTTACTCTGCTTTGTTTTCTATTTTGCATATGCTAAAACAGAAATTTTGGAATTGGAATGCAAACCAACTCGACATATGATAAGAAACTCAGCATTATCCAAACTGATGGAACCAAAACGAAAGCAAGGAACAGAGAAATGGAAAATGAAAGAAGAACACAAATCCATGTCCATTTATCAATTAGCTTCTAGAGAACACAAGACCAAGAAAAAACTAAACGTTAGTTGAGAAGCAGATACCGGATCGAGGTAGATGTAGCCATGAACGTTATCGCGAACTTGCTTCGAATAACGGCGGTCCGGATAAAAGCAGCTTGAGAAATCGTCGCTCGAATCAGCTGCCATTGGTGGTCACAGATGAGAGAGATCAACTTGAGAGACACAGAGAGAAAGGAAGACTCCAAGTTATAAATGAAACAATTTCAGATAATTCTAGAGACTGGAGATGCAGATAGGTGGTTATAATTTGTTGTTACAGAGAAATGGGAATTTGAAAAGAAGCTAAAGAGGAAGAGTTGCTTCGGGGGGAAGGAGAGAGTGAAAGGGGTCGTTGATGCGACGCCGCCAAAAAGTGAGGTTGTACATGTACGTGGGGGACACGGGCCAATCAGGAGTGAGAAATGAGGAACTTTAAATGTTCGAATGCGAGCATCATGTACCGTTCTAAAGGGGCCGTTAACTTGCAGAATCGAACAAAGACTATTTGTTTTAGTTTCAGAAACGCAAGTGCCTTTGTTTTTAATAAAGATATTTCTTCGATGATTTATTTACTTTATAATTTAAATATAATTTGTAATATTATAAATTTTTAAATAGTATTTTATTTGTTATTTTAAATTATTTTAGCAAAATATAATATGATTTATTGTTGTGTTTATGATAGAGTTTATATAATTATTTATTATTTACCCCAATTGTCATAAGAATTTATATTAAATTAAAATAAACATAAAGATGTAGCAAAAGTATAATAAATTTACATTTTAAAAAAAAGGTATAATAAAGTTCAGTTGAGTGGCCAAAATGGTTCCATTCGCATGCCTTGCTTGTCGTCTAAGCAAGAAGTAGGTTAACCCCTTAAAACTTGGAGAGTAACAATTGAAAGAATGCAAGTAACCTCTCATTCTACCTCACACACCATCGGCTGCGTGAGATGGAAGGAATATGCAATCATCGGATCGAGTTAGGAATGTAAAATACGACTAGGGCTGATTTTAGCCCGAATTGACCGAACTACAAGCCAATTATGGCTAGTCCAATCGGGCCACAAGGTAAGGCTGAACAAGTCACGGGTCGACTTAACTTGACCCATAATTGGACCGTTATTTCAAAAACAGCATTTTTCTTAAAAAATATAATAATTCAGGTTTTTTTAAAAAAAAAGTAATTCAGGTTAATTCAGCCGCCGGCAGCCAGTCTATTGACAAGTCTAGTTCGAGTTAGGGGCAACTATTATTATTATTATATATATTTATACGAAAGCTATAATGCTTCTCCTTGAAATAAGAAGAATGGAGCGAAGAAATGCCTTCCTTCAGCGCACATCGACCACGCTTAGCAGTGCAGGGGCGAGGCTAAAATGAAACAAAAATTATCTATAGATAAATCGCTTAGAGTTCATAAGCACCAACTTGAATGGGTACCAGGAGAATGCTTAAGATGAAAAAACTTGGGATAAATTAATTCATTTAATTCGTAGCCCCAGAGCAGCAATTCTAAAGTTTGCTAATAACGCGAGTGCTTGTTAACTACCATAATATGGAGGCAGAACGTCATCATATAAAGACAAAAATGATGATGTCATACTACATGTCTATTCTCTCAAATTGATGCACCCACTTTAACATACAAGAACGAGTGAGCAGAGGCCGAAGAGAGGAGACAGGTTAATACAGTTGTCGAATGGCCAAAAAACCCAGTTAACGAATAGCTAGCAAAGCCTATAATAAAGTTACACCTCTGGTTCACATAACTAACAGTTTCCGAGCAAGAGCTAGGATGAGTTATTTCATCATGTAGCTTCCCAACATAGGGCTTCTAAAAAGCAAGAGAAAAGGACAAAGTCGAGGGACAATGATGTTGTTATACATGTCCATTATGTCCAAATGATGCACCAACTTTCAACACACCATTGACGATCAAAGAAGGCTACGAAAGTCCTCTTAGATAGGGAATACATGGGCCCTGCTCTCGTGTCTAACAAGGTTATCAAGTGGGTCGGCAAATGGACACAAGAACCAAGCGTCACAGAGTTGAAATGAAACTAGTCCCTGCAAGCCAGCAATCAAACCAAAAACTTGAGTTCTTAGACATGGTTCACAAACGAAGTACAAGATTCCACACAAATAATAGCAATTTTGATGATTAACACACTAACATGGAAATGATGGCAACTTTTCTGTCATTTTTCAGGAGTAAATCATGGGGCAGAAAGAAGCACATTTTCAGTGAAACTGATGAGCATCGCCACTCCTTTATTTTATAGTTGATAAAGCCTATGTTCTACCCAGAAGAGGATAGAAGCTCAAAATAAATTGGAAAACTTATCAATCTAACGCGGACAAAACATAACTGTTCTCAAACTACCCATATAGAGAACATGTCTGAAACATAAATATGCAAGATAAGTCTAATGTCCGGCCAAGCCCACAATTACACTAATACTTTCTATAATTCAATACCTCACTATCAAGAGGCAGCAATATTTATATACAACTAGTATATGTCAAAGTTGATCAAACTGGCAGCTCAAGAACTTAACATAACTTTTGATAGGATAGTAAGTTGTCTTTTATCATTTTATTTTTCAAAGTCGAAACTATCAACTATATTAACATTGAGTGAAAACTTAATGCCAACACTAACAAGCACTTTTGAATTTAAATTCCAAAGGCTAATTAAACAGAAAAATGAGGCAATGAGATCAAAGTAACTAAAGGAACTTATGCAACACTCTAATCCAATACAATATTGCAGTTCGCCAGATACTAACCAGTACTTAATTAAGCCATCCCAGCTACAAGTTGCTACTTTACTTTGTTCAAGAGGATGCCACTCACATCCGATGCACACCGACTCATGACACTTCATAGTCCTGAAAACTTTGCAACTCTTCCAATCCCAAAACCAGCACTTACCTTCACCATCTCCCGACATAACAAACCGTCCATCTGGAGAGAAATTGACTTGACAAGCATAACCAGCAACTACATGCCCAGCAAATCTCTTCTTCTTATTTAACTGAAATCTTTCCCTAGTGCTATATATGAGAATCTGGTTGTCCAAACTCTGTGCTGCAAGCCAGTTAGTGTTTGGATGCAGAGCAATTGATGGCATAGAATGCATGTGAGGCTCACTGATATATTTAATAACCACAGGGATCCCAAATTCCCATACACGAAGTGACTTATCGTCACTTGAGGTAACAAATCTCCTATTGTTGTCCACAAAAGTGATGGTATTCACTGCTCCCAAGTGTTGATCGTACTCCTGAGTAATCTGCCCAGTATTTATATCCCACTGCACAATCTTCTTATCACTCATACCTGCCAACAATACATTCTGCTTGTCCTCATCCGGATTAAGTCTAACCACATAGGGAATCTTCCTCGTCGAAAATGTCGATATAACTTGCCCAGTCTCAGTATCCCAATACTTTATATTCTTATCATATCCAGCACTCAGAAACTTAGTCCCATCATTCGAAAACCAAATATCCCTAACCCCCATCGAATGACCCATGTATGTCCGCATACATTTACCAGAATTAAAAACATCCCATATCTTCACCTTGCTATCCATCCCCGCCGAGAGAATCAAATGCCCATATTTGGGGAAAAACCTTATAGCATTAACGCCCTTTGTATGGCCACTCCAAGTGTGCACCAATCTCTTGGGTATATAACAATGATCATTGGTGGCCTTCGCGTCCTTAGGTGGCGCAAGCCATGACCTTCCTTGATAATCTCTTTCTTCCTTCCCATGAAAAGTACTCTTATCAACAAAGCTCTCACCTCTATCACCGCCACTCCCTTTCTCCTCCTTCTTCTTAGCATACTCCTCTGCATACTTTTTCTGCTCTTCAGTCAATTCCGTTTGCAAACCCTCCTTCTTACCCGCCCATGGACTCTTCCTGTTCTTCATCAACCACGTGTCAGTCGCCGGATTCTCAACCTCCGACATATCGATAACGGGGCCAACATCCTCGCCGTCACCACCGTCCTCCTCCACCTCTTTTTTCTTCTCAATTTTCCTCTTTTTCTGCTCATGTTGTGGTATATTATAAACCGAAATCCCGTTATTCTTCTCCAAAGCATCTAAATCACCGACATATTCATTACCTGAGGGGTCTGCGGCGTAGCCATACTTGTAAAAAGTGTTGTACTGCTCGTCGAATACGAAAGAGTCGATATTGGCATTCTCGACGAACCCCAGCTTGTGATTGCGCATGCCTTGTGCAATACCGTCCTTAGCGTAGGGGTGCTGGGGACCGTAGATCGGAGCCCAGAGCTGGTCGTAGGTTGGATTGAAGGAGATGGCGTGTTGGACTGGATCAATTGGTTTGGCTAGGGTTTGGTGGGCTTGAGCCACCGTGAGAGCGAGCATCGTGTCGTCGACTTTGGGGGCGGTCGACTTCGCCGGGAGGAGACGGGGGGGAGAGGAGTACGGGGAGGAACTAGGGTTCTGGTGCTCAGCGGCCGTCAATTCGTCGTCGTTGTCGTCCTTGTATGTTTGCAGAAGATCCATTGGAACGCCGAGACCAAACACTGTGAGACTTGGTTTTGAATTTAGTCGGAAAGAATTAAAGGTCCCGATATGCTAGTCTAGAGTATAAGATAAATACAACCTAATATTATGAATATAATTTTTTTTTGTTAATTGTTTAATATTTATTAAGTTTGGAATTCATGAAGATTTACAATTTAGGAAAAGAAAGAGGGAAACTGAAAAGCTCGCTTTATAATATTTCCGGTAGGCAGACTGAGATTGCTATTCCGTTGGGGCGTAGGGTGTTGGAGAATGTGAATCTCCAACTATGTTTGAAGGAAGAGATTTAAGTTTACACCTTACACTTAATCAATTAATTTTAGCTTTTTGTCACTTAGTTAATTGAAGGTAATATTTATTTTATTAATTATATTTAATATTTTAATACTAAAAATAAAATTTTCAAATAACTAATGTATAATTAAAATTATGATGATATTACAGTTAGATTAAATTTCTATTATGTATTATTTTTAAACTTTTGTAGTTATTTTATAATAGTGATAGATTGATAAATATAATAAAATTATCACACATTATGTTTATTTTTATAAAAATAATTAGTCTCATAAATTAGAATATAAAGATACTTTAAAAACATGTAAATGCTTATTAGAGAATAGATTTACTATACTGACCTAATTATAAAGATTTCAAATGGAATATTAGTTATGTATACGTAGATTTCTTGTTATGGTGGTTGTATAATCAATCATTGAGTTTGAGATTACCAAAATATCTCATATGTGAATTACTATATTTTAATATTACTTATGACTTATTCTATTTATGTTAGCTCGATTAATAGTACGTAGATATAACATGAACCATATAGAGATAGCTGAGTACTATTCTTGATTAGTAATATTTTAAGTTAGAGTGAATTAACATTTGAAAACATGTTTTCAAATATCAATTATAAATCAATTACTAATCATTGATAATGAATATGATTAGATTGAAGAATAGACACTAAATAGATTTAAAGAATAGACACTAAATTCATACTATGTGTTCAGTTAGAACATTAAATGAAAATAAGGTTAAATTATACATCATAACCATATATGGATAAGTTGATTCAAACAACTTTGACATTCATAATATTTAGGTAGTCATGACATGTTTTTAGGCATTAATTATGTATTAGAATTAGAATTCATAATCATTATCAATATATTAGAAACCTAATCGGTCACATATAAAAGAGCACTTAAAAAGATAAAAATCAATTTAAATTAAGTTAGATTTAATTATGAAGTTTGAGAAACTTAAGGGATCAAATATGACTTTAATTATAATTAGGAATTTTAATTTTAATAAAAAAGAAACTCTTTTGTTTTTCTTTCTAAATAGGAGGACATAAGTGAACTAGCGCTCTTACCTTTTCATCTCAAATGTTAGTGTTCTTTTTCTTTGTTTTGAGGATGCCATTTGTAACACCACATTACCCTAGGGTACGCACCGGGACGCCCGTAGGTCATTCCGATACATATCCTAAGATAAGTTCTTTTTCTTTGTTTTGAGGATGCCATTTGTAACACCACATTACCCTAGGGTACGCACCGGGACGCCCGTAGGTC
>JAOQMP010000001.1:4982895-4997311 GCA_027563575.1 Erythroxylum pedicellare
TCTGAAACACTTTCAATGATTCTAACCCATTCAAAATGACCAAAATACCCTTTCCAATTGGTGAGGGGATGTTACACCATTAGAGGCTGAACACATAAACAACTTGTAGTTAACAATTTGAGAAGAAAAATTTATGCAAGAATTTGAATCAAGGATATTTTGGCCCTTTTATTTTTTATTTATGATTCACATTTTTCTAAGTTATTTAATTGAAAATTTGTAAAAAAATATTTTTTATTACATCTATGATTTGATCACAATTAGTTTTCCAACAGAGGTATCCTATCCTTATTTAATTGTTTAACTTGATTAAATTTGCTTAATTGTTATTGATTTGATAAATTTAAGGCTTAAAATTTATTGATGTAAAAGTTATATGATGTATGAATTTGATTGTGATTTTTGATTTAAAGAAAATAAAACTTAAGAAATAAAATAAATAAGTAATAAGATTGAACAGGGAATTAAGAAATTACTTAGAAAACTATCGATATCAAGACTTAGTGTTTAGGTTTCAAATCTTCCTACCTAATTGATTGATCTCTTCTTATGCAACTGTTTTATTGATTTATTAAACCGTGGAGATTCCTATGGTATGCTAATAGCTCTCTCGAGTCTAATAACAACTAATCTTAAGGTTTTCAATCAAATTACTCACGTTAAATTTTATAGGATTGATTTACCGATTTGTGAATCTCGCTATTAGGTTTGACCCTAATCTAAAGGATTTATGCCATTCAAACTCTAAGGTTGTAATAAACTCTTTTCAATTACAATAGATCTATTTATACAAGGACTCCTCAATTTTTATGTTATGAAATTAGATTATAATCTAATATGTGAGGCCCCAAATTACACCCTAGTAAGAACGTTACATGTCCATAAAAGTATATGTGATAGGAGTTAATAATTATGATTTGATTGTGTGTTGCTTAAGTCTTGAATTTTGGTTTGAGGGATTATAATTAGTAACTTGAAATTAATTGTTATCATTAGAAAATTGATGAATTAAAATGTACATATGGATTAGAAAAAATGTCAAGTGGTAAGATAAGTTGATACATAGAAGGTGTGGATGACTAAGCCTATACATTAAGTGACATATGGCATAAGTAAATAAGAGACAAATGACAATAAAGTTGAATGACATTTGGCAGCATGATAAGAGGACAAGTAGCTCACTTCTAAGTATGACACGTGTCCTTTGTAAAACAAGGACATCTTGCATCAAAGGGTTTAGGCAAGTGTAAAATCACCCTTCATTTTAGTTGTTTTTGTTGCCTTCTTTCTACACCATTCCTCTCACCACCGAAACATCATGCCCTCACTTCCCTATGTTCTTACCTATGTTTATGTTTAATTACCACATCCAAATACTACATCAAGAAAGCTACATCATGCTATCTTTTATGTTGTTGTCTTCTTGGTGTTAAAATCATCTTACTTCTACCTTGATCTTGAATTTGTGCTTATTGCATAGAAGGCTAGATTGGCTTGTTCATTGAAGTAGGAAGTTGAGTTAAACATGTAAGTGGAATCCTAAACTTGATGGCATGTAGTAATACAAATTCTATAATGTTTGAATTAGGATAGAATATATATTGTGTTTATGATAAAATGAGTTCTAGAAAATGGTGTTTCTATAATAGATTCTGTTTTGAGTTTTCAAGCATGAAAGACAATGTTGCCAAATGAATAATTTTGAATTGGAATTGGATGTGAATTTGATGATGAATTGAAGCATAATTGAGGTGTAATTAATGGACTATGATGAAGGTGTATTGAATTGAGTATGAAGGTGTTAAAATCTATAAACAAATCGTGAGAGCTACATTAGGTCCTTCCCACGGTTGTGGGAAATTCTTTGAAATGAGAAATGTTTGGTTTTGTGCAATTGTTGAACCGCATAAGGTTAAGTTCGGTTTTGTGCAATTGTTGAACCACATAAGGTCAAGACACTTTACAATGATATATTTAAACTTGATTAAGGTTTGAAATGAATCTAGTTTGATGTTGGATTAATTGGTTAAAGGTTGAATAAGTTTTGGAATGTTAATTAAGGTGATAACTTAAGGAATGGAATGTTTGATATTAATGTATCCAATTTTAGAATATTTAAATTGTTCAAGGGATGAAGGTGTTTTTATGAACACAAATGTGATCCAGAGGATTTAAGTAATGTGAATTAGTTATAAATGTTTAAGAATTGAGAATTTTTGTGAACATATGTGATGTGTAATTACTTAATTCTATTATTGATGCATTATTACAAACGCTTAAATTCGTAAGGCATATTAAGTTTGTTCGGGTGTGAAAGAATGTATTCAATTTGAGCATAAGGAAATAAATTCCAACGTTATGCATTATTTCTCTTACATATGATTATGAAATGTGATATGTGTTTCTTTAAACTTACCAAGTCTTAGTTTTGGGTAAATAGGCATGTCTAGAAGGGTCTGCAACTGTTTCTGTACTTAAACACTATGATGTCTTCTATTCTTAGACACTACAATGTCTTCTATTTTAGAGACTCAAGTCTCTTATGTTTCTGTAAATACTAATCATAGGTATCTTCTATTCTGTTCCCGTTACCCACTTCTGTAAAAAGGATTAGCAGGCAATTCTGTATGAGTTTTGATATTAGTTCTGCTCTGAAACAATCATGTCCTATTTTGATACTTTTATATTATAGTATGATGTAATTATATTATGTTATCATGCATTTATGTTCTATTATGATGCAATTAATAGTCTGATTACTCTCTGATTTGAATAATTAAAGATTGCTTGTGATAAGCCATGATTCATTTGCTTATAAGTGCTAGATGATTGTTAGAAACAGTCGCCATCTTGTATCATGTTTAGTTATTCTCGACTAAATTATATGCTTAGCATGGTGGTTTTTTCTCTGTGTAGTTCTTGATATAAAGGATTAAGGCTAGGACAACTGCAGTGGCCAAAGAAGGATGTGTTATGTTTTAGAAGATGTTCTGTTTAAGTTTTTGAGTTGTATTTAAATTTATGAGACATATTTTTATTTTGTGTAAATGGTTTGTAATAACTATAATACATGATGGATTTTAATCTAAGGCATGTATTTGATAAATACAACGTGTAAATTATGTTTTGTTTATAACTCAACATTCAAATAAAATGAGAAGTATGTTACCTTATTTTTAGGATTTACTGGAATTTCTTGGTACGTTCTAGGTTTGTTTTATGTGGCATCCGTATATTCTCTTAGGAGGTATTAGGGTGTTACATAATATTCTAGATCGATTAAAAAATATATTAAACACGTAATTGAATCACAATTTATCAATTAAACCAATTGCATTAGTAAAAGAATCAAAACATGTTAAAGCATAAACATAGGGTCCATCTAACCTAGACACTAAAGAAATTTAGTTACACATGATTGAAAATGAAATCAAACAATAACAAAAAGAAAATTGAATAAAAAATAAAGGTTTATAATTTTAAATCTCCTTTGTTTATCTCCTATCGAATATTCTTACACGTAGATGTTTGATCTTATATTCTTTTGGATCTTTCAATAAATTATTCTTGTTTTCCACTTCTCTATATCAAAATCACGCCTTGAATGGCCTCTAAGAGTTTCAGAACGCCTCTGTATATGTCTTCTCCCATTTTGCCTCCAAACACATCTTTTTTATGGTAAATTTTAAGGTTCTAAGCGATGCATAGGTTGATGCACAGCCGTATATCAAATCGTGCATAACCCAAAATCTCTAGATTTTGCGTATATGCTAAGCGTGAGAGAAGTACATGGGCTTATACATAGCTGTGTATCCCTTCTGTGCTTCAAATCTCCATTTTATGTCGTATTTTCATCTAAATTCTCCTCCTTTTAGTCCACGAAGGCAATTATTCTTTGTAAACATACTTGAAGCAAATTAAGTACCTAATATACAATAAAAATATAAAATATCAAGAAAAAATACATCAAATATGGGATATAAATATGATTAATTATGCATTTATTAGTATTATTCACATATGTCAATCCTTTAAGAATTTGAGGATGGTAAAGAGTTTCATATTTTACTTTATACATAAATAATATTTAAATTAATACTACATAAAAACATATTTATTTTAGGGGATAACATGTATCAAACCTCGTCTTAGCGAAGTTAGAACAAACTTCCATATTGTTATGATTGTTGGCTATGGAAATGACAAGAGAACCAATTCCTAGATTATTAAAAATTCTCAAGGAAATGAGAAAATTAGGTTTACCATATTTAAACGATTCCTTATTCTTTTTTTTTTTAAAGAACAAGACAAGAATTGCAAAATAATACATAATTTTATAAATAATATAATTTGTTTGCATATAGAAATTTTTATGAAGTGTGGAGATTAGCTACTTGGGCTAACTACTTTAACATTTCAATAAAGGTGAACTTGAAATGAGGATTATAATATATCTAGTAGTTGGTATTATTCACATATGTCAATCTTACATGAATTTAAAGAATGAAGGGAATTTTATAGTTGTACTTCATACATAAATCATACTTAAATTAATATTATATAAAACAATATTTAGTTTAAAGGATGATATGTGTTGGACCTAATCTTGGTAAAGCTAAAATAGACTTCCATACTGTTATGATTGTGAACTATGAACAAAGGCAAATTTTGGATTATTAAAAATTCTCAATGAAAGACTTAAATAGACAGAGGATTAGGAAAATTAATGACATAATCATGTTTACCAAATTCAAGACATTCGTTATATTTTTTGAAAAAGAATGTGACTATAATTACAAAAATAATTTGTAAATTTATAAATGATATAAGCAGTTTGCAAAAGGAAATTTTTATGTGTGTGGAGATTAAGTAGTTCCTAGAAATTGACAAATATGATAAGGACTCAAGACAAACCACTTCAATATGTCCATAAAGGTGCACTTTTAAAGAGGGTTATCATAGGTCCAGTACTTAGTATTATTCACATATGACAATCTTTCGACAATTTAAAGATGGTAAGGAATTTCATATCTATAATTCATACGTAAATGATATTTAAATTAATATTATATAAAACATGTTTATTTTAGGGGATGATATATACCGGAGCTGGTCTCTTTGAAGTTAAAATAAACTTCCATAATGTTATAATTATGGGGTTTAGAAAGAAACAAAATTTGGATTATTAAATATTCTCATGGAAATAATTGAGTAGATGAAGGATTAGGAAAACTAATGAGACAATCAAGTTTACCAAAATCAAAACATTCCTTATTCATTTTATTTTTAAAAAAGAGTGTAAAAAGAATTACAAAATAATCCATAATTTTATAAATAATATAAGTGGTTTGTAGATGAAAATTTTTATGAAGTGTGGAGACCAATTGCTTCGCATAAATTAGCACATACAATAAGGATTTGGGCACACCACTTTAACATGTCAACGAATGTGTACTTTAGAGAGGGTTAGCATATGTCCAATAGTTGGTATTATTCACATATTTCAATTGTTCATGAATTTGAATAAGGTAAGGACTTTCATATTTTTATTTCATACATAAATAATATTTAAATTAATATTATATAAATCATGTTTATTTTAAAGGATGATACATATCGAACATGGTCTTTGGTGAAGTTACAATAGACTTACTGTTATTATAATTATAGGCTATGGAAATGATAAGAGAGGTAATTTCTACATTACCAAAAGTTTTCATGGAAACACTTGGGAAGGATTAATAAAAGTAACGAGGCAATGAGGTTTAACATATTCAAAACATTCCTTATTCTTTTTTCTTTTAGAAAAAGAATATGGAAATAATTACAAAATAGATCGTAATTTCATAAGTAATATCAGTGGTTTGTAGATGGAAATTTTTGATGAAGTTTGTAAATTTGCTAGATTGTAGAAATTGGAACATATAATATAGGGCGGGGAAAACCACTCTAACATGTCAATGAAGTTGTACTTCTAAAGACGGTTAGCATATATCCATTAGTTGGTATTATTCAGATATGCCAATCCTTCAAGAATTTGAAGAAGGTTAGGAATTTGTTATTTGAAGTTCATACATAAATGATAATTAAATTAATAATTATAAAACATGTTTAATTTATAGGATGATATATGTTGAACCTAGTCTCTCAGTGAAGTTAGATAGAATTTCACTGTTATGATTATGGGTTATGGAAATGATAAGAAAGGCAATTTATGAATTATAAAACATTATTAAGAAAAGACTTGAGCAGCAAAGGAATTAGGAAAACCAATGAGACAATCAAGTCCTTTTTTTAAAAAAATGAATATGAAACAATTACAAAATAATTCGAAAGGCTACAAATAATGTTTGTGGTTCGCTAAAGGGAATTTTTATAAAGTGTGGAGATTAGACGGTTCATAGAAACTGGCACATTTGACAAGGACTCAAGCAAACCTCTTCAACTTATTGATGAGGGTGTACTTTTAAAGAGGATTAGCATAAGTCTTGTATTTGCAATTATTCATATATGACATTCCTTTATAAATTGGAAGAAGGTAACAAATTTCATATTTTTTTTCTTTATACATAAATGATAATATATAAAAATATGATTATTTTAGGGGATAATGCATATCGGACTTGGTCCCAAGGAAGTTAAAAATAAAATTTCATGATGTTATAAGTGCAGGCTATGGAAATGAAAAGAAAGGGAAATTCTGGATTATTAAAAGTTCTAATAGAAAGACTTGAGCAGACGAAGGATTATGAAAAGTAACGAGACAATCAAGTTTTATATTCAAAAGAATCCTTACTACTTTTTTTAAAAAAAAGAATATTAAAATAATTACAAAGTAATCTATAATTTTATAAATAATATAAGTCTACAAATTTTTATGAATTATGTAAACTAGCTCGTTCACAAAAATTAACACATCGTATATGGACTCGGGTAAACTAGCTCAACACATGATGAAAATACTCTTTTAAAGAGGTTTAGCATATGTCCAGTAGTTGGCATTACTCGCATATGCCAATCCTTTACGAACTTGAAGAAGGTAAGGAATTTCGTATCTATACTTCATATTTAAATGATATTTAAATTAATATTACATAAAAACATGTTTATTATAGGGGAAGATATGTAACGAACTTGGTATCATGAAATTAAAATATACTTCAATGTTGTTATAATTATAGGTTATGGAAATGACGAGAGATGAAACTTTGGATTATTAAAATTTGTTATGGAAAGACTTGAGCAGATGAAAGACTAGGAAAAGTAATGAGATAATCAAGTTTACCAAATTCAAAACATTCCTTATTCCTATTTTTTCCAAAAAAAAAAAAAGGATGAAAAAAGTTAAAAAATAATCCATAGTTTTATAAATAATATAAGTGGTTTGTTGATGGAAAATTTTATAAAGTGTAGAGATTAGCAGGTTTGCAGAAATTGGCACATATGATATGGACATGGGCAAATCTTGTTAACATATCGATAAAGGGTGGACTTTTAAAAAGGTTAGCATATGTCCAATATCTGATATGCATATATGCCAATCCATTATGAATTTGATAAAGGTAAGAAATTTCATATTTGTACTTAATACATAAATGATATTTAAATTAATATTATATAAAATCATGTTTATTTTAGCGATGATACATACTTAACCTAGTCCAAGTAAACTTAAAAAAGACTTCCATGCTGTTATAATTGTGAGTTCTAGAAATAACAAGTGACACAATTTCTTAATTCTTAAAAATTCTCATAAAAAGACTTGAGCAATCGAAGGATTAGGAAAAGTAATGACAAAATCAAGTTTATCATATTCAAGACATTCCTTATTCCTTTTCTTTAAAAAAATATGAAAACTATTACAAAAATACCCATAATATTATAAATAAAATAAGTAGTTTGTTTATAGAAATTTTTATGAAGTATGAAGATTAGTTGGTTCATAGAAATTGGCACATATGATAAGAAATTAGCAAACCTCTTCAACATGTTGATGAAGGTACAATTTTACAAAGGCTAACATATGCCCACTAGTTGCTATTATTCATATGTACCAAACCTTCAAGACTTTTAAGAAGGTTAGAAATTTCATATTTGTATTTTATACATAAACGATATTTAAATTAATATTACATAAACTTATTTATTTTAGGAGATGATATATACTAGACCTATTCTTGGTGACATTAAAGTAAACTTCTATTTTGTTATGATTATGGGCTATGAAAAGACAATTTTTGGATTATTAAAAATTTTCATGAAAATACCTTAGCAGACTAAGGTTTAGGAAAAGTAATGAGATAATCGAGTTGACAATATTCAAAACATTCCTTATTATTATTTTTTGAAAAAAAATATGAAAAGAATTATAAAATAAAATTTACTTTTATAAATAATATAAGAGTTTTGTTGGTGGAAATTTTTATGAAGTATTAAGATTCATTGTATTTGATGCAGATTTTCGTAAACCTCTTCAATATATCAATAAAGGAGTCACATATACCAATCCTTTATGAATTTAAAGAAGGAAAAGAATTTTATATTTGGAAAAAAGAATTTGAAGAGAATTATAAAATATTTGTAATTTTATTAAATAATATAAGTGGATTATAGATGAAAATTTTTATGAAGAGTAGAGATTAGCTGGTTCACAGAAATTGACATGTATTATTAGGACTTAAGCAAACCACTTTAACATGTTGATAAAGATGCAGTTTTAAAGAGGGTTAGTATATGTCCAATAGCTAGTATTATTCACATATGCCAAACCTTCATAAATTTGAAAAATGTAAGTAATTTCATATTTGTACTTCATATATAAATGATATTCAAATTAATGTTATATGAAAACATGTTTATTTTATGTGATGATATATACCAAATCTTGTCATGATGAAGTTAAAATAGACTTCAATGTTGTTATGATTATTGGTTATGTGATAAGAGAGGCAACTTCTAAATTATTAAAAATTCTTGTAGAAAAACTTAAACAAATGATGAATTGGGAAAAATAATGAGACAATCAAGCTCATTGTATTCAGTGCATTCATTATTCCTTTTTTTTTAAAATATGAAAACAATTACAAAATAATTCATAATTTTATAAATAATATAAATGCTTTGCAGATGAAAATGTTGCATGAAGAGTAGAGATTTGCTGGTTCACAAAATTGGCATATATTATGAGAACTCAAGCAAACCACTTCATCATGTTGACGAAAGAGGGTTAGTCTATGTCTAGTAGCTAGTATTATTCACAAATGCCAATCCTTCACGAATTTGAAGACATTAAGGAATTTTATATTTTTACTTCATATATAAATGATATTACAATTAACATTATTAAAAAAAGATGTTTATTTTTACGTGATGGTATATACTAGACCTGATCTTGATGAAGTTAAAGTAGACTTCCATTTTGCTATGATTATGGGTTATATGACAAGAGGGGGAATTTCTAAATTAATAAAAATAATGAGACAATCAAGTTTACCATATTCAATGCAATCCTTATTCTTTAAAAAAAAAGAATATGAAAACAGTGTAAAAACATTTTGTAAAAATCATTAAACAAAAAGGAGGTAACCTATTTCTAAATCAGGCTTTGATACCAACCTTGACAGGCCCCATTCCCTATATGATTAGGTAACCTGCTTGACGCTCCACATTAGCCTTCTAGCCAATATCTGATCTAGCTGCAAAGTTCCTACACAGCTAAGTCTATTGCCCTTTTATCGAAAAGCTTTAACTAATGATTAATAAATATAAATAGTGGAGTTTTAAAAATCATTTTTATTAAAAATTTTGGCATCATAACAGCTATATTTTGATATTTCCAAAATTCCTATAAATGTTTAAAACACTTTTATATTCACACTAGATTCTCCACCACAAATTTTAGACTTAAAGTCTACTCACAACCAACCTCAAACAATTAAATCAATTAATTTTAAAAAGGCTAAAATATATTCATGCATTTAATTTAAAAACATTTATATACATGCATTCTTTACACAAAAATACATTTATAACATATTCAAAGATATGCAATAGTTTCCAAAAAGATTCACAAGGTAATAATGCCTACACAGTAGCACGTGATGAAACTAACTACTAGCGAGGTAGAGTCCTTGCTGCTAAAGCCCCTGAGCATGCACCTAGTAGGTTTTATTTTAAAAACAAAAAATAGAGTATGAGCTAAACGAGCTTAGTGAGTGTTAGATTTTCTATTCAAATCATATTTAACAATTTAAACCTCCCTAAAACAAATTCATTTCATTTCATATAATACAATACCAATATCAAACATATATGCTTCCTGAAACCAAATTTCTCAAATTACTTTTAAAATAAACAGTGAAGGCATTATTATTATCATGATTTTTCTTACGCAACATAGCCCACCATTAATTTCTTTACCATATGGTACCTTAGGCATAAAGTCACGGAGCTGGTTCTACATCTTACCAACCACTAGTTACAAAGTTTGTTCTACATCATTTACCTATAATAGGTTAACTGCTATACACCAGTAGTTAAGGAGCTAGTTTTACATCGCTTACTCGTAAAAATTTTAGCTAGCACTATATATACTCCATACGTGTAGAGGGCAACACAAACACTTTACTAACTGACTCATTCTCTCTTTGTTTTTCCATAATAATTCTAGACACCCCTCGGACACTGCTATGTATGATCAGAATACTCTTACCGATATAATAACATGTATAAAATCGAACAGGGTACCATAGGCTAAAAATTTCATTTCTTTTCATCAACAAATGACATAACTTCAATATAAATTCAAATCATATGAAATTTAACTTTCAAACTATAATTTATATATTGCTAAAATATAAATTTATACTAGCAATATTCACTTGTAATATATCATTCACATAAAACTCAATATAAATATTCATTTCATGATAAAATAAAAATCATTTGCATAAAATCAATTTAAAGTACACTCACCTAATTAATTCACCATATGGCCGAATATTTAATGCTATTAATGCTAATTTTTTCCATTTGATTTTTCAAAATAACAACCTTAAAATTCTAGCTTATTTACACCATAACCATAATCAAACTTCAACAACTCACACTAACTACATTTCCTCTTAAGGCCAAATTGTCCTCACCACACACACACACACACACACATATTATCATTTCATTTTCATTCCAATTTTTCAACACAATTCACCGAAGATCCATGCTAAGCATCATCCAAATACATCAAGTTAAAAATTACAATTTTCTCTAACAATTTTCTAACTTGGACAAATTGATACACATAAATTATCCTTCCATTTTCTTAATATATCATATCACAAATACATGTTTTAAAACCTATACCATTATTCAATTCACATAATATCACCCTTAACCATTTTACTAGAAAAATCTCAAACTTGCATAAACTTCACTTAATCCAAATTCATCATTAGCTTCCTACATATATGTATTGAAGTCCAAACGCATAAAATGAAATCAAACCAATTTTTAATCACAAAACCCTAACCATTACCAATTCTTTCAAGCTTGATCTCCTGTTTTGTTCTCTTGCTTTCAACCCTTAAATGCTTCCAAGCTTATTATCTACTCCATGGCAAGTCAAAAACCACCATTGATTTTAAATAAATCCATCTTGCTCAAAATCCAAAAAGCTATTAGCTTAAGCTAGGAAAACTTACTACTTTTCTTTCAATCTGTTGGTTAATTGGTAAGCACTTAGATTTGATCAAGATTTCTCCAAATTACACTTAAAATCCAAAAGTGTTTGCCCTCGTCTTGCTCTTCTCCTTAGCCAAATTTCATCATTGTTAGAAAAGTGCTCTAAAGGCAATCACCTTTAGCACTTATTGTACAAATCATTTTATGATTAATAAAGACATTTCTCATTATTTCGATGTTCATAAGTTTATAGATTTGATGTTGATTTTAAATTGATTTAATGAAGTCCTTGATCCTAAACACAACATGGAGGAAATCATGATGAGATCATGATAATGAGATTCATATCATGTGTAATTATGTTAGTATATAAACTTTCCTTAGTCATAAGATTAATGAGATGGGATATCTTTAATTCAGATAGACTAGCACATCTTATACTCCTTGATTAGATCAAATAGTAGATCTCATAAGCTATAGACATGAGTTGTTTAGAGTTAACATGTGGATGCTTACTAAGGGTAATACGTATATTGGATTGACCTATTATAAGACAATCATATGGATATTCTATTCCAGTGTTAATGATAGTCTCATCATAACAATAGTGTAAGTATCCTTTGACTTAAGGTGCTCAAGGATATCTTAGATACTGATCCTATGCTATGACTCCATTCATCGGTGCCTTTTAGGGGTTACTCATAGCGTGGTGATTGGGTATAGTTTGAGGTATTCAGAGGTAATTGAGTAGCCAATAAAGGATTCACCACTCCTGACAGAAGGAGATGATACCCACGGCCTCTTGTTGAGGTCATTACTCGGAAGTCTCTAGCCAGAGCAAATATATGTCATGAAGAGAGTCTTCAATGATACATATATTAATGAGATCCTCAGTACAAAATCTAATTAATACTTAGATTAGATGTGACGTAATTAGTCTAGTGGGAGTTGACACTTTGACTATACTTTAAACCAAGTGATAGATGGTAAAAGGACGAATTACATGGAAAAATTACATATGGAAGGGTCTGTAATCAAATCACTGACTTTCCAGTCAATTGGAGGTCATAAAATGTTACTAGATATTGCCCTTAACTTACTTAAATTAAGTGTTAATTCAAGTGGCCAATATAACCGAGAACCTAATGAGTCACACACATAGGAGATCTGAAGGATGAGTAAAATGGTCTTGAATGGTGATTCAAGATATGAGAGACTATTTCAGGATTGTATCACGATGTGATCGTGGTAGAAAACGTTGCATGGAATAAATTAGAAACAAGTGTTGTTGGCTTCCATTAATGCATGCTATTCATGGTCATTAACTTCCCATAACTTCCATTAATGCATGTTATTCATGGTTATTAACTTCCCATAATTTTCCATTAATGATGGGGGTTATAGAAGGCCAAATGTTACAGAAAATTGAGATAATTTTTGTGCATCTTATGTAAGACACATAGAAAGAAAAAAGTTCTTTTTCTTACACACACAAAAATTTCCTCTCTAACTCTCTCAAAAGTTATTGTCTTTGCTAGCACAAAGAAAGAATACTAGTCATCTCCTAGTGAGGTTTCATCTTTCCATCTTTGAGTGGACTTTTATTAGAGATGGTCTGTGTTGATCGTTATGGTTTACAACCCAATGACGAGAAGATTAAAGAACGAAGGAGATCGTTAGAAAGGTATGTAAACATCTTACATTTCATGTTTTTGTTTTTTTATATCTATATGCATAAATAGATCTGGTTTTTGAGGTTCCATTTTATTTCCGCTATGTATATTTGATATATATTATGTATGAGATGCATAATTGGAACCTAACAATTTTAACTGCCATAAGAGACTTAGTCACATTATACCTCTCAACACGAGCTTGCTCAAGAAATATTTTCTTGACCTGTTCCATGATGTAGTATGATGTGTTCAGCTCAAATCGCTTTTGTCACTCAGGTGGCCTCATCGCTACCATGAGGCATTGTACATCAACCTCATCATATGAGTGCTTGTTGTACACTTAGTGGTTCTTGCAAAGGGTGGTTCAGGTAGAGGAGAATTCAAGACATATTCCTTTTGCTCCTTCCTGAGAATAATTTTTAGGTTTCAATGCCAATCCATAAAATTTGAACCATTAGGATTCAATTTGTCCTTTTCTAATATGGAACGCAAAGAGAGACATTGATTTGACATGATTTATAACATTAAAAAATTTAAATTAAGGTCATGTAAATGTTTCATTTCCAAAATAAAACTTCCATAACAACTTTTTAAAAAAACCTTTTGTAGTAGTTCCAAGATCCTTATCTTTACCAAGAAGAAGCCAGTGACGACATGAAACTTGAACTTAGCTATTTTAGGTAAGCAACTCTTTGCTAATCACAACGTATACGATTCTTGGTTTGTTAACATCTATTGTTAAAAAAAAATTTCCCAAAGGTCCAAAACCATTTTAATTCCTTGTTATGTTGACCTCACTCTATCCGGTTTGGCATGTCCAACATACCCTACAACTCTTAAAGATGGAAAGTGACGCACATTAAGTGGGTCCCATCATCTAATGATCGATGATTTAATGCGGATAAAGCAAGGTGGGAAAATGACTTAATTTTATGTGGGACGTTTCTTAAAAATAAATTTTAGGGATCAAATTGTCACACAATTTGTTAATCATATTAATTACAATTTCGAATTATTCCATATAACTCACAAAATTGTTAGTCCCTACTTTCAGAGTTTAT
>JAOQMP010000001.1:5034404-5048599 GCA_027563575.1 Erythroxylum pedicellare
CTATATCTGGACCGTTTATTTATGTGGGACCTACATAAATAGACGGTTCAGATGTAATGGCACAGAATTGGTCCACAAAAAGTGGACCAGAAGATCTGGTCCCGTGGTAGTGATGGATCATGATCCCTTTTTTTCAGTCATAAATGCTTGGTACATTCATGCAAATTATTCATTTCCCAATCCCAGGATTTGTTCCCTCACTATTCCCTGCTTTTTGTTAGCTGCAAGTTGAAGCTTTTCCAAGTTATTTTACTGCATCTTTTACTTACCCTTTGGTCTCGTCCCAATTATTTTCCATTTCTGATTCTTGCTTGTTTTCCTTTGTGACCAATTATTCTACAAAGGATTTTATGCTTTCAAGTGTACATTTATTATTATTATGCTATAGAAAACCTGAAAGACGTGAGTATAAATGGAAATTAACGACTTAAGGTAAATTAATGATAAAAGTGTTATAGTTCATTTACGTTTGGTATGCTCCATCAAATGTACCGTTTTGCACATGTAATGTCACGGGACTTATGTAAATAAGTGGGACAATTGGTTCCATTGGTAGATATAATTAATGGTGACGCTTTTTGGTGCTCATAACTTGTCACATTCTCAGCTACCAATGCCCATCAACAATATTCATGCGCTGCCCATATACATCTAAGTATGATACATGGGAAGGTCATTGCAAAAAAGCAATTTTGTTTTTGGTGAATTTGGACACTTTTCAACGTCCTGGAGCAGCTTTCATGGAGATCGTAATGTTATGACATTGTTAATATTCTATATATACACACAATACATTAATTGCACCCACCATCTTTCTTTCCTCTATTCCAAAAATTTACAAGTAAAAGGTATCATCAAGTAGACAAGCCAATGTGATATAGCATCTCTATGGATATATTCTGCTTCAACATGTGCCTTCCACGTTATCTTCCTAATGGTGTAAAGGGCATTGTTACTTTAATTTGGTGTCTATATGTATATAAATAAACATATATGAACATCAATATAACTTGTTCTACAGATGTAAAAGCACTGGCCATATGACTCACGTTTGTATAGATATATAGGTGACATGTGCTCAGTTTTTTTGGTTACCTATCTTTGAGAAAGGAAAGACTAATAACCAGAACTGTAAAACAAGTGGTGCAAGCTTTTCTTATGTTTCTAGAAGATGTTCACGTGTTTATTTTGAGGTGCCAGAAGGTTTCGTAGATTAGTACAGACCTTTCATTATTGATATATATCATAAATTGGTACTATTTTTCCAGAAATTGTTGTGAACTGGTGCTAGAAAAGTTTAACTCATCCTGGTAACCTAGATGCAATTAAGATCAATTTGACCAGTTGGTATAATTCCAAGGATGAATGGTCGTAGTTGTTGGGAAAAATCGGGTAATTTTTCCCTCTAAGGTAAACAACTAGTAAAGTGAATTGATTCGATAATACTAAGAAAAGACCGCCAAACGAACTCCTAAAATAGTATTACCATTTCACGTAAAATTTCAAGAAAGGGCTGAGGGGTCACAAATGATCCCACTTAAAAACCCGACCTCCTAGACAGAAATTACGTGCACAGTGTATTTATCACAACCTAACACGTGTATACACAGGAATAGTAAATACACCCAAATAAATTGAATACAACACTACAAATATACCCGACAAATAATATTAAATATTATACTACAACTTGAAAAGAAATAAGACAATAAAGGCGGAATAAAAGAAATAAGGAGAGAACGCACCCGAAAAATTTAATAACGGAGTTCGACCAATTATGCCTACGTCTTCGGAGCACCATTCAAATGGTCCGCTTTTATTTAATGTAGGAGAAGAGATACAAATTTTGGGATGTTTATAATAGGAGGAGAGAGCTCCTTTTTATAACTACTAACCTCCCCTCCAAACTCATAAACTTCTGATGTGAGAGAGCTACTATTTATAACTACTAACCTCCCCCTCAAACTCGTAAACTTTCGATGTGGGATTGAAAAGGTGCCAACTAGTAACAAATCTCCACCTTGGCACAATTTCTTATCCCACTAAATATAAATCTTCTCAATTAAACAAATAACAAAAGTAGTCTTCGTGGTGTTTCCAAATTTGCGTCGTCATGCACTGACTCAAATGTGCAAGATATTTACCAAGTCTAAACAATGTTCAAACTTAGCTCTTGTAACTACCTTGGTCAGCATATCTGCAGGATTCTCTATAGTCCGAATCTTCTGAATTATCTCTTCTTCCAGAATTTCCCGCACAAAGTGATAACGAACATTAATGTGCTTCATCCTTGCATGAAAGACTTGATTCTTTACTAAATGAATAGCACTCTGACTGACAGTATATACCTCAAGTTATTTATGACCAACTCCCAAGTCTTTAAGCAACCCATGAAGCCAAATTGCCTATTTCACAGTTTCTGTAATAGCCATATACTCTGCCTCTGTTATAAACAAAGTCATCGTTGACTACAAAGTTGATTTCCACCTAACTGGTGCCTCGCTAAAGTTAACAAATAGTCAGTTGTAGACTGTCGCTTATCTAAGTCACCTGCATAGTTAGAATTGCAATATTCAACTACGCGTTGACCAAGTAATTCATCATGTTCAAAAGCTAAACCAACATCTACGGTATCTAGGATATACCGTAGAATCCATTTCACAGCTTACCAATGAACCTTACTCGGATTATGCATGTACCTGCTTACAACACTAGCAACCTGTAAAATGTCTGGTGTTGTATACATCATTGCATACATCAAGCTTCCAACTGCATTAGCATATGAGACTTTTGCCATGTATTCTTGCTCTTCATCAGACTTTGGAGATAACTGGCTACTTAGTTTCAAATGAGGAGCTAGTGGGGTACTAACAGGTTTTGAATCTTCATGTATACTAAAACATTGTAATACTTTTTTTAAATACTACTTCTGTGACAACCAAAGCTTTCCTCTCTCTTTGTCCCTGCTTATCTCCATGCCGAGAATCTTCTGTGCTTCCCCCAAATCCTTCTTCTCGAACTCTTTACTTAACTGAGCCTTTAATATGTCAATTTCACTTTGGTTCTTTGCCGCAATCAACAAATCATCAACATATAAGAGTAGGTAGATGTAGGACCCATCTTGAAGTTTGCGTAAATACACACAATGATCGTATTTACTTCTTACGTATTTCTGACCGTTCATAAACTTGTCAAATCGTTTGTACCATTACCTTACAGATTGCTTCAGTCCATACAACGATTTGTTCAATTTGCAAACCCAGGTTTCTATACCAGCAACCTTGTATCCATCTGGCTAAGATATATAGATTTCCTCCTTCAAGTCACCGTGTAAGAATGCGGTCTGCACATCAAGTTGAGCTAGCTCCAAATTCAACTGCGCTACCAAGGCTAACAAAATTCTAATAGAAGAATGTTTAACAACCGGATAAAATACCTCATTACAATCAATTCCTTCCTTCTGAGCGTAGCCTTTAGCCACTAACCTAGCCTTGTAGCGAATATCATATTTGTCAGGAAATCCTTCTTTCTTTGCAAATACTCATTTGCATCCAATTGCCTTCTTACACTTTGGTAGTTGTGTCAGCTTCCATGTCTTGTTCTTCTCAAGAGATTGCATTTCCTCTTCCATTGCACCTACCCATCTGCCATTTTCTGAACTTCGGATTGCTTGTAGAAAGGTAGATGGAACATCATCAACAACTGGAAGTGCATAAGCTACTATATCAGTTAAACGAGTAGGTTTTTGAATTTCCCGTCTCATCCTTCTAGCGGCAGTTGACTCTGATTACTGCGAAGGTTCTTGGGTCAGAACCGCTTCCTCATCTGACTCTTCTTCTGCCATAGGAGAGTCACTAATAGTGCTTTTTGCTGGGATCACCACTATTTGTTCAAACTCCACCTGCTTCGGCATACTCTCCACCTTCTGGAAAGTACCATCAGCCCCTTCTAGAGTTACCTTATTTAACATGACAGATTCATCAAAGGTAACATCTCCGCTGACAATTGTCTTCTTTAACTCTAGACACCATAAACGGTATCCCTTAACTCCAACATTAAAGCCCATAAATAGTACCTTCTTTGCTCGTGGGTCTAACTTTGATTCATTCACATGATAATATTCTGTAGAACCAAAAATATGCAAAGAATTGTAATCTGTTGTAGGTTTCTCGGACCATACCTCTAAAGGAGTCTTGCCACTTATAGCAGACGAAGGCAAGCGATTTACGAGATGTTGAGTGTATACCACAGTCTCAGCCCAAAATTTTCTACCTAACCCAGCATTAGACAGCATGCAACGAACTTTCTCCACTAATGTATTGTTCATACGCTCTGACACCCGATTCTGTTATGGTGTTTTTCTAACTGTGAAGTGCTGAGCTATGCCACACTCTTGGCTTACTTCCAGAAAAGGATCACTCTTGTGTTCTCCACCGTTGTCTATTCGGAGAACTTTGATCTTCCTTCCCGTCTGGTTTTCAACCTGAGCTTTCCATCTAAGGAAAACCCCAAGCACATCATCTTTGTTCTTCATAGTAAACACCCACACTCTTCTAGAAAAATCATCAAAAAAAGTGACAAAATAATGCCTACCTCCAAGTGATGGAGTCTTGGAAGGTCTCCATACATCTGAGTGCACATAATCTAGAATTCCCTTGGTATTATAGATAGCAGTGCCAAATTTCACTCTTCATTGTTTTCCTAGAACACAATGCTCACAAAATTCCAATTTGCAAGCCTTCGTACCTTTCAACAATCCTTTATTGGCAATGGTTTGCAAGGATTTTTCACCAGCATGTCCCAAACGCATATGCCACAGCTTTGTTGCCTCTACATCCTTCTTACTGCTTAAAGTTGCTGCTGCTACCATCCTAATCACTGTACTACCTTGATAATAATACAGATTGTCCTTCCTAACACCTTTCAACATTACTAGTGCTCCTGAAGTTGCTTTAAGAATTCCATCTCGCATCATTACAACTAGGCCTTTTGATTTTAAAGTTCCCAAAGAGATGAGATTCTTCTTTAACTTCGGCACGTACCGTACATCCCTCAAAATTTTGGTGGATCTATCTTGATTTCGTAGCTTGATTGAACCTATGCCGGCTATTTTACATGGATCATCATTACCAATGTAAACAACCCGGCCACCGAGTTCTTCAAAATCAAAGAACTACTCACGGATGAGAGAAATATAATAGGAGCAACCTGAATCTAAAATCCACTCGTCTAGATGCGATGCTGAAGGTGAAACTTTCAAAGAGATATCTGATTCCATGTTACTTTTACACTTTGCAACATTTACATATTTCAGAGTGTTCCCTTTCTTCTTGAATTTTAGACAGTCTTTCTTCTAGCATCCTTTTTTATGACAGAAAGCACACTCATCTTTGGCAACTCGACTTTTTGATTTGGATCTTCCTCTTCTTTCTTTTGACTGGCTTTGCTGACGACCTCTTGCTACTAATGCTTCATCTGCTGTAGCTGTTTTGTTTTTCATTTTATCCTTCTTTCTCAATTCAGGACTATACAAAGCAGAACATACAGGATCTAAAGACACATTTTCCTTTCCATGAAGTAATGTAGTCTCCAAGTGTTCAAATTCATCAGGAAGAGATGATAACAACATCAAATCCAAATCTTCATCCTTAAATTTCACATCCAAATTCAACAGGTCTGCTACTAACTAATTAAAAATAGTGATGTGTTCATTCATAGTAGTACCTGGTCAGTAATTAAATCGAAACAACCTTTTCTTCATAAGGAACTTATTCTGACCACTCTTTTTCAGAAATTTGTCCTCCAATGCTTTCCACAATTTGTGTGCAGAAGTCTCGTTCTTGAAAGCATACTTCTGCTCTCTAGATAGACACGATAGAATTGTTCCGCATGCCAACTGATTTATGATATTCCAATTCTTATCCTCAATATTTGCTGGTTTCTTTTATTCAATGGTAATGTCAAGACTCTGCTGGAAAAGGGAGTCCAAAACCTCCCTTTGCCACATTTCAAAATGGCCAGTACCATCAAATATCTCTACCACCAATTTCAAACTTGACAATGGAATCCTCGACCATGATGACGAGGAAGCCGATGTCCCTAGTGTTTCTTGATCATTAGGTGCCATTACAGACTCAAAATATAGTATTCAGTATAACAAAAATTACAAACAAACCAAGGACGAACCTTTTGCTCCGATATTACTTGTTGGAAAAATCGGATAATTTTTTCCTCTAAGATAAATAACTAGTGAAGTAAACCGATTCGGTAATACTCAAGAAAGACCGTCAAATGGACTCCTAAGACAGTATTACCATTCCATATAAAATCCTAGGAAAGGGCAGAAAGGGTCACAAACAATCCCACTTAAAACCCGACCTTGTAAATAGAAATTACGTGCACGGTGTATTTATTACAACCTAACCCATGTACATACACGAACAGTAAATACACCCAAATAAATTGAACACAACACTACAAATATACTCGACAAATAATATTGAATATTATATTACAACTTGAAAAGAAACAAGACAATAAAGACTGAATAAAAGAAATAAGGAAAGAATGCATCCGAAAAATTTGATAACAGAGTTCGGCTAATTATGCCTACGTCTCCGAAGCACCACTCAAATGACCCGCTTTTATTTAATATAGGAGAAGAGATACCAATTTGGGATGATTACAATAGGAGGGGAGAGCTCCTTTTTATAACTACCAATCTCCCCCCAAACACATAAAAAGGTGCCAAATAGTAACATACGCCTCATCGTCTGTGCTTTCTTTCGTACAAATATTTCAAGTTATGCTGCAACTAATGTCCAAGAATTTATGGGAAATCTGATTCTAGTACAGGGTGTCGGATGTAAGTTTGAAAGAAGTGAGACTTTTCATCCGAAAATTTATGAAGATTGTTGTTTTCACAGTTTACAGTTGGGAGAGTCCACTTCAATGCATCACAGAAGCGAGAAGTTGTAACAACTTCAATATCAAAAAAGCAGGTTAAGTAGCTGTCAGCAACAATCGGAGATAGTAGGGAAAAGTAATTTTCTTTTAATCCTATATGACTCATAATTCTTTGGCTTTCATCAATTCATAGAAATTGATTAATGAAAGTGAATATAAGCTCCCAACCAAATTTGCGTTATGCAGTAAGGATCGAAACCTTAATTTTATCTCTCTCATGTGGATTTGATTGTACAAAGGAGTATGTCTCTTTGCTGCAGATTAAGAATTTATCTTTTCTAGCTCTTCAGAATACATATAAGTATGGGGCTTAGGATAGATTAGTTGGCAGTATCTTAACTACATATTAGGAAAGGAAAATCGAAGCTCCCTCAAAATAGGATCCATTTTAGTTGACAAATGAGGTACCAAATATATTGGAATGGATGTTTGTGTCTGTGGCAATTAAGGCTTTTGCTGGTTCAGGGGCTTTAATTTGGTCTAATTGATGATCGTAATAGTCATCTTGTAGAGAGGCAAGTGACTTGCTGTAAGGATATATATTTGTATTGACGCTTTTGTATCTTTGGTTGGTCGATGGGATCCTGTGATTGATATCCTTTGCACTTGTGACTTGTGAGGCTTAACTAATGAATAACATTATTAGAACCCTTATTTTTTCTGATCTAGAAATTAATTTCCTTTTGCTTCCGTACCAACCGGAGAATCAATGAATTCGGACTCCTGCAATAGCAAGTTTATTATGCTTATAATCCAAAACATGGTGCCTGGTCGCTTAATAAATTGCAACTTGAGAGATGAAAACAACTTCGAGATGTGAAGCAGCCGTGTATGGCTGGTCCAAGTGGGGTTGTATTTATTTTTAGCCATTCGAAGGATTTAAGCCAATAGTGGAAGTTTTATTTATTAATGGATGATCTCTTAACAAAAGTAATTGGTTTTATGTAGCCTGTGTAGGGTGTACGTGTGTGCATATGATCCAAAAAAGCACGCAAAAACAAATAAAACGAAGCAGAATGTTTTCTCCAGATTGTGCATGTGAAGTATCAGAAACATCGTTACGCTTAGGCTTTGAGAAAGTTTGGTATCATATTTATTTACATGTCTAAGAATATTTGCACCGAAGCATGTATAGAAGTGAAAAGCTTGGAACGTTTTCAACAAAGTGTAAAGTCGTGAATCGTCTGTCTTTCTAGTGATATTGATAATTTACTGTGAAAAAGCAGGCAATTCATTTTTGTTGACTGTTTACTCGATGGATAGTTGGCGTAAAATCATGTTTTGTTGGTTAAATTTTTTGGGGAAAACAAATTTTGACAGTTGAATGCTGTTTAAGTTATGGATCCTCCTGGCACTTGGCAGAGAGGATAGTAAATTTGAGGTCATTTATGTGTGGGATGGCAATGAAACGTGAAGTAGTTGAAACAGGACAGTTTTTCATTCATTATGAAGGATGTGGCAAGCCGTTGTTGAGACATGTTAGCTACCTCTTCCCAAGATCATGCCATAAATGCCTCATCCACCACCAAAATGCTTTTTTTTTGTCTTATACCAGCCTCTCTTCAAATCGATCGGCTCTTTTCATGAATAATGCATGAGGTATGTATAAGGTCTAATACCGGGTTAATTTGTTCCAAAAGTAAGAGAGTTATAAGTTAACTATAGTATATGATAAGCATGCATGGCCTGAACTGAAAAAGGTCTTCCTTAAAGATGAAAATGACACATCTTTTTTCCTGGGAAATTGATACAGACGTCTTCTTTCTGTTCCCATGTGAGTTTGATGGGAATGTTAAAGCTTGCATCTGCATATGTCATGAGTCAAAGCTGATCCTTAGGCATCTTATATCGCTTTTCTCACCAGCACAAACATTCATTGTTGCCATTCCCCTCTCACTTTCTGTTCTCACCCCCAATTTCCTTTTATCAGTTTTTCTAAGAACGGCCAAATAAATGACCAGTCCTTGGCCTTTCCCATCAATATTTTCGCTTCTAATGCAGATGAATAAGAATAGAAACCCTCATAAAGGAAATGACAGTATCAAATCCATACAAGATCACCCCAACCTCCTGTCAAATATCCATCAGCGTAGAACAGTTTAGTACTCTATTTCGTTCGCATCCAGAGCCAACATAACAAGATGTCTCGTGACAGCACAAATAGGATGAACTGTGGACCACCTCATCTTCGATTTCAGCCACATGCTGCTAGATTGTACATTAAAATGATTAATATGATATAATCCTATATCGCTTTCTTCTTTATGGTTTGGCGTTTTAAATACAGTAAGCTGGATTGTAAGACCCCAATTCCAAGGTTATGCTATATTATATATGCATTTGATCCATCAAATCTACCTCTAAAAGGGATCGTATGAACAGTTTACCCGGTAACATAAACCCAGATTCAGTATAAATGTGGGACACGTGATTTGATACAAAATCTGTAAACCATTCCGTTTAGACAAAAACTTAAATGAGAAATATTAGATGGTACTATGAAGAATATATCGTAATTTACATTATTAGTTTTAGTTATTATTGAATAACTATTATTTAATCGGATTAAACTTTAATATCTACAAGACCATCTTAGCAATTGCATAGCAAAGTGGATCCTGGATTAGAATGAGACTATCAATGGGCTGTAGAAGTACGCTTTGGTTGAACCTAACGAGGATAACCAAATGATTGAAAGCTTTCCCACACCAACGAGTCTACAATTAGGATTCCTTTCATCATAACTACCTCTGTTAAGAGTATTATTATATTGAATGTAATGTTGTCGTTTTTATTGTTATAATCGAAACACTTAGCACTTGACGGTGTATCCAAGTGCTACTCCTATCTAGGACTCGAACATCCCGGATCTCCAATGGGGACTAGCTTAGTTGCTTTAGTCAGCTTCTATCCAAAACTTAAATTGAGATTGGGAGATATGTGGAGACTGGGCAGTGATAAATTTTGGATTTCATTTGCATATATATATATATAGATGCTGATATTTATAATTGATAGTAGTAACAATACAGTAGTAATAATCTTCTCCCAAAGACCAAAACAAGCACAACCCCTATCTTGGTAATTATAACCAAATCCAAATGAGAAAGGCCAATTTAACCTCCCTGAGTTCGAGCCAGCGGCTAACACTTTTTAGCCAACGCTAAAACCCAAATCACTAAACCTTATTCATCAGCAACAGTCCAAGTCATGTCATTCTCAAAAATCCAGTGGCACACCTCGATCCGACCCGGCCCCGAACCCAAAGCCAAGAAAGCACCATGGGTCGGACCCCAAGCAGATGTGTCTATGTGACAGATGGCAACGCCGTGATTGATCTTACTCTTAGATTTCGGATCCAAAATGTCCGCTTCATAGACCCGAACCTTTGGAACAGAGTGGCAGTAATAGAGCAAATAAGGGTACAAGCTCTGGTGACAAGACACTGACTTGGTTATCTTCCCACCGTTGATTCCTCTCACCGAACCGATCATGATGTTTTCCTTAGACCCATTGACGTTTTCCGTCGTACCGACCACCACATTACGCCCCAAAACGGAGGTGACGAAGTCGATTAAATCCTCCGCAGACCCAACACAACGCTTGGTCTCGCCGGCACTTGGTGCTCTCTCGCACTCACTAATGGCGTCCGAAATAATGCTCTCTAAGCTTGAATTATCACCGGCGTGAAATATTCGTTTAAGCTCCGATATCTTAGAGGTAGAGAACGGTAATTTCGACGTGATGGTTCGGGGCAAAAATGACCTTATCGGCATTTTATCTCTAATGTCCGGCATAGGCATGACAGTCCCCTTCTTGACCATTGACTCGCGAAAGAACTTACCCGGTTCAACCCACTTATTCACCAAACTGCCACTCACCTTCTTCTGCGTACCGTCAGAGCTGCTAACATTAGTGTACTTTGCAAAAGTCACACCATGTTTTGCGTACTCTTTGAAAGTGTTGTTAACTCCGTAGATCTTGAACCCAATATGCTGTCCCTGAGAATCTTGACCATACCCAGAAAACTTATCAGTCCCTTCATTGAATGACTTACCATAATTCGCAAAGTTAATGGTCTCTGCATTGGATTTCTTCCCATAAGACTCAAACGAATCATCACCAACATTCGCCTGGTCTCTGTAATTCGCAAAGCTGTCACTGCCGGAGTTTCCACCGGCACCGTAGTTCCTGAACGTGTTTACGGGGACATTACCATTAGTCCCATATGACTTGAACGTATCATTAGCCCCATTACCAGTCTCACCATAATTCGAGAAGCCAGAACCCATCACATTAGAGCTTTCTCCATATCTAATGAACTCATTAGGCACTCCATTGCCATTCTTCCCATAACTAGCGAAATTTTCACTGCCTGCGTTTGCATTCTCCGTGTAAGTAGAGAAGGAATGAGCCCTCCCGTTGCCATCATCGGCGTAAGTGGTGAACCGGAGATTTGGGACGTTCACTTCTTCATTGTAAATCTTGAATTCACCGACCCCACCTGTGGCTCCGGTTCCGTAGGTGTTAAAGCTCTGATCAACAACATTGGAATCGGGGGCATAGTTGGCAAACTTATCATTGTGACCGACTGCGTTGCGACTGTATCGCCGAAAGGAGTCAAGAGGAACGTTTACTCCGTCGGAGTAGTTCTTGAACGAATCAAGTCCTCCGGTTCGGCCATTACCATAGTTGGAGAAGTTTTTGTTCTGATAGACGGCAAAGTTCGAGTCTTTATCGTGTTTCTCAAGACTCGGGGACAAATCGGGAAAGCAGAAAAGTTTTGCGGTGGAGCAAAACGCCGGGAGCTGAGTGTTGAGTGAGTTTTGAGTGGCAAGTTTGGAGAAACTGGCGGCGTCCACAGCACTCATCGGGGAGACCTTGGAGAGAAGGAATTGAGACTTGGGTAAGTTGTTGCGGATCTCTTTGTTCCAGTACCGGAGTAGAGAAGCTTTTGGTGTGAATGGGTTCTCCGCTGCCAGCGACGGCGACTTGTCGGCTCTGGCATAATCCCCCTGCATTGTGAAGTGAGAGATCCAAATAAACCATAAAGATTGGAACTTGAAGAATAGAACATGCCAAAATGCAGAAAAAGAGTTGAGAAACAGAGTAAGGACATAGGCTTACATTGAGCAAAAACAGAATACACAGGAGAGTGAAGAAGAGAGGAGCAATGAAGTGACTGTGCATTTTTTTCTTGAGTGAGAATGTTTTTGGGTTTGTTTGTAGGGTTATATATTGAAGTTGAATTATATAAAACGGAGAGGTGTGACTGTTGGGAGCGACTTGGGACTTGAATGCTGGGTATGTTGTATGTGGTTAACGAGCTTTGACGCGGAAGCTGGTCGGTTTTTGGATTACCTGTCACAAGAAAAGATGGGGAGAAGAAAAAGGAACAAAGTGAATACAAAAATGTAAAAATAAAAAAAAAGAAGAGAATACCAATTTGGAAGAAGAAAGTTTCTTTTACTGTGAATAAAAGAAAGAAAGGAAGCGTTCTTTTTATTTCTATGGAGAGAAATAAGAACAGAAAAGATAGCAGCACATTCTTGATTCTACCCAAGTCCTATATAAGGAAAAGAAAAGGCAACTGGGGCCTTTTGAAAGTTTCATCATGTTAGTCTTCCAACTGATTCATTTAGTTGAGTTAATTAATGTTGATGGTTGTAATGATTCGATGTTGTCCAGTATGTAAATTAATCACTAATGCTTAAACCAAACTAGGAAAGTATGTTTTAAACTGGGTTCGACATATCTATTAAAGAAAAGTTTGACTGAGTATCAATCGCACACATTACATTAGCAATAATATCATTCTCAACCATAACATTGGCTCTTGAAAGGACCCTTTTTCAACCTCCAACTTCTGTTTTGTTTAGTAAAATTCACAGGCTACAGAAGTGGAATGCGTAAGGGAGTTTGTGATTACATAGTATGAGCATAAAAGTGCAAACCGGCATGTCTTTAAGTGCTTGCGTTACGTGTCTTGTGTATATCACATTCACGAATGATTGACAGGTAAGTTTGGATACTGGTACACGCGGGTCACTCTGATTGGACACAAGTCATACTAAACATAGATTTAGACGCGTTTAGGCAGTAATGATTGTGGATTTGGAATTGAATCGAAGTGAGAGAAGATATGTATCCTGTTCCTATATATCCAAGGCGCATTATTAGAATGATTTTAACTTGTAGTTCCATCCATTACGATAGTGACAAAGCTCGTGAAATTGGCATGTTCTTTGTCATTTAGCCCGAAACTTGGTTAATAATAGTAATTTATTAATTAACTCACATCCAGTACTAATTCATTTTGTCAACAAAAACAAATTTTAGTGAGGCTAGTAGCCCGTTACAATCTTTATTTCTTTTTTCGGAGAAGACATTCAAGGAAATGAATGCGGTTTGGCCAACCTGAGCACTAATTACATTAGAATTGTAGCCCAAAGTAGAGATTTTTTTTCTCTCATCCTCCACAACAATCAATGAGGCTAGAGATTTATCTTCTTAATTGTTTTTTCTTTATAACAAATTATATTATCAGAATAATAGGTAATGATCAAATTGCTCATAAATATTAGTTATGTCCTTTATATGTTTAAATTGATTATAAAATAAAGTAATATTATATAAATAAAATTAAATAAATTATTTCAAATATTATTACTTTTTAACAATTTATTAACATAATATATATCTTCTTGTATTACTGATATAAATTAAAAGTGATTAAATGAACTTAAGTATTATGTTAACACGAAATGATAATTTAATACAACTTAGGTTTATCTATGAGCCAATTCAACATATATTCAACATGAATATACGTTAGCATAACAAATAAACCGATCACGAAAGAAATTGAAATACCTTCTTCCATTGATGGTTTTGCTCGAAAAGTCCACATTTTTAGAATTCTCTTAAGCTCTCAGTTCCAAAATCGATAGTATATCTTTTCAAAACAGAAGAGGAGCTTAAGGATCCTATAATTCTTCAAGAAAAAACATATATCAATATGCAGGTGTAGATCTTTTGTACCCTTTACTCTGTACCTACTCAGTACCCATTTGATCTCAACCATCCAATGCAATAAATTGGATGGTTGAGACCAAATGGGTACTGAGTAGGTTAATAAATTGGATGGTTGAGATCAAAAGGAGACAGAGGGCACACTAGGTAGGCATACAGAAGATCTGTTCCCTCAATATGCTCCCATCAAACACATT
>JAOQMP010000001.1:5056923-5069612 GCA_027563575.1 Erythroxylum pedicellare
TAACTTCTAAACATAAAATATAAAGAGCAGATTTTTGCGAATGTTCCAAATCAAAATTAGTTTAATAATAATAAGTCAAGATTTTGATTTATATGTCTTAAAAAACTATAAAATTGGAATAATAAAAATCATAATGTCTAGTGCAAAGACAATATATATTTTTCACAATCAAGAACTGGAACAAAGACTGAAATATCCAAAGCTTCAAATTGTTTTTGAATGAACTCCACAACATTCAAAACTCCATCTCCACATCATTTACATTATTATCATCCTATAAGAAAATAAAATGTGATGAAAAAGGTGAGAACTGAGGAGTAAAGTGGAGATTTTATTCTTATTAAAAATATTAATATTTTATTATATTTAACCATAAATATTCAAGAAAAATAGAAAAATAGAGTTAATAAAAAACGGGTAGGATATAGGTATCCATCGGTTCGGGTTATCACTAGATTCATATCCAAATCCATATCCATATCTATTTTTCAGCATCCATTTAAAATCTATTTTTTAGCCTCCATGTCCATTTTTTTGGATTGGGTAGTGCAGATATTAATCAGGTTGAAATCCCATTACCATCCCTAGTTTTGAGTGAACTCCATTGTACTTTACAATTAGTCATTTGTGTAAGATTTGGTGCTTTTAATCTCTGTCTCTGTGTTGTTATGTAGATTCCTTTCTATAATTTCCTTATTATCTTCCCTTTAAGGGGGTTTTAGCTAGATATTTTAGATTAGGATCCTTTTAGATTAAGTTTGAAGTTGTATATGCTCTTCCTCTTAAGTTTCTTAGTTGTCTCAATCTAGTTTGCCTTAAGCTAAAACTACACTTTAATGAGTTGCTCTTTGGGATGCTAGAAATATCAATATTATATATAGGAGCAGTGGTATCTGTTGGGTGAGTTTTTGCAATGACATTGCCATAAATTATTGTAGGAATTACTTCTAAAGGTGTAGTTAGTTTAGTAGCTCCTACTTATTCCTTTTCTCTAATGTTTATAAGCTCCTTATATTCCCCTTTTTGAAAGATTCAAATTGTAAGGTTCCATTATTTATTTTACTCCTCTAAGGTTGGTTTCATTTGGTATTTTACCACCACGCTTGCCTTTCTCAACTCATCATTTGTATGAAGTTTCATAATTATGATAACATTGTGGAGTTCTTAATCTAATTTAACCTCTTTGTATAAACTTATATATTAAACACATTTCATGCCTACTACGGTTTCATCTCAACATAAAGGCCTCCTAATAAAGTTGTCTAAGTAGCTTAATTTCATTGTGGACCAATAGTCTAATAGGATATTATAGAAATTAACTTAAATGGGTACATACTCCTAGGTTACTTCTTTATATTTAAGCCTAGTTTCCATTTTTTGGAGAAAGATAGGTCTATTATTGATGTGCCAAGGCCTTATCTCCATAATTTTGATTACTCCTTGTGATGAGTTGAACTTGAAGATGAAGCATCCTTCCTTACTAATAAGAATATCCTCTAGATCATGTTTTTTCTAGTTCATGATTACCCATTGAAACATTAAAGGAAACGTTGATATTTCGTTTATGAAAAACTAATCAAAGCATTGGACATTTTAAGGTTCAACTTTAAGTATTTTTGGCGAGAGAGCTACCACACTTCCTTTCTTTGTCGTTGAAGGAGGGATATAACTTATTTCCACTTGAGGGAAGAGTCTCCTACCACCCGATGCTTCCAACTGAGGACCAGGTGGCTTTTGTCAACTAGAATATGGAAAAAAAATTGCTTGTTGATCAGAGGGAGTGGTTTTTGGAGTTGCCAAAAAGAAGATTGAAAAGGAAGATTACAGGGAAAATTAGATAAGTGAGGAGAGAGGGGGAGGTGAAAGTGGATCAGCTTATGAAGTAGAAATAAACAAAGTTGAAATGATTCATGAAAAGGTAAGGAAACAACTTTACTAGGAAAATAAAAATTGTGACAGTTACTTAAAATGGTAAACTTGCACCTAAAAGTACAAAGCACGAAGTAAAGTTAGGTTAGAAGGGGGGAGACAGGATCCTCTGTCCAATTTTTATGGTGTCTTATTCTGTCCCATGAATCTCAGTCATTCATTTATGTGGGTCCCGTATTTATTTATGCGGAACCCACGCGGGACAGACATAAATGAATGACTGAGATTCAGGGGACAAAATAAGACACTATAAAATTGGACAGAGAATTTGGACTCAAAAGAGAGGGAGCAAAAGACAAATATAAGATGGAGAAACACATATATGATCAAGAAAACAAGTTGCTAATCTAGCAAATCAAGAGTAGCTTGAAATGAAAGGAGTTTATCGAGAAGGAAAAAATATATACAAATTCTAATGCAACATTTATAACTTTAATTTTAATTTAGTAAAAAATCCTGAATTTTATTCTTTTATTTTTATGAAAATAAAGTATAATTTGTTGAAAAACTATTATAATTGGAGAAGAGGTCTTAAATACGAAGTTGTATTTTTCCTTAATTTACTTTTACTATTGTATTTTTCTTGCTCATTTTTTCAAATAAAAAATTATCGTATATATACACCAGAAAATCATATATTATGTTCTTTTATATATCTATGTAAAATCATATAGATGCAACTATTAATAAGATAATGCAAATGTGATGACCATCTTATTTCTTACTTCAGAATTGATAATAATTCCAATGAAACACAAATCATTAGTTTTAATTAATTAGTATATTAATGTTAATTATTATACTATTTTCCTTCAAGTTTTTTAGATTAATCAACTAAGAATTTCTTAAAAATAATTTTTATTATTACCATTGAACTCTTATTGTATATTTAATTCTTAAAACTTTCCTTCCTTATCTACAGTAATTTTATGTCTATTTATCTCCATTGTACCAAAAAAACTAGGATATATAGTATTTAATCACGTAAGATGCACTTAAAATGTTAGTATCCATTAGTACCTTTTTCATTCATAAAATTTGCAAGAAGTAAGTAAGAGGTGCATCTTTGTTTTGTTTTCTTTTTTAATTTTTTTGATGCACTGAGAAAAGAAATGAAGTGCAAATAAATCTAGTATAGAATTTCGCAATTAGTACCCTCTCATCTATATGTGGCTTCCTTCAGAAACTTGTATTAAGTGGTTTCTTTCCTTGAGCATACTTTTGACAAAAGAACTTGAACTCAAAACCTTGACAAAGAGGAGAAATTTGCATGTGGCGTCGAAAACTCACCCACTCCATTAATTCTTTTCCTAAAGCACAAGCTCGTTAAGCAAACAAAAAGAAGTGCTAAAGAGTATGGCATTATTACCTTGATTAATATCTTTAGTATTTGGATTATAAGCGCATAGGACTGGTGACAGGAAACATGTAAGTTGTATGAATGCACTAAAAAGAGAAAACAATGAAAACGTATTATATGAATTGGCATGTCAAATGTCAAATACCATTTATGGGATCAAATTTTGGATGATTCAAGATTATATTGTTAGGGCAGAAGGATTACTGGTTTTGTTTATAGGGTGCTTAAATGCTTAGACAGAGAGCTGCTGATATTTGCTTTTGTCCATTGAATAGCACCTGAGGTCCTACTAAGTAAATATGTGCAAGGCTCTCCCTTAAGCACCAATTTTTTTGTTGCTTTCCACTGAATAAATCAATTATGATATTTCATATTTTTTGCCTTATTGAGATTTCTCGATTTCATAGTCCTTACGATATTTTGCGTTCATTGAAAATGTAAAGATATTACATGTACTTAAACCTAGGGAGCTACAGTTTGATGTAGCAGTTTAGGATCATTGCTTTTGCATGAAATGCGGGTTTCAGAAGCATATTTCCATGTTTTTCATCCCTTGTTTTGTTCCTATTTCTTTCTGCAGGATCTATCAGAGCTACAAAGTACTGACTCTATCTCATTATTGTGATAACTTGATTAGCTATCGAATAGCTAAGACGCCTCATTCTGCTGCAAAGTAGAAGGTCACATATATACCTATGGATAATACCAGCATTTTCTGTTGTAGGAACTTGGATTTCTTGATTCTGCCCATGGCTACTGTTTGTTTCAGATTCATGAAAATAGTAAAAGCATTTTGCAAATGAATGGAACAGCTGAATATCTCCTTGAGTATAAATGGCCATGCTCATGTAGTAATGAAACAACAGTAAATATAGGTGGATTTCCTCGAGTAAACAAGAAGCTACCATATGATGACAAGACCATGCATAGCAAAGCTAGTGCCTACATCAGTGTGTTGTTTCCTTGAATTTAGTATGTTAACATACGATTTCTTGGAAGTAAATGTCCATTTCCAGTGAAGGAAAAGAGTATTCACTCCACTCTGAAACCCTTTCTTTTTTCAGAATATATTCCAGCAGAGGTGGCCCAAAGTTCATGATTTTAAACTCTCTGGTCCATTCAGATTGAAATATACTTGAAAATCTAGGTCCTTTCCACTTTTTCTTTCCCCTAAATTTTGGTAAGGTGACTGTGAAATAATAGTCTCCACTTCATTTTGAATTCTATCATCGTTTGACTTTAGTTTTACAGGAAGTTGGTTCTCCATTTTCTTTAGTATCACCATCATACTTACCATATGGACTTTTACACTTTAAAGCAAATAAAAGAAGAGGGGTGCAATAAAAGTATGGGACAGGAGACTGCCTATTTTTAAACCAAATGGAGTTATTGGCATACACAGAAGCGTTGAGTGTTAGTCTACTGTTTTTCCTTTAGCTATATGTATTGGTATAATTACTATCTCAATGATAAAACTGCAGCTTTAAACAGAGAAACAACAGTGCCTACATGTGCCAATAGCCTGGACAAACAAATCATTCCATGTGATTCAAGTAGACTTCCATGTTTAGGCTTCACATTTTCATCTTTAAAGTCAACATCATTATTCCGGGGGGGGAGAGGGAAAGCGATGCTAACATTTAATTAATGGAAAAAAATAAGTAAAAATTCAATAAAATTTGACACCGAAAGAATCTTATCAAAGAAACATGATAAAACAGGAATGCAAGTTGAGAATGGAGGCTATTAACCTTTCGGCAAGACATTGTTATCAAATGATGTTTTCAGCAATTTATATGCCACAACACTGAAGTACTTCTAAACCTTGTCTTTCGAGTAGACTCCCATCGCAGGAGTTGATTATGCAATTCCCCTTCAGGTTACATATAACTCCTTTTCTATAAAAGATTCCCAAGTATGTCCAATTTCAATCGCTAAATTAGTTATAATAAACTTGTGCTCTAATGTAACCAGTGTCTTTTACCCTTTTTAATGGACAATTACCTATAATCAGCCAATTTCTAGAAGTTTTAAGGAACCCAATTGTCTGAATGTACATCTCAAAGTTTCTCGATAAACTTCATGTGCTATACCACATGTACTGTCACAATCCACACTCTGAATTCTGAATAAGGTGGGTAGACAGATTGCCAAAGATTCCACCAACTACATTTGAGTTGTGCTCCCATTATATGCAGTCTACTGTTTTCACCTTAACAAGTTCTTATGCTTTCATGGTATCTCAGTTGAGTATTGTCGTTTTGTAAACCATTATATGCGGTCTACTATTTTCACCTCAACAAGTTCTTATATATGCTTTCATGGTATCTCAGTTGAGTATTGTCGTTTTCTAACATATGAGGCATTGCCAAGGACAGACAGATAGGAGGCCATCATTGTTATTGATGTTCTTAGAGTATGCTCGCTAGTAAACAAGATTATATTAACAGTTCCAGAAACACAAACCTCGAAATCAAGACCCTGTTTATCCTGCGAACTAAGTCTCATGTTTGCACTTATGACAACGTGATTGTCTCCTTTTTTTTTTTTTTTCAGGATTCAACTCTCCCTCTAATATGAGAGCATCATCTTCCTACTTGATCATGAATTTTCATAATTGTGAAAAGCAGTGTGAAAGTTGCTTATTTATTTTGCGTTGACGTTAGTGATTCCATCCTTTTTTTATTCCTCAGAATGTCGTTACCCCACCCAGAGCTCATATCATGGTGAAAGAAAGAAAGAAAAATTGACCCACTACCGGATTTTATTTGCTTATGTAAATGGTTGATCGAATATCAGATCAACATGCATAAATCTGGGAAAGTATCACCAGAAACAATCCAGATTACACGCTATAGCTGTTTGTTGTTAGAAAGGAATCCGACGACTATCGATAGAGATGGATCAGCTTACCGCCTAATAGCTTGGATATTACATGATGAATATTTTACTACTCGTGATGGCTACTCATTTAAGATTGGGCTTATTACAAAAGAAAAATATGGATAGGTGTTTTTTTTTTTCCCGATTTAGCAGTCATCTCTCTACTTGAATATCTTAATTCTCGCAAATGAAATATTCAAGTCCCCAATAACATGAAAAATATGATTTACTAGCATTTTGTTCAAAAGTTAATGCAGGGTTAATTATTAGCAAAGGCATACACGATGTCTCTTGTATGGAAAAGCAACTTCACTAAACGTGAAATTCCAGGTCAACTGAATCAACTTAGCGCCAAATAGATGGGGAAAGTATCCAGAGCTTAAGGGAAAAAAGATGAAAAAGACTAGTATTATGCATTCCAATTTTGACTAATCCCAATCTAGCAAACTCGTCTTGTCGGTAAGAATGACTTGAAATCTCAACCTTGATATTGGTTATACAATTTTGCAAGTCTCAACTTTAAACATGTCGGTATTAATATTGCAGTACACTCCACATCGAGCGCCAGCATATCACCTCATTGGCACTACATACTTAAGTGGAGAGACCATTGCTTGTAATAAGCTATACCCATGTTTCATATTTTATACTCTAGTGAGGAAAATGATAGGCACTCTTTCTAGTTTGTTGGGTTGAAGCCTTTTAGTTTTGGGTTATCTTCCTTGTGAGCGGTTTTGTGGCAAGAAGTAAAACGGAGCCACATCCCACATGCACAGACAAAGATAGTGGTGTTCGTAGGTCCCTTTGTTCCCACAATTGCTATGTTCCACTTGTATGTGATCCAATGCAGTGTACAATAAAGTCATTGATAATAGAAGCAATGAAAGCCTGATAATTCATGGTACCCTTTTTATCTTCTTGCAATTATGATCCCTGCGTCTTGTCGTGTTATGCATAGCACTAGAATTTTAAGTTTAATTTGAAGCATATTCAGTATGATATATTTTTATTATTTATAAGCCAAAAAGGCACAAGACTAAGTTTAAGAGTTGTCTTTCAACAAGTCAAAAGGATAATACATATGATTTGTGTTGTTTCTAGATGCATATCATAAGGTTGCTCTTTAATGTCACGCGTGTCCCCAGTCATCCACAGTTCTGATATGCCTGCAAATCTTTTGACTGTGGTAGTTGAATAAAAACAATCACACTCCAGTCCCTTCTTTCTATTATGTACATGCCTTCAGAACCTGCCCTTAGTTATGGCGTCATTATATACTTCCTACGGTTGTAACAGTTAAAGATAGACTGCATAAACAGTCAGTGACAGTGTTAAGAAAACATCGCAAAAATTTAATTTCAGCCCTATCCTCGCAGTGGCTACCTTTCCGGTCTGTTTTCATGTAAAAAGCTTATACTATAGTACCAATCAGCAAACCATGAAAGGTCTGTCCACTCATTTGCTTTCCTCAGTACCGTATTATCATTGGACATTCAGGGATTAGCACAAGAATTGTAATTACAAAGTTAAAGATCACATATATGAGTGAAAGTGACCAATAATATGAGAAAGGAGAATTAACTGTCAATTGAATCGAGACTCGGGCACCATTTGTTAGATTTAAAAGTCTTTTTTTATATGTACAGGGGAATTTCATTGATCTTCTCGAAAAGTTCATTGAGAATAGCTTGTGATTTTGTTTGTACTTTGTTGTATGATATTTTGTTTAAGAATCTTCTCGTGAACCCTTTTTTCCCGAATGCATTATATGGATGATTAAACATTTTTTTCATCCTTAGCGACAAGGACAAAGGCTCGTGAACATGGCATGATCTGTAATTCTACTGAAGATCTTAGGCCATTGGAGGAACAAAGCTCGCAGAAGATTTCGTCTCTGTTATACTTGGTTATATAGTACATTGCTTCTAATCCATGTTCAAATCCGGTTAACGAACAATTTTTGGGTAACAATCAAATAAGAATAATGCGTACAAAGGTTGAGATCAAACAGAGAAAAACAGTGAACGGTTAAGGACAAAAGAACTAGAAAAGAAAAGGATATTGTGACATCATCTCTAAATGCACAGTTCGATCCCACCACCACACACGGTGGCATCCGCCAATTTCTGAGTGCTTGGCTCCCTCGTTATCCGGAAAATACGGTTGCTTCTTAATTAGAATCGATGATTTCAACTATTTCTATCGCAAAAGTTTTGAAATATCCTTTAATTTATTTTAATAATTTTTAATATTAAAATTTGATTTATTTATTAATTAATTGACTTATTTTTATAATTTTTAATATTAAAAATTGATCGATTAATTAATTAATTAATTGACTAATTTATATAAATTAATCAGTTTTTATCAATCAAATAAAAATTAAATTTTATTTAATAATCATTTTTTCAATTAAACTCTAATCTCTTCAACCAATCATAAAGATAATCTCCTCTTTTAATTTTATTTTTAAATTTGTTTAGTTTTTATTATATACTAATTTTTTAAGTTTTTATATTGTCACTTTAATTTTCGATCTAATCTGATCTTTAAAATATTGATTTAAACTAATCAATGTTTAAAATTTTTGAGTTATGGGTTGCACTAAGATTACCAATTATTGCAATAATTGTAATAATATAGCATTTGAGTGTGATTATAATTGTGGTCCTTAATTTAGAATATAAAAATCAAGTGAAAATTATGCCTACTTAAACAGCATTTGATCTATGAGTAAGAGTTATTTTGCCCCACTTGAGTTATAATATTAGGTTCTATGAGATATAATGTTTCAATACCATCTCATAATCTAAAAACAGATCAAGAAGAATGGAGGATAGTGAGGCACTATCAGTTGAAGGCTAGGGCAAGTATAACGCAGGTTTTGTACTGCCCAGTTATATTTGAGTTTTAAGTTTTCTAGAGGCTCCTCATGGTTCAGGCGTGTCAAACATAATCAACAACCTCAGACAAAGCATATGGTCATTGATGAGATAGAGAAAAGTATATCTTCAAAAGAATGTGTCACGCTTACGCTTATATATGCGGAGGCATTAGTCATCTGTATGTTGTTTTCCAAGCATGCTATGATCTCTCACACATGCTGGTGGTGTGTCTGTAATTTAAGTTATCTTCTTAGTGGTGTTAAAAGGAATCATACTATATCGGGAACATTACAAGGCTCTAGTCACAGAACTCACCGTAACGAAAACAACTTGATTCTTGCACTCATTTTGCGCATGAAATAAATATACACTACAATATATATCATTACACCTTTTTTTATTCGTTTATGGAGTTGGACCACATTTTTGTGCCTGTAATCCATGTGTGAACAAGGAGAAAAGTAGCAAGCTTCCCTGTCAAACTCCCACGATCAGAGTACCATGGCGCATTCCTTATTAATGTTACGTTGTACGTTCCATGTCAAGCCTCTATCTTTCTGAAGAAAACATGTAACTTTACTCACTTGTTAGTTTGTAGTGGTCTCTCCCTAAAATATCCATTTTTCTACCGAGTTAGAAGAGATAGGTCATGCCCATATAATTGTATGATCTTGTCTCTTTTATTATCTCAACTCTAGTTTGACTCAGACACAAAGTTCAGAAATTCTGATTGTTTCAAAGAAGGCAGTGGCATCAGGTAATAATATAGATCAAATAGATCAAACCAAAAGCCACTTATCTGACTCAAGTTAGCTCACATCATGACGACTGCTTAGCACCTTTACCGATCCATTACTTGAGAAAATCATGGCCTGAAGCGCCAACTCTGTACGACCTCCGAGGAACCAAGAAAGTGTTATGAACAGAAAGAGATTTACGAAAATATCATCACTCCATCACCTATCAGGCGATGTGTTTAGTGTTAATGAAAGTAGTTAATTAAGAGTTGACATCTAGTAGTAATTTTATTTTGTGGATATGCCATCCGATTCAATTTGGAGGTAGTTCTACAAAAGTATGGCTTTCAAGGCAGGTGGGGTTCCACGAAGATTATGTTTCAATTAGGTTTAAATTATGTTAACAAGTTATGATTTGCGGTTAATTAGAATGAAAGCTTTCATGCATATCTGATCAACCAGCACATGTCTTTATGTTAGTTGATTGCTTTAAAGGTTGAAGCACTAAAGATATGCTGAAAGCACAAACATTTAAACATGCAACCACATTGCGTGCCTTTTATCTACATCCTTATATCATTTCAGAGTGAAAATATATGAACTTTTGAAATAACTCAAAAAAGGTTTCATCCAATTAATGCGCAAGTTAAAAGTCCATGACTGTGATGATCGCCTCTGAGAAATTTCACGTGACCAATTAATGAATCGAACAAGCTGAGGTACATGTAGAGTGAGAATTTCCAAGAACAATGATTCAGTTTACGGACGATCGATACCAACACAGTCTGTTCACATCCCTAAGTACTTTGTTTAAACTCTATTATTTTTGTATGTCATTGGATTTAATTACGTGATTTTATATATAAGATTTTAGGTTGATTCTATTGACATCTCTTATTTACAATATATTATGTTTTTATACGAATCTTATAGTGTATTCCTCTTCTATTTTATCATGTATTTTAAGCTATAGAGTCATGTTATTTTGTTTTATTAATATTGGCTCAATGCTACAAGTATTAGAAGAATTGAATGTGATTGTAATTTGTTTTGCTGTTGAACTGATCTTTCAACAGAAAAACCTTGTTTTTCGATCATGAGTCCGAGTTTAATAGAAAAGTTGTTGCAAGTTTGTTGTTAATATTACTAGAGTTGGTGGTCAATTTTTTTGGTTGTTTATGGTCCATGTTTTTCTATTATTTTGGTTTTTGTTACTATTAGTCATGTATTTAAGAAGTTGAATTCAATAAAAATTCTTCCAGTCTCTTTTATGTGTTTACTAATTAATTTCAGTTAACAAACTCAACGTTTAGTATCAGAGCTGGCTTTTTAAGGGATCGTTGTTACAAGCTAACAGTAAATTGTGTGAGTGTGTAAGTATAAAGCAAACACAAACCTTTTAGAGTGAGTGTGAGTGTTCAAACTAGACACAAATCTTTTCCAATTTATATCTCTCGAGTGAAACAAAATGACCTCAAATAACTTTGCACCTACTCCACCTCCAGTATTCACTAGCGACAATTATCAATCGTAGGCTGTAAAAATGACCGCTTATCTATAGGCATGAGATCTCTAAGAAGCAGTAGAAGAGGAGTTTGAAATTCAAAAACTACCTGAAAATCCTACAATGCAACAGATAAAGAATCACAAGGAGAGAACCTAAAAAAAGATTAAGGCTAAAAATTGTCTGACATTTAGCTATGTCTGAAACTTTGTTTATCAAAATTATGAACTTGGATACAACATTTGATATTTGGAAATATCTCGAGTATGAGTGTTAGCGAAATGCTCGAACAAAGAGCATGCGAATCTTGAATCTCAGGAGAGAATTTTAGCTACAGAAAATGAAAGATTTTGAGATTGCCAAAGAATATTCAAACAAGCTTTTAGAGATAGTCAACAAGCTCAAACTTCTTGGTGAAACAATGCCTGATAGTAAAGTAGTTGAGAAGCTTTTAGTAACCTTACCAAAAAGGTTTGAAGCCAAGATTTCTGCATTGGAGGATGTAGTACCCCACTCTCGTAAGACACGTGCCCGACATCCTGAAGAATATCCAAGTGCATACTCCGCGAGGGTGGCATACTAGAACAGTCTAAACTTATTGAAACTCAGTACAAATTTTTCACATTTATTATAAGCATATACAGAAATTAGTAATCAAATCGGGCTCATACTTTTAGTTCATAAAACTCGAAACACTTTGATCAAATTTTTTTACAAAACATTTCCAAATTTCACCAATTATTACACACAGAAATATTTGAATACATATTGTACATAAATTGTGAAATATATAATTTTATATAAAAAAAAGAAAATACAAATATAGACGCAAACTGATCCCGACCTCTACCTCTTATTTGAATGCAGTGGTTATACTCTCAATTGCCTACTGGGGTAACTCTTTTGAGCCTAAAAAATATTGAAAATTTTGGGTGAGTTTTGCGAACTCAATGAGTGACCATCCTCGATGACTCACTAAGTCACATAACATATAATTCAGATCATTTATCTAATAATTACATTGAATCATATACACTTGATCAATCATTTCATATTTTACATTCAACGCATTATAATCATTCATATCATACATATGCAGTGCACTTGAGACTCATTTTCTATTTATTACTTTGATGTGACCGAGTGCCTAAACTGTCCCGTATCTATTATAGATATTGGGTTCATTGATAACTGTCCCGTATCCATTGGAGATATCGGGCTCATTTTACATAATGAGTTTTTGGCTCTTATACACTTTCTGAGCTTTAAGCATGATAGGGATTCCGCAAGTATACGGATTTAGTTGCAGCAATCAAGTGTCGATCCATAAGGAGATATTCTTTCAATAAAGTCTAATCCAGTAGTTCAGATATTAAACATCACCTTTCAGT
>JAOQMP010000001.1:5089745-5107966 GCA_027563575.1 Erythroxylum pedicellare
GATATGATTATTAGAAGTTTGGGATGTTGCATAGGATGAACTTTCGAGACAGCTACAGTATTTCGAAATTTTGACCCTTATAGAGGCAAATTTTGTTTTTAGATCTTCATGGAAGTTGTAGATCTAGAAGTCTTCTTTAAAACGGTCTTTGAATAACCTTAATTCGATAATTGTAGTGAAAGTTATGCCCTTTTTTCTAAAACAGGTATGAGGAAGAAAAGCAAAAGAGGCGATCGCGACTTTGCTGATTTTCGTGCAAAGTTGCTTTACGCAATCACGACTTTGGCGCGATCGCGACTTTGCTGATGTTCCCAAACCTGAACACCTCTCACTCTTTTGATCATAACTTTGTCGTCCGACTTTTAAATGACTTGATTTTGAAGCATTGGATTCTTAACACATTTCTCTACCTATCTATAAAAATTTATAGCTTTTTGTATTGATTCGAAAAAGATTGATTAAATCAAAGTGAGGGTATCGATTAGAAGAACATGAACTGAACATTTTTACTAAACATGCTTCAATATTTTGATGATATCTTGATCTTTAAAGCTCCAAATGAGATGATTATTGTGTCTAATTAAACTAGAGACATAGAGCTACAAATTATTTAAAGGAATCAAATTTTAATTCAGTCCCTAAGACTTTCAATTTCTGGAGTGAAGTTGGATATAGTGTACTGTTTCGGTGCAAAAACAGTATAGAAATGTTTGGGCTATAACTTTCATATTTTTGAACCAAATTGAATGATTTTAGTGTCATTAAAGACTTAAGACAATGGGGAATAAATGTTCTGAAGAAGTTCAATTGAAATTCCAATTTGAGGTTTCCTAAAATCTGTTCGGAAATAGGAGAAATAAGTTCATTTCGATGATTGACTGGCGTGGGCACGCCATCCTTGTGGGATGCGCATCTAGATGTGACTTAGGACGTCAGGCATGTGATTCGCAAGGATAGGGTCCCAACAAAAGGTAAAGAAGTTTCACACACACGATTCTCTACATGAATAATTTCTAAAAGGTTTCTATTTTATTGGATAAAACACGTTTCATACTTCTAGGCAAACTAGATACAGACAAACTTGACAATAAATGAACTAGATCTGAAGAAGTTTCTATAATTCTTATGCAACTCTCTTCTTACTCACTTCCTAAGCTGAAAATCAATAAGTGAGTTGAAGAAACAACCCCTTAAGGAAGAAAGTTGCTAAGAAATCAATCACAATTGAGGCAATAAGAATACAGAGATGAAGGATATGAGATGAAGAAAGTACTCAAGATTATGAGTGTGGTAGATGGAGACTGAGAAATAAGTAAAGTAAGGTTGGCAAATGAGGAGAAGGAACACAAAAACAGATGGATTGCAGTTTGTCAAATGAGGAAAAAGAAGGAGTTTATCAAAATGAGGCAAAGCTGAGGTAGAAGGAGCATAACAGTGAAATCGAGTTGTTTATGCAATCTAACTAGAGAGCAAACTGACTTTATGCCTAAAGTTTATTGTTTTAAATGTCTATATCAATACACAATGAAATTATCTCTTTGCTGATTAGATTCAATAACCAATATCATTGTTTTCAATTATTTTAAATCTTGAGTTGTGATATAATTTAACAATAAAAAATATTAACTGAATATTAAAAATTTTGAATCACTCTTAATTTTTGTCATTATATCGAATAAATTAAAACTATTTATGTTAGACATCCTGTGAAATTTTAATAATAAAATATTTAGCAAATTAAAATTTTAAGATTTTTGAATTATTTTCAACAATATTAAATGTGTAGTTAGTTGGTTCTTTATTGTTATTTTTAATTAAAAATAAAATGTTATTTACTAAAAATTTTACATAAATCAACCAAAATAATTATAAATGCTAACTAAATTATATTTGCAATAAATTAAATTTTTATTATTTTATTTGTTTTAGGTTATATTTATAATAAATTATATCAAAAAATGAAATAAAATTTCGGATTTAAAATATAATTGATAGTCAATTTATCTATCATCACAATTGGGAGCGAATAGTACATAAATTGTGAAGTCATTAGACATAGCCAAAGTATGATCTTCACTTTCGGGTATTTCTTCAATGGAAAGATGAAGTTGTTGGGTATATTCATAAGGGCAAAAGGCTAAAGAATCAGTACATTAGGCATCTGATCAAGACACAAGGGAGGACATAGAAGTACAAATCGGACGAACCTCACATGTGCATGTGAAAGAAATCGCAGCGTCTGTTCTTTAGTGTTAATTGCTTGAGGATGTCTGGTTATGATTTCCTGACATCAATGAAACGTAAGAACGCACTTATAAGCTATTCTTCATTTCTCATTTTCCTGGGACAAAAGATGTATTTGTTTTGGGGCTTTCTTTCTGACTATGGTTCGCACACCGAGGCAATGATTCGTGAATGGACAGAGACAAAGGTGATGATCTGAAGATGCCCACAGAAACTTCCTTGTATATTCCACTTAACACGGTGAGCAATTAGACCAATTTTAAATTTCTATTATAAATATATTTCTATATAAATATAAATAGAAATATATTTAATATTTGGTATTTTTAAATAATTAATATTCTCTCACCCATTAAATTTTTGAAGGTTCCAGTCTCTCACCCGTTCAATTTTGTAAATTGTAAAGATTCCGTTTAAGGCATAGGCATCACGGAGATTTAAAAGTTTAATTATTTTAGGTTTAATTGTATAATTTTTTAGTTTAGTTTTTAATTTTCTGGTTCGATTTATTTTAATAATTCTTATTATTTATTAATTAACCAGTCAATTTTTTAAATTAATAAGATTTATAAAGACCAATTAATTTTTATTTAATAATTTTCCAAAACTTCAAATTTTTTCATAAGTAATTACAATTTCTTTTAATCATATTTTAAATTATTTAATTTTATTTAATCGTTAGCCAGTTTTATAATGGTCTAATACTTTTTAAACCTTAAACTTTTTGTCTTATCGATATAATTTTCAGTTTGATTTTTAAAACATTAGCTAAAAATTGTAATAAGCACATCTCTTATGTCAATATACATATGGCCTATGTTTTCCCATCTTCAATATTACCCTAAACTGTTTGTAAAAGTCTTAACTTACAATGTTTAATACCTTTTAACATACTCCTCTCGTAAGGTTTCATCATCCCTTATCGATTCACCTACATGTTCCATAATACAGTAGCATTATTATCATCAAATTCTACTGCAGTAACTTAATCAAAACTATTTGTATGTTAAGTGCCAAAAGAGGTCTAAGTTCTTTCCCAAATTTGACACATGTTGTACATCACATAATATCGTGATGACAACACCATACATCTTGATCTTGAACTGTCCTGCTTCGATCTCTCAGTAGACAATGACAAAGTTTACTAATATGTATGTCATAAACTAGTCTTTGTTTGGTGTTCATATCACGTGACCATCCCGTATCTAGTATTCAAGAGCCTTAACTTTGACTTGCTAAATTGTAAAGCATATTCCTTTCACTATATCAGTAGACCTTAACATAATACAATTCTTCCTGATTGTTATAACAATGTATACACTTAATATATCCTCTTACACTAATAAATAGACATCTAAAAGATTGAATGTTTGTAAATGCTCACATAAGATTTGTGTGATCAAGCATATATCATATCAGACACGACTCCAGTACCATATTATATTTTAGAAGAAACGTAATTCACAAACAACAAGAGTACCAAAACATGAAGTAAGTCCATTCTTGTATATTAAGCCTTCTAAGTTATTGTTCTTAATGAACCTATGTGCGTGTCAGTTTAGCAATTTTGTATCCCATAATGCAGGCAAAGACCTTTCCCAACCGAGCTCCTTCTGCCATCTCAACCAAATCCGGTCCGTCAACCTCCTCAACGATACAAGTAAAAGCAAGAACCTTAAATTACAGGCAACATAGCCACCATTGCCGGTCTGAATAAGGAGAGGATTACTTATCATGTCATGAGTTGGGTAAATCAAAAAGCATTGTATTGATGTAATGCCTCTTTGGATGCCTTTGTCCCAGAAGTGCAAGACATGGACGGTCAATTATGCTGCCCCACATACATATCAGGATTTTTCAGAAGTTGATGATCAATTGGTCTAATTAAAGAAATCTGTAATTTTCAAATCATTTATGCAGAGATGGAGATCAAAGTAGAAGTTTTAAAACACGAGATTCGAAGGACCAGAAATAGATTATACCAAGTACAGTGGTGACTTCTATACCAACGATCATATAGTTTATGTCTACCGTTTATAAATAAAGCGGTAAAGAAACAAACAAAACCAAGTTCCATAAGACAGCTACTTTAACCCATCAATTTACAGCTATCACCATATGCTTGGAAGTCCAATCAAAGGGTTCTGCTGAGTCTGCTGCAGGGAAAAAGCAACTTTTGCAGTACTAGCTTGCAGGATTCTTCCTAGAAGAGAACTTTCAAGAACATTTTAGACAAAGAACGACCTGTAACAGTAACTTGCTTCGCTAGAGTTCTTTTTATTCTCAGGCCACCATCTAGCAGGGAAGAACTTCTGGAAAATCACTCTTCAACAACACTTACAAGTTCATACTCGATGAGTGATAAATTGTTGTCTTCCTTCACAGTAAAAGTTGCAGGTTCAGTAACTTCAACACGGCCCCATTTGTCCACAGCAAGCCTCATTGATCCTTTAAACATATCAATTTTTGCGTTGCGAAGGATTACAGTGCTGCCCTCTTTCATCAAGTCCACTAACCAACCAAAAATATGGATGTTATACAACCAAACAGACAAAAAGATTTCGACTTGACACTGAAATAATTGCTCTAATGAAGTTAAAATATTTTCCAAAACTGCATCTAGCATTAAAGATCATAGATCCATACCTATGCTCATTTAGGGACATGAAACACTTAAAGAAGGTTCAGATTGCTAGTTTTTTTTTTTTTCTATAAAGATCGTAGTTATGATAACTCCAGGCTTTATGTATTTTCTGATTTGAATGGAAAACATTAACATTTCAAATTTGCAATCTATACATAAAGCCTTCATTCTCAAAGTTTTGAAATCTAATATCTACTTTTTGTAGGACAATAAAGTGTTTTCTTTTCTATAAAGATACATTAATATATTCAGGCACTCATACAGATTGACAATCAGTAAATGGGCGTTGTAGAATTTACATTAAGAATGACTTTCCTGTGACATTTCAATGCCAATGACAATTAATTCATAGTTAACACATTCGCAGAAAGAAACAAGAACCTTAAGTATTACCATGGTTTCTGGGAACTTAGGAAGTACTTTCTGATGGTGTACAGATGGCTTTGACCAATTAACCCAGCAAACAACAAGATCATTCTTACATATACTTGGACAATTGATATATAAGTTCATTGGCATGCTAAGGTAACGCAATTTACTTAATAGTTATGACATCAAACACCAAAGTAGGTAATCACTAAAACCATGACATGCCGATTATAGGAAAAGGATCCAGACGTCCCCTCACAACCCCCAAATCTTGACAACAAAATTGCAAGACAGCAATAATATCAAACAATCAAATAATCGATACACCAGAAAAATAAAACTGACATAACTTGAACAAAATGAAAAAGAAAGTACCTTGATCATTCCTAGCTGTGAAGATTATCATTCCTGTCTCATCTCCCACCAAGCATTCAGCGATTCTCATTTGGCGTAACTGAGGACCATCAGTACGACCCTTCTGCAATACCAACTTTGTATTAACAACTTTCACAGTCAGAGTGTGGCCAGTAGTGCCTGGTCGGAGCTGCTCCACCTTGGTAAAAACAGGTTTTCTCAATCCTGATTTTGCATCTGCCATTTTCTAGGATCCTGGGGGAGAGTAGATTACACACAGTAAACAACAATACATATAGAGATAAGCAAACATGAGTCAACTAAAGCACTATTTGAAAAAAGAAATGTGGATTAATTTATAGGCCAAACCTATGAGATGTTAACAAAAAGCAGTCTACTTTTCTTGCCATCATCCTAAATTCCGTCATCAACTAACATAAGTCAATGAATACTATGTGTGCAGTGAGAAAACAAAAACCATGGGAGATCCACGCAACTCAAAACAACCAGAAGACAATCTAAATTATCATTCCTTGATAATACAGCATCTCACTTACCACGTAGAAAAATACCCAAACTGGTAAATCAAAAGCAGAAACTAAAAATAAAAAGAAAAACTCAATAAAAAAGATCGCTACCCAGCAATGCAACCCGTCACTGAACATAGCCAATAAAGCATCAAGCTTTCACTATCTGCCGCCAAAAATTTCGCAAATTTCAATGGATCGTCGGGAGCAAACAAGCAAGTGTAGTCTCATAAGTCACCAAGTATCAGAAGTATAATATATATATAAAAAAAAGGAAAATCGAATAGAAGATACAACTTGAAGAGAAAGAAGAGATGAGGAAAAGTAGGACTCACCTATAGAAAGCTGAATTGCGCGTGTGTCCACAGAAGCAAAGAGAAAGTGCTTGCGTGAGAGAGATCAGATCGATGATGGAATGCGAAACCTAAAGAGTAAGAGTCGTTCTAGAAGTGAAAAGTCTTCCTGCCCTTTTTTTGTTTCAAGGTGAATAGAGACCGTTGATTTCTAATTACGATACAGCCGATTCTACTTACACGTGACTATCCCCTTCTTACACGGAACCTATTCCAATTCACCAAAAACGACGTCGTTTACTAGATTATCTTCTAGTAAGTGAGAAATTATTTATTTATTTATTTAATAACCATTTCTTGATTTAAAGTTTTTTTTACATATTCATAAATGTGATATAATCAGCTTATCTTACATGTCCCTCTATCGTCAACATTATTCATATCTTAATGTAACAGTCTCTAAAACAACTTATGCACCCACCAAATTGCACCACAGGATTTGGATTTACAGAGCTATCTGGAACAGGATTTTTAAGTATCCTATGTGCTTCTTTTATTCTCAATTCACCTCAAGAAGGGTCCTTCAATTGAACCACAGAACCAAACTTGAAAACTGAATTCAACACTTGAAAAAGACACTGATCTTTCAGTGCCTGAGATAGGGTTTAGTAATAAGAAAAAAGAACAGAGAAAGGGAACTTGGCTAATCATTGCTTATCATCTTTCCATTGTTGGCGATGGTCCTCGTAACTTCACCCTGAAATCGGTCCATAAATAACCAACTCAACACTCACAAAGCAAACATGAGACCTTGTTTTAAAGTAAAATCCAATTGTCTACCTGCCGGCCCCGACTGTCAATTGGCACCACTTCCAAAGCTAGATATCTGTTGACATCGTCCTGGGTCACCTTGTAGACGGGCTGATTCGCTCCTGAAGCACAGACCAAGAAGAAAGGGTATAAGGCTAAACTTCAGATCTTAGATCTGTGCACTTAAACGTAGATTGCAAGGTTGGAAAATGACATGCCTGAAATATAATTTGTGGAACCATCTTCAGATATGCGTAGCCACTGTCAGCACAACATATTGGAGGTTTGAATCATAATTCAAAATAATAATAATAATAATAATACCTGATCAACTTGAAAATTATACCGCAAATTGGCAAGAAGTAGTTCCGTTTATAGTATAGCCACAAGCCTGGATTTCTTGACCGGGCACTGCCTGTCCTGGAATTTGGAGTGCCTCAACGGCAGGCAACGGACCATTATCAGCTGAAGACATAATCTTTAGACAACCAGAAATTGGAGAGCTTGGACTTTGATATAGACGACGCACAGACCGACCCTTTAACCTATGACCATAGATAGTTGCAAGTTTTGACCAGCAACGTACCGTTGACTTGGAACTGGAAGTCTTCCCTCACAGTTGAAGAATTCCATGACTTTTGTTAGAGCCATTGGTAGTTTGAATGCAAAACTGTGTTCTAGTTAATCTAGAAAAATTCAAATTACAACAAACTTGTTTCCAAATGAAAAACAAAGTTTGGGAAATGCTTATAAAATCCACAGTAATTGAAATTTTCACGAATATAACTGAACTACTCACTTTAACGCTACCTCCCGCATTCTTGGTAAGTATAAACTGCATAAGATAGCTGGAGTGGAAAGCCAATTTTACATTTTAGAGGTTGTTCGATACAATAGAGTTACGAATTTTATGTCCAATCTGAATCTTTTAACTCCACTTGGTAAAGAAATGTCGAGCATAAAAAGCATTTCGTTAATACGTGTAAGCTATATAAGGCAAAGAGATTACTAGAAGTGATAAGCAGTTCAACGGTTGGAAGCATGGAAGCCACATTCACATCCACAGCCACAACTTGCAAACTCAGAACGTTTCACTCTCTATCGACCAATCTCTCCCCTCGATTTTCTCCAGGATTTTTCCTCACTTTCCCAGAAAATAACAAGAGGAAATTAACCAATCTAAAACAAAGCTCTTTTCCTTCTCGCAATACCTTTAGAATTTCTGCAAATTCCCAGGCAGCCCCTGCGTCAGCAGAAGCCGTAACAGTGTCCTCAATACCCTCTGAAATGAAAGCTTGGGTTTATGGTGAATATGGTGGCGTGGATGTGTTGAAGTTTGATGATAAAGTTTCGGTGCCTGAAGTGAAAGAGGACCAGGTTTTGGTCAAGGTTGTTGCTGCTGCTCTTAACCCTGTTGATGCCAAGAGAAGGCAGGGCAAGTTCAAGGCCACTGATTCTCCGCTTCCGGTATCACCTCTCTATCATTTGAAGTATTTTAGTGTTGTATCTGATTGGTAACTGAGAAAACGTTATCTAAATTGATTCTCGTTTGTAAACAAGTGGAGAAACTAAAATTTGGTTTGCAACCGTAAAGGAACAATCGTTCTCGTGCTTCTGGCCTTCAACAGAATTCCCACTGTGAAGGTGGTGACTTTGGACTTATTCACATGTTTTGTCCAAAATTTTCAAAAGTGGCTTGTCATTTTTGCTCGACATACTTATTATCCACCATGAATCAGCATAAGAGCTAGAAAAGAAGGTTTTTTTTTTTTGGAATAATCTATTTTCCATCAAGTAAATAGTTGGAATTAAAAGTGAAAACAATGAGGAATGTATATTATCAGCTAAAATAATTCATTCAACTTTTGCGTGTAGACTGTTCCAGGGTATGATGTTGCCGGTGTAGTGGTGAAGGTTGGTAGTCAAGTGAAAGAGCTTAAAGAGGGGGATGAAGTATATGGTGACATCAATGAGAAGGCCTTGGAAGGGCCTAAACAGTTTGGATCTTTTGCAGAGTACGCTGCAGTTGAAGAGAAGTTATTGGCCCTGAAACCTAAGAATTTGGATTTTGTCGAGGCTGCTGGGCTCCCCCTTGCAATTGAGACGGCATATGAAGGCCTGGAGAGGACAGGTTTCTCGGCTGGTAAATCCATTCTTGTTCTCAATGGTGCTGGTGGAGTTGGAAGCCTGGTGATTCAGGTATGTAATTCTATGCGATATGCATACAGTTGTTCCTCCGTTTATGTGTATCTCCATATATACATTCCTTAAAGCCAGATTGACCTCATAGTTCATTCTACAAGATTCAGAAGCTATGTACAAACGAATTCATTGTTTAGTGTATAAGTACACTAAACTTGGCTGGTACTGATGCAGCTGGCAAAACATGTTTTTGGTGCCTCCAAAGTTGCAGCAACTTCAAGCACTGGAAAGTTGGAACTCCTGAAAAGCTTAGGAGCTGATTTGGCCATTGACTACACAAAGGAGAATTTTGAAGACTTGCCAGAAAAGTTTGATGTCGTGTATGATGCTATTGGTAAGCTAGGATGATCTCAACGATGTATCCACATTGATAAAAGTTAAAAATGTTAGGTCCAAGCAAGTCTATTATTAGCAGATTGTGAAAATTAAACATCTCATGCACTGACTTGATATATAATATAAATTGGAAAGAAGTTGTTGTTGTGCTCCTCTTGCTTAGTATACAAGAATTAGGTCTTGAATTATTTCCGTGATTGATTGGTGTGATACAATAAATGGCAGGGCAATGTGATAGAGCTGTGAAAGCTATAAAAGAAGGAGGAAGTGTAGTGGCCCTAACTGGTGCGGTTACACCACCTGGTTTCAGATTTGTGGTTACCTCCAATGGAGCTGTTCTAAAGAAACTGAATCCCTATTTGGAGAGCAGAAAGGTAAAGGCCATAGTTGATCCCAAGGGACCGTTCCCATTTTCTCAGGTTGCTGAGGCCTTCTCTTACATTGAAACAAATCGAGCTACCGGAAAGGTTGTGATTCACCCCATTCCATGAGCTCCCTCTGGACTAGAACTAGAAGAGTCTTTACTAAAACCTTGTGGAAAGTATATCCTATGGTGATGTTTCCTGACTTAGGACTCCTGTCCTCATATCCAACTGGAGCAGAAACTTTTGCCCTTTGAAACAGGTTCATGTTGTGCTTTTTCCGTCTACTTTTGCTTAAACTATTATCCTAGAGAGATCCCAGAAAGGAACAGGATCCAAAACCATGTTGCTAAGCAAACGGTTAAAGCATATTGGGTAAGTGGAAACGTACTAGACAACAAACAAGAAAAAGCTCTATTGATCAGCACTTCGTGCAATGTATTTTAAATCTTACAAGAGGTGGATGGCAATCGTTTACCACATTGTAAAAACTAAAAACAAGACAAAAACAGGAGTTATATATATATATATAATAAATTTGTAATGCAGTAAAACTTCATTAGAAGGCTTGTTTTAATGTATTATACTTTTTTAAGAGATTGAAATTTGGATGCTTATACTTTAATAATATACGTAATTCTAATATATTTTATTTACTTCTTTAATTTTTAATATCAGACCACGATCTTGATACTAATTTTGATGGTATACCAAAACTTTTTAAAGATATTGCAAGGAAGCAAGAATAAACACACAAACACGTATTCACATTATTATATATATATATGTATAGTAATTTGAAAACATTACAAAAATGAGGTGATAAATGAGCTGATATTTCAGGTATTCGGATTCAATTCTGTCCCATGTTTAAAACATTGTGTTCAATATCCAAAATCGTTTTGAGCATTGAAAGGGTTATTTTTGATGTGGAATCGGACAACTCTCCTATTGCAATCAAGTTGTGTTGCTTTCACTTTAACTTTTAACAGCAGCTTTTCTTCAAAACTACAATAGCAGTGAAAGTTGGGGATGATCTGATAATAGTTACCTGAGCCATCTATAGAAGCTGTAGAATGCGGAGAAGGGCCAAGTACTGCAATTATGACAATGCCTTGTGAATTACGAGAGAAAGAGACAAGAAAGGGACAGTCATGTGCGCGGATCTTTGCATCAAATAGTAATAGCCATGAATTAGCCAGTAATCGACAAAAGGTTGCATTTCAGTCAAAGTTGATGGAACGCTTGCTTCCGATTCCGAATTTTCCCCTTTCTCACCAAACAAGCAAACTTCTCAAGGATTAGAACTATTGAATGAGAGGTAGCTGAGTGGTTAAAAAAGTAGGGCCAAGAGGCCCTGAGAAGTACAGAAAATAAAACTGCTTCAGCCCTGTTGTCCACAATGATCGCCAAGTCATTAACGAGCTCCACCGTCTCCATTAAGACATTGGAAGGGTCGTAAAGACTTTGAAATTTACTAAAGAGATTATAAACAAAGAAAAAAGAGATAAAAGACAGAAGACTCCACATTTCTTGCCGACTTGTTCTTTACTCTTTTCCTTTTACAGTTTTCTAATTCCAGAAAACTAACTTACCAACTTCATTTTACAACTCTTGAAAACTAACTGGAGTATAGAAGTCAAAATGTTTAGAAATGAACATTAACTAATTCAACAATTGTTGTCAGGGAGACATGGGTAAGTCATCATCATGAATAATAAAAGGTTGAGTTAGCTATAGATTGTGTACATGAAATCTGTATGATGTGAATGCGAGGACAAAATTAAATGCTATGAAGTACTCGGCACAACATTTATTCGTATTCTTATGCAGGCTATAATACTTACGGCCCTGGGAAACTTTAAACAAGCTAGAATCTTTCCTGCGAAAATTCAAGAATCCAAACTTACAAAACTTCCCAAAATTCTAGGGTGCAGGTTAATCTCTTTTCTCCGTGACTTTCTTGCACTTGAAGGATAAGGAGAATGAAGACAGAGAATCATGATCAGTACAAGAAAGGGCTATGGACAGAAGAAGAGGACCGGATTCTGTTGGAATACATAAGGGTCCATGGCAGAGGCCGATGGAGTCGTATTTCCAATATTACTGGTAAAATCTGGAAATCACGTAAACAAACTAAGCAATGTTCTTTCTCTGTGGTGTTTTAGTGATGGTATTTATTTCCTAAATCACATTTTGTACTATGTGGTGACCGATTGTGGTTGAGTGATCTCAGGTTTGAAGAGGTGTGGGAAGAGTTGCAGGCTACGGTGGTTGAATTATCTGAGCCCCAATGTGAAACGCGGAGGCTTCTCGGAGGAGGAAGATGACCTCATCATCAGACTCCATAATCTCCTGGGAAATAGGTTCTTGTGTATACATGTCTCTGTTTATTTTTTCCTTATCTCTTAAAGGTGCCTTCTTTAGTCATGTTGTACACTCTCTTGCTACTAGACTACTAGACTAGGAGACGAGTTGTTTACTTAGATAGTCTTCTCCCGGAATCTGTAAGACTCAACTTGGAGGTCCCTAAAAAGAAAAGAAAAGGTCTAACAAGAAATTTCAGAGAACATGCATTTGACGATTGAATTAATGTTTTTCCTCGTGTATAACCAGAACGAGATTCCTAATAAATGCTGAAGCTTCCATCTATGTGAATGAAGGTGGTCTCTAATTGCCGGCAGAGTTCCAGGAAGAACAGACAATCAGGTAAAGAATCACTGGAATACCCATTTGTGCAAAAAGCTGGGTTTAAAGAAGCAGGTGACCTCCTCAAGAAGGAAACTTTCAATTGAAAACCAAGAAATAAGGTACGGATTGACCAAGAACTCCGATTTTCTTCATGAAGACAACAACTTTACTATGACAAAAGACAACCCTTTTACTGTTGCTGAGACATCAATTGGAGGAACGCCGTTGATCGAGCTGCTTGGACCGGATTCACCACTCTTTCACTGGGACCAATTCAGCTTCAATGCCACAGATCTAGTGAATTCTACCAATGGATACTCCTCCTGAGTTTTGTTGGTATAATCGATAAGTGTCATTTTAGGGATTCGGTATATTTGGATGCAATTTGCCCAAATCCCAATTAACAAAAATTCTATAAGTTCGTTTGCTTTTTATATGAATTAAGAAATTCCTCAACTGGTGCTACAGCTCAACTGCACTAGAAACCTTATATCATGTTCCAGAAATTTCAGTAGAACTCCATTTCAACCATTAGTCCTTCCATTGTTAACAGAGTACGACAATCCAAGTCAAAAAGAAAATTGAAAAAGTAATTACTTGAGCAACGTTCCTTGTCAAGCATTATTGGTTAGGGGTGAACAAATTGCACTGAAAAGAGAAGCGTACGGATGACAAATCCTGGAAGCTCATGCGGCTACAGAAGGTATGATGTTGAAATCAAGATCCCAAAGCTCGAAACTTCCCTTCACGAAATCGTAGTGAGCACCTTTCAGTGCTAGAGCGTTTTTAATCACAGCCTCTCTCACGAATGGATATGTTAATAGGTTTCCCAGTGATACATTCACAGCCTCCTGCATTGGGTCAACAGAAACAATGCATACTAGTTCTAGTCGCTTTAAGATACCTTTAGAAAGCATCTAAATACGAATATAAAGCTCCAGAGCCAAATTACTAATGTAGCCAAGCATTCTTTTGAGCGTTTCTCACAGTTTATTAGCTGGATTTAGATAGTGCATGGTAATTTAGTAAAGGTCAAGAACATATAGAGTTTATGCTACATCTACATTCCTTTTATTTTTTGTGTATATCGTCTTAAGTCTTCAGTACCATGGTCCTTTATTCCACATGGTAAATGAAAGTAGAAGATCCATATGCTCATTGTTAGAATTATCCTATACCCGGAAATTAGCATAACATCAGGGGTTACTCATTTAGATATAGATCTTGAAATGTCATCGTAATAATTAAATCTCGTTATCTATGGTTCCATGGTCAAATGCGATTCAGCTTAGGCCTTGTGATTTGAGCCTCACAGCCACCAAGAAATTGGTGGCCTGGACGTACCCTTGTAAGCATTGAAGCAAATGCCTAGAAGATAAAAGTCACCTCGGAATCTTTTCTTATTTTACTTGTTTCTGCCTTAATCTAGCTTATATATCAATTTAATGTAGAGGGATATTGAACGACTTGCCTTCTCGCAGGTGTAGCATTGCTCTTCGAAGCTTAAACTATTCCATTCCGTTTTCACCTTGGACTTGGCGGTTGAACAGATTTTCACCCATTGTTCTATGAAATCACTGAATATTTCACCAAATGAAACGTATTTTTAAATGGTATGCACAAACATTGGTATAGCTGTTCTTTTAATGAATAACAGCTTTCATTCCACTCAGAAAAATATCTAATACAGTATCAATCTACTGAGATCCAAATCAAATATATCCACCTAGTGCAACAAGAAAAGCATGATATTACTAAACTGTATCAGTTTAAGCGCATAGCCACAAGTGCTTTGGTCCATTTTAGGTAAATTCTTAATGACTTTAAGAAAGATCATCAGGGTGCTTTCTAAAGTTATGGCCAACATGTTCCTCAAAAGTTCTTTCTGTAAAGTTATTCGTTTCCAACTATTTTGGTGTTTTCACGTACAAGAAGCGAGAAAGAGTCCTTGTGCCCCAATTTCAATTGACGTAAAGTTAGAAACATGCCAGGGAAAGGAAAGCAATTATTGTGCGGTAACATTTACCAAAACTAAAAGATTGAAACTATTCTTGATTTTTTAGGCTTTCTAGATTCCATCAAGAATATGGCATATCTAAGAAATAATACATATCGTACAGCTCACTAATACCTATCCAGAAAGAAAAAGATTATCTGAAAGAGATGTATGCACCCATTCCAAAAAAATGAGAAGAGTATCCCATCAACACGGCACTGGAGGATGACGAAGTACATCCTTAATGTTAGATAATCACAAATCCTGCATGATTTTAGAGTAGGTACCTGGAAATGGTCCCATCATCTGGAATGGACATGAGCCCCTTTATACCACCACAGCGACTGTGACCAACGACCATGATGTTTTCAACCTGATTCCATAGCCATGTGGGTGTGATAGGAAGTTGATAAGTTTGGGAAGAGAAGACACTGGACAAGTAGTTGGCTTCTAATCCATGAACTTAGATAAGATCACGATTTCATCTTTAATTTCCCAAATTACTGGACTGAATTAGGATAGGTGTTCAGAAAAATTAATTGAATGATGCAAATGAGTGGGTATGAGTCATTTCAGTCACTAGACAGCACTGCTTGTAAGGCATGCATGAAGATTAGACTCGCATCTTGTCCACCAACAGCGAACATGGAGGAGCCACTTCATTTCAAAGAATATATTAAAGCAGCCATACATACTAAGAGATGTGACAAAAGTAAATGTCATAAAGAAGGGCCCAAAAATGAGTTCACCTTAAGATGCAAGACCGCATATTCAACGGCTGCACCCACGCCAGAGTACTTTGTCTGAAGCAGGAAAAAGTCAAAACAGATAATCTTTGGGATTATTACGGTAGATTGTCTAACTGAAAAGTACTAGTAGATAAATAACTATATGCTCCATCTAAAAAGATTATTGGCACACAACACGAAAACCGACTGAATATTAAGTCTTGCAACAAATGTGTCCCAGAGACAACTAATGGTGGTGTTTCAGAATATGTTAATAACCTATGGATATGCTCAGAAAAGTATGTCCCGTTATTAACATTTCCCCAAGGAGTTAGTGATCGAAGGCGCCGATAAACAAAATGTCAACGTGTTAATTAAGCAAAACCTGATCATATGGCGGGACCATGTTGGCAATGTTTCGGACCATAAAGGCCTCTCCTGGTTGAAAGTTGAGGATATGAGAGGGGCATACTCGAGAATCTGAGCAAGCGAATACCAAAAACTGCCACAGACATTAAGTAGTATTAAAAACTTGCATTATGTACCCTTATCACTTGATAAATACGTGAAACTCGCATTAAAATAATACATCAAACGAGCAAACTAACGTTGGGACTCTGGCCTTTGGCAAGTTCACCGTACAATTCCGGATCTTTCCTGGAAAACAGAGAAGCATATTCATTCACAGTACACAATTAATGGTGCGAGCAAACCTTCTGGAGTCTGAACTATTTACGTTTCAGTATAGAAACTTGTAAAAGAGATTGATAAGTGAAATGAACTTTCAGATAAGCACCGAGCGAAATGACCAAGAGTTGTTCGGAACTTGCATGAAAATGGAAGATTCAAAACCCGACATACATACACAAAGCATATTCTAAAAAAATAAAATAAGCGTACTCAAATTTCTCGGTCTTGAAGTGGATAAAACCAGACTTTATCCGTTCAACCGGATTGAACCCTTTAGAACCGGCACCCTCCAATTCCGCCGTTATCTGCTTGATTTTTGCGGCGGCGACGCTACCGAGGTCAGCTTTCTCTCTGATGACGAAAACAGATCAAGAGCTGTCAGTTTAGTCATCGAGACCTACATTGAAGAACTCGTTCGTGGTTGCCCACACGTAACTCGGTTGATCAGATATGGAAAGGGATCATAAGATTTTTAAGACCAAAGAGATGAGAGTGATTTGTGGTTGTAATGAAATCAAATGAGGAATACGAATTGAAACTGACGTTGATGTTGTTATTACCTGAGAAGATTGGTCAGTCCTGCAATGGCGCCCTCGTATGAATCCGTTGCCATGCTTGATTTCTCCTGGGAAAACACAGACAGAGAAACCAGAGGTCATTTCTTTTGTTTTTGTATCTGAAATGGTTTTGAATATGAACTATTAATCCACAGCGCTCCAAAACAACACAAAGATCTTATGATTATATAAATAAGCAGCTCTTATTTTCATGGCTTCCAAAGATGGTTGAGTTGAGATGTAAGAGTTTATGAAGTGATTATTTATGGGAAATCAAAGATGCAAATGAACCATCGGAAACAAAACTGAGAAATTAAAAAAGACTGATGATCTTGATGATGATGTGTGGATCCGAACCGGGATCGGGATCTGTGCAGATACTGGAAGAAGATTCTGGGTAACGATGTCTGCTCACGCACAACTCCTTTTTCCAGTTGTTCAAACACACAAGACTTTCTACTTCCTGTCAAACATCAACAATAAAACCAACACCACCACTCAACACTTGGGATAAGTCTCCATTTCTGATGTGATCCAGTAGATTATTTCCAAATGCATATTTTATAATATATGCAATGATTTCCTATTTCTTTACTTTAATAAGCCTATCCCATCTAACGATTCTTCATCTACTCTCTAATTTACATGGAAATAGAATCTGAAAATTTGTAGAATGGAAGTTGGTGACGGTTTGATGACGATGACCGATCTTCCTGCTGTCTATGTCTTGTTCAGAATTCGGGCAGCGCGATCATGGGAAGATAACCGGGATGGTTTCTATTTTTATTTCTATTTTTATTTTTAAAGTAAATGTTTTCATTTTCATTTTTTATTTTTTATTTTTAGAAAAAAATCTGCTTGTTTAATTTGATAATTTTTGTTTTTGTTTTTTTTCTTTCCATTTTTTAAAATTATGAAAATCTTTTTTAAGTTTTATCTAATATGTAATTATTATTAGTGATAAATATATAACTATATTAATATTAACAATCTAATAGGTTTTTTGTTTTTGTTTGAAAGAAAAATATAAACAAAAAATTGAAAATAAAAACTGAAAATTATAACAAAAAGTAAAAATAGAACCAAACGGTCACTAAAAGGAGTTGAATGGTGATCCGTTTAAATTTTTTATGATCGTAAATTGAAATTAAAATCTGATAAAATATTGACAATAAGAACAAGAAATGAGGAAAGCGATGAATAATCTTAAAAAAAGGCTTTTGACGCAAAAGACTCCTTTACAAGTGGAAGGAATTACGTACAACTTCTGTTGGGTCCCCACTCTTTTCTTACTATATAATCATGTGTTTAGTTCATTTTGCGAATAAGTCTGATAAATTAGTCTTGGTTAGAATTTAATTAGAAAGTCTATAATTTGAGGTTTAGTGTTTAGGTTGATAGAATTAGGATTAATTAGA
>JAOQMP010000001.1:5111544-5132434 GCA_027563575.1 Erythroxylum pedicellare
TGAAGGGTTTCAAAGTGATGAAAAGGAAACTAGTAAGTAGTGAGTGTATTTTAATGGTTTTATACGACTAATTTCTTTGCAAAAGAATTGATGACATGTGAGTATTCTTTAAATTAATTTTATGCAAATGGTTTCTATTTATGGAGACTAGCAAGTTGTGAATGGACTTTAAATTGAGTTTATGCAAATGATTTTCATTTGACCATGAATTGAATAATTATGTTGAGTTTTATAAAAATGATATTTTACAAGTGAATATTGCTAGCATAGTGTATGCTTTGGCAATATATGAATTTTAATTTGAAAGTTAAATTTTATATGATTGGGAGTTACAATGAAATAATTCAATTATGAATTCTCCCATACTTGATTTATAAAATAACATGAGTTGTAAATGTAAGAGTTTCTTTTAGCTATGGTACATCATTAGGCAATATACATATTATTATATCGGTATATTTATAGTGGTTAACCTATTACGGATAAGCGATGTAGAACTAGCTTTGTGATTTATTACGAGTAAGCGATGCAAAATTAGCTCTGTAACTACCGGTACATAATGGTTAACCTATTACGAGTAAGCGATATAGAACTAGCTCCGTAAAGAATAGTAAACTAGTTGCGGGTAAGCGATGCAAAACCATCTCTGTGACTTTAGGCCTAATGTACCATATGGTAAAGAAACTAGTGGTGGGCTATGTTGAGTAAGAAAAGTCATGCGTTGCCACTATTTATGTTAAAAGTAGTTTAAGAGGCACCATATAGTACCAATTTTAATAGATGACTTATTTTCAGTATAAAAATTTTCACAAAACTTATTGCCACCATTGTTTATTGGTTAAGGAAAAAGAAAAATGGAAAATGAAAACTTTTATATGATGAGTTTAATTTCGAAACAGCCTTTCGAAATAGTATTTCAAAAATTTTGAAATTATATTTTACAAAATGTTATTTGAATACCAATTATTATGATGCACGAATAAATTATTATGAAAAATATTTTACCATAAGTTTTATAATTGTACGAGAATATTGCACTTATGAGGTTATGAAAAAGTTCAATTTTTTTGTAAACAAACTACCTCAGGTATGGGTATAGGTGCTGCAGTAATTGGGACTCTATGGTAGGATTAGTTATATCATCGGGTGTTGTTGTGCTTGTGTCATTTTGATATTTACATTTGTGTAAAGAATTGATGTTTATAAATTATAAAGGCTTTTAAATAAAATGCAGGAATATGTTTTTAACTTTTTAAAGTTTATTGTAGTGATTGATGATAATTATTTGTTTGGAGCTGCTTGTGAATATACTTAAAGTCTAAAATTTGTAATTGAGAAATTAGTGTGAATATCGAAGTGTTTTGAAATTTTACAGGATTTTTGAAAATTTTGGAAATGTCAAAATGCAGTCATTATGTTGTCAAAATTTTCAATAAAATGAATTAAAACAAAAATTTCCCACTACTTACCTCATTTTTAATTATTAAAGTATAAAAGGTTTTTATAATTAAATAACTTGGCTTTGCAGGAACCCTTCGATCGAGTCAAATATTGATTGGAGGGCTACCGTGGAACCGCCAGGATGGCTCTACTCTAGTTCCAGAAGGGGAACTCTAGGACAGGTCTTTTTAATTTTTATTTGCGGTTAATCTAAAAAATTCAAGAAGAATTTTTAAAAGAGGTAGGTGACTTTTTAAAAATGGTAGGTGAGTTGAATAATACTAGAAAGAATAAGTTATAGTAAAGATAAATGAAATGTTGAGTTGTTAAAATTAAAATCATGAATTTAGAATTAATGATTTAACATAAAAAAATTTCAACTATCCTATGTAATACAATTGAAAATAAAATATTACATTATACATACGTTTAATTAATCATGATAGCCTATAAATCTTGACTTCAAATCACTTGTGTCGTTATCCCTGAACCCTCTGTTGCTAGCAACATCCAACTCCAACCCATCTAATTTTTCTCTTTCCTAATTACTGCATAGTCGGATGTTGCTTAAGAACATGTACGGACATAGAGTTAATGGTACTGGTGATTTGAAGTCATAAATCTTAAAGAACTAATATTTTAAAGAGAATATATTTTTTAAATTATATGTACTATTAATAAAATATTGAGATGGTTTAAGATGTAAATAAAATTTAATACTTTGTTAATATGCTTATATCAACAAAGAAAAATTAAAATGAATATGTTTATTAGAATTAAAAAACATTTTTAAGTATGGATTAAATTGGTTTTGATAAATGTTTTCAAATAAAATAGTTTTATAGTCAACTAATTGCTTCATTATCTAATTACTTCAAATCATGGACTAATCCTAAAGAGTATAAAGATTAAAACAAAAAACAAAATGATTATTTGAATAAAAAATTATAAAACAAATCTTTAATCCCCTGCTCTTCTTCTCTCCAGAGAGGTCTCAAAAGAATAAGCCTTATCCAAAAAGCTGCCAAAAATTAAAGAAATGTGAAATGTAAAAATGCATGTGCTTAAAATGGGTGAACGTCCCGGCTTATTCCGTTCATGTTGGTGAATATTCCAACAATGCCCTGCCGGTACGGTAAGTAAGACTTTCGTTTATTTTCCTCTTTCATCTTTCTGCTCGCTACATAGTGCCTCTCCGCCGCCGACGCCATCACCTTAGATCCGCCGCTCTTCACCGTATTCTTCTTGTTCCTATCTTCCGTTTTGGTGTTTGGATGATTTAAGAAGATGAATGCGTCTTTACCGTCGCTGTTGCTTCTTAGGCCCAACTCTCTAAACCTCCACAGCTTCGAAAATCCTGTAGAATTGCTCTTTTTGCACGCCTCCGGCGAGGCCTCGATCGCCTTGCCTCTCCATTCGCAATAGGGCCCCTCCGGAGCCTCGGTTCCCGACGATGAGGATGACGACGACCCCCTTTCTCGCTTCTCCACAAAGACTTTTTTAAATGGTGGCCGGAGCTTGGCGAAGCTTCCGGAGTTGTCATCGTAGAAGATAATATTTTGGTTGAACAATGGAAAAACTGGTCGGATCTGGCCATTTTGGAATATATCGTCGGCGGAGATCGGCGACCCGTCTGGGTTGGTAACAAATGTGAAATCTTCCTCATCATCGTCATCTTCTTCGCCGGAGACCTCAGTTTTTTTCGTTAAAACACCATTATTGATATCCAAGCTCGTGTCCTCATCTGTCTCTTCACTCAGTTTCAGTTTCAAATCAAAATCTTCCATCAATGTACCGTCGATTGTGACAACCCCAAGAGAACCCATTAGCAATTCACAATCAACGAACACAAAACCAAATTCAAGTCTCTCCCTTTCTCTACTTTTTGAGAGAATCAGAGTTCTAACGTTTAAGACGGGATAGTAGCTGGGAGGGGAGGAAGTACAAAGTTTTAAGTTTGAAAGCTGAAGGCTGATTTGTTGGGAGCCAAAAGGATTTTGACTTCCTATTAGTCTGTGGTATCTTGCTGAGATGGGATTTGAGTAGCGTGATTTATATTTATATGAAACAAGAGAGAAAAAGAGAGCTTGGTGATTAAGCGGTTTTCTTGGGGGAGACGGTTGCTGTAAGATCGGTGGTGATTTTGACTGTATGGAGTTTTAACGACCCGTGTTTTCATGTTCATACGCGGCATCTCTTATAGTTGCCCACGTGTGGGATTAGATTATTGGAAAATACTTATGGGGGACTTTGGTTAATGAATAAACGGCAGTATGAGTCGGTAAGAAGTTGGCATGGTTACATACACGATGCATGAGGGATGGTGCGTTTTTGCTTGGAAGGGACTTGGGGCTTTCAAGTCAGTCAGCAGGCAAAACAATGAGACAAGCCATGATGATGGGAAAGAGAGATCGGTAATTGCTATGTTCTTTATGCGTAATTGCTTTTTTGTAACTATCAACTAATATATGGTTTAATGACAAGGCCTGTCTGCCAAGTGCCAAGTGCTTGCTGGTTGTAAGCCTAGTACAGTAGTAGGATCCTCGGGAAAATCAACAACTGGTTGTAATAGCCATCTGACCGATATTTTTTTATAACTTTTGGGGGCTGTTAGGTTTTTGAGGCTTAGCTATTGCATGGTTCATGTTTAGGTTTGGCAAAACAATCCTACTCGGCCTTAACAGCCTGGATTCAATTTTAGGCTAAATTTGAAATTTTTAGAAAATATAAATTTTGAGTTAAGTTCAAATTAGAATTGTTTGGATCAACTTATCCTAAAGTCAAAATTTTAAGTAAATAATCTCATTTTTAATCTTTTAATTGAGTTCAAACTCAAACTTAAACTCAGGCTCTATCTTAAATCTATAACTTGAAGCTCAATCAAATTTAAAGTTGAACTTGGACTCAAACACAAATTTTTGAGTCAAATTTGAGCGTAAATAATTTCACGATATTCGAACTCAAACTCTTGCCAAACTAATTCATATTACGGTATTACCACGCTAGGTGTTGCCTAGAGGAGGATGATAAACAAGCTCCTTCATTTGATTTTTTTGAAAATGAAAATTACTGAACCTAAATAAAATAAAAATAAACTACTTTTACTTATTATTTTACATTTGTTTAACGTGGGAAGGATTAAGCCTCTCCTTTATCCAACACGCCCTCTGACTTTGCAAATTCAACGCCAACAACTTAATCAACACAATCTAGTTTTATACTAACCATTGTAACAGAGAACATAATATTTTAAATTTTTATTAATATTTATTTACTGTTAACATATTTATTACAAATAACAATCAAAATATGGAACAGTTAATTTTTTTTTTTGGAAATATTATTCAATGCTGTGTAATTTAACTCGAATAACTTTAGTTTCTAATTTTGTTTTTCCTCTAAAAAGAGATACATTAATGAAGAATCTAAGAAGTTCCTCAAGTTCATGACCCTATGGATTGTGTTCAACGTGAGGTGGTCATAAGTGGCATGGTTGCATCAGGGACGCGGGGCTTTTGCTTGGAGGACAAATTCAAGTCAAAGTCAGCGTCAAAAACGACAGTATCTTTCCCAATTTCTTTCAAAATTATATTTTGACAATGTTAATGTACTTGGAGTGATGGCACAAGACACGATGGATAAACTTCTGCCCGTTAATGTGAAAGCGAAAGGAACTTTCCAAAATCATTCCCAAGCATTCATTTTCTCCCACCTTAAATATACGTTATATTTTTTAATATTTATATTAAAATTTAATCACGTATTATATGTGATTTTATCATAAATAACTTCTTTATTAAATAAGAATAAGACTGAGTTTGTTAAACGTGTAAATTTTAAGATTTTAATAAATTAAAACGTAAAGAATCAATGAAGGACATTGAAATTCAACTTCAAGCAAGCTTGCAAAGCAGGTGGAGTGAATAAGTCGATCCTACTCGGTTTGAAGTAAATAAGTTTGACTTGAGTTGATAAAATTAATTAATATTACAAATTAAATATTATTATAATTTTAATTAAATATCTATAAATACAGTGAATCGATTTTTCAGACAAATACCACCTATATGATTCGCATAATTTCCAATAATGCCTATTCAATAGGACCTATCCATGGAACAAAAGTTTGTTCTATGTATGTCTTAGTTTTAACAAAGAGGCTTAACACAAAAGAGTCTACACATGAACCAATATTTTTTATCATCATTTATAATTAGAAATAATTATTTACAAATTTGATAAGTTTTAAATTAATAAAAATATTTTTAAAATGAGTAAAATTTATAAGGAAAAAAAAAGGCATTTTAACAAACCACTGAGTCCGAATTAGTGAGTCCCCCGGACGGGGCTTATGGAGATTAATTAGTTAGGTCCAGCTCGGTTAACGGAAATTAAAAATGTCAAGTAGAGGGCATTTGATAAACGGAATCGGGTACCCTACCCGGTCCTCGATACCGAACCAACTCTGTCTTAATTTAGCGATGACCCGGAACTCAAGGGGGGGATTTTTCAACGAAAAGAAAGTGACAGTTGGCAATAACGGACACAATCGTGTTTGCATGTAAATGGAACAGAGCAAAGACATGCAAGAGAGGAAGAAAGTGAGGCGATATTAAAACAAAAACAATAATGGCTTCTTAAAAAGGGTTGAAAATTAGAGATATTCTTGGAGGGTTGTTTGGATTTTTTGGTTTTTGTTCAATTTCTGATCAAGGGAAACGACCTTAGTCTTCTCTCCGACAACTCCCACAACATTGTTCCAGGTTCCTACCGTCTTGTCTGTTTGGTTGTTATCTTGTCAATTCGGGGTATAGTTTGCATTGTACATCGTGTTTTTCTCTGGGTTGTTTGATTCAAGAAAACTTGATAAACACGTAAGGGAAGAAAGTTACAGAGACTACGGAGGAGGACTAAACGTAAAGGACAATGTCCAGCTCGGCGCCACCGCCGAGTTCTTCGTCAATTGACTCTCCTCCTCCACAGGAAACGAAAAGAAATGACGGTGTAATAAGTGCATCGCCTCTTCTCAACTCTACCTCTGCGCTCGATAATCATTCATCGACCATCGATGGGAACACACCCCCACCGCCCAACAGTAACACACCACCGTCGCTCAACAGTGACAAGCTTCCACCGCCCAGCGGTGACGCGCCTCCACCGACGTCCATCTCTCCGCCACCATCACCACCACCACCACCACCAAATTCAAAATCTTCACCTCTTCCGCCAACGCCTCCACCAAATTCTAGTGCTTCTCCGCCGCGTAACCCACCAGATGATAAAAAATCTCTGACTAGAGAAGAAGAGCCTACTTCGACTTCGTCGCCACCACCAGAATCAAATCCTCCACCAAAGTCATCGTCAAACCCGCCGTCATCGTCGACGACAGCTCCTCCGCCAAATTTATCACCACCACCAGCGCTACCATCTCCATCTCCACCACCACCACCATCTCCATCATCCTCCGACTCTTCTCCTCCTGCTCCTTTACAGGCTCCACCACAAGGTCAAACGTCCCCTCCTCCGCCGGAAATACCACTGGGAACGCCGTCATCTGTTTCTCAATTTCCTCCAGCGGCCTCGAATCAAATTCCACCGTCAAATTTCGGACCCCCATCCATTGGATCACCACCGCGCACAACTGCACCGCCGGAATCAAAGAGTTTAAGCCCAGGTGCTGAAATTTCAAGTTCGGGTGGTGCTGGAAATAACTCATCTAAGACAGTCGGTGGTGCGGTTGTTGGTGGTGTGGTACTGATTGCAGTAATTGCAATCTTTCTTGTTTTCAGGAGGAGGAACACAAGGCAGAGGCACAAAGGTCCAAGTTACATCCCACCCAATAATTTCAATGTGAATGCAGGTACCATCTGAGGTTTGTTGCTTTTGTGGTTCTCATGAGTTGCTTCGTAGGAGTTAATCTGGGTTTGCATGTGTTATGCTAATGCAGATGGATTCTATCACGGACAGCAGCAACACAATATGGAATTTTCTGGTCTAACGAATCATTCTCATGGTTCACAGCTATCACATTCCCTTATTGGAGATAGTTCTGGGAGTCAAAGGGGGGTTGCATTTGGTGGATTGGGACCCGAGCCAGGTGTTATAGGTGGTTCTAAGAGTCTTTTCAGCTATGAGGAGGTGACAGAAATGACAAGTGGATTTTCTAAGCAAAAAATAATTGGTGAAGGAGGATTTGGATGTGTTTACAAGGGTTGGCTGCCGGATGGCAAAGCGGTGGCTGTTAAGCAGCTCAAGGCTGGAAGTGGACAAGGCGACCGTGAATTCAAGGCCGAAGTGGAGATCATCAGTCGTGTTCATCATCGACATTTGGTCTCTTTAGTCGGTTATAGCATCTCAGATCATCACCGAATGCTCATCTATGAATTTGTTCCTAATAATACTCTTGACCATCACTTGCATGGTAGGTGAATGCTATATCCCTCTCATTTGAACATAGAATCCTATTTTTATATGTATGATAAACTGCTGATTTCTGCCAACAGGAAAAGGAATGCCTGTGTTGGATTGGCCCAAAAGGCTAAAAATTGCCATCGGCTCTGCCAAGGGTTTGGCTTATTTACACGAAGATTGTGAGTGTGCTATTGTTGCATTAATCAATGTCTACGTCATGACCTAACTGGTTCATGCTCTAAATCCTTGTGCATCAAGTATGGAGAATGAGAGCCAATGACAAGTTTTTTATGCGATGTATTTGTAGGTCATCCAAAGATTATTCACAGAGATATCAAGTCAGCTAACATTTTGTTGGATGATGCTTTTGAAGCACAGGCAAGCGCATCTCATTTCATACTTTCAAATTGATTTTTCTTCAAGTCTTTCGTCCTGTATTATGATCCGAGAATTTCTTTTTAAGTGTAGGTTGCAGACTTTGGGCTCGCCAGGTTAAATGATACCTCACAGACTCATGTATCAACTCGAGTCATGGGCACATTTGGGTATGTTTCGATCTAGAAGTACCTTTTAGTTAATCACTTTCTTTCAACCAAACTCCAAAGGCTATAAGCATTTTTGGTGGACAATATGTGCCAGATTTTAATATGGAATGTCTTACTTTTGTGCAACAAGCAATAGGTATCCAAGAAACTGGTTTGATATACTTACAAATAAGTTTAAGCACCCAATACTACATGTAAGCTAACTCAGCACTCAAATTGATATTTGGTTTCAGGTACCTGGCTCCAGAGTATGCATCAAGTGGAAAACTAACTGATAGATCTGACGTGTTCTCATTTGGAGTTGTTCTTCTGGAGCTTATAACTGGGCGCAAGCCTGTAGATCCAACTCAGCCTTTGGGGGATGAGAGCTTAGTTGAATGGGTACGATTTTCACAGAGTAGAATAATTGATTTCCTTGGTCAAAAACATGCTTCAGCACCTTACTGAGCCCTAGACTCCTAATATTTCTTCACCAAAAGAATCTCCTATGCCATGTCCTCACCTACTTCATTCGTTTTTGTTGATTTGTCTGTGATAATGGCAGGCACGTCCACTCCTTATTCATGCCCTCGAAACCGGAGATCTGAGCCGAGTAATTGATCCACGGCTTGAAAAACATTATGTGGAGAGTGAAATGATTAGTATGATTGAAACAGCAGCCGCTTGCGTTCGTCACTCTGCTCCAAAAAGGCCTCGAATGGCGCAGGTAAAGTTCGGGAAACCTCTTCATTTCATCATCTTTCAGTCCATCTTACTGTGGTTTATGTTGTATTGTAATTTCTGTCAGGAGTATTACAATTTTTGACCCTGTTACAGGTGGTGAGAGCACTCGACTCTGGAAATGACTTGACTGATCTCACTAATGGTGTAAAATATGGTCAAAGCACAGCATATGATTCTGGTCAATACAATGAAGAAATTATGAGATACAGGAGAATGGCACTAGGAAGTCTAGAGAGCTCAGAATTCGACGCATTCAGTAGTGAATACACCTCAAGAGACGTATCTCGCGGTCAGACTCCAAGCGGCTACACAAGCAGCGAGTCAGAAAGTCGAGCCATGAACCGGATTGGTGCTGATCACAAATATAGAGCAAACCAAGGATGCTACATTGACTTTTAGTTAAACAAAAATGATGTAACCGCATTGATCATACATGGACACAACATCAGAAAAGCCTTGTCAGGAAGAAACTTTGCTTCCCAGCTCTGAATCAGTTTGTTCCTCAATTGTATTTAGTAGGATAGATCGAGGAAGTGTGTATACATCAGGTTGTTATATATCCCTTGTATTTCTTCTTTTTCTGCGTGGTGATCGACAGTAATCTACATTGATGTTGGAGCAATACGGATTAAATGCAAATACTTGCGACCAATCTCTGATTATTTTACTTTTCCCAAGCTTATGCGGTTTACTAATAATCACTAGTTTAGAACTGCTTCGGCTTTGAGCTACCCACAGTAATAATATGTTGAAGCCATGCTTGTCATGGAAATGTATGAAGGCAGGAATTCCAGCCCAGTGATTAGAAAATGACTCCACCCATAGAAGATCCCACGGTGAACTGGGAAAACAAAAAAAAAAAGGTTTCTGCCTAATTAGGTGTCCCAAAGTTTTTCTCATCTTTTCTCGATATAATGAACCTGTCACTGTAGCAGACCACTGAGACACCTCGAAAGTGCATTGGTTGAAGAGTCTTTCATACTTCCTCATGTGAACTTTTCGTGTTCTTTAATCAGGTAATCATTCCCACCCCTTAAGAATTGAACTACATAAAGTCTGAGCCCTTTACATTGTAAGTTCTATCAGTGACTCTGTCAGCCTCCTTGGATGAACATCGTTCTTAGCAGCCTGTTTAGAAACACAAATTGTTCGCATAAGAAGATCCATGAAAAACACAGATAATTTAGATATAGGATGATTCTGTTAAGATGATTCAGGTTGATTCATTAACCCCTTTGCATTGACAGAACATCTCAAGCATCAAAATTAGATGGATATTTTATTAACAAGCATTAGAATGGAACCAAATATCCTTTTGTAAGGACCTCACTATCTCATTACTTCTTCAGAATCAAGTTAAACAAATTGAAGTTGTGGGAATTTGAAATTTTAAGCTGTCTTAAGATTCTAATTCAGTATATGAATCCAGCTTATAAAACTTACCTCAACTGTCAGAATGGCAAGGACATTTCCCTGGAATGTGGTCATATTGGCATCAAGAACTTGAAGCTCCCAAGAATTTACAACCTCGATCAACCTTCTAAATCCTCCTCGTTTCCACTTGGAGCAAAACTTAATCAGGAAAACTCTCCTACCAATCTCGTTCACTTCTACTAGCATCTGACAAAATAATCACTAAATCATTTTATGGAACTTGTCAAATGATGTGACTTCGGTCTCTTTTCTACCTTTAATTGGCTTGTTTGCATTCTCTTATAATTATAACACCAAGAGAAAAACACTATGGTAACATTAAGAAGAGTAAAATTGCTTATTTATACCTCAGCTTTGTTGTTTCCCCCAAGATAACTGAAACATTGGTTTTTCTCGACAGATGTCCATGTGTTGCTGTTTTGTTGTAATGCCTCTTGCTTTTCTCTGTATCCTTTCTTTTCCTCCTCTTCAATTTCCCTGAACTCATCCTGCAGTTTGCTTACCTCCTTCAGCAACTCGCAGATATAATCAATTGCATCTCCAAGAATAGAGGCCTTATCCATCTACAAGTATTCATCAACAAGATTTTGAACAATGGACTGTATAATAAGTCAAATAATCAGAGAAAGAAAAGCATTGTTTGTAATTCACATTCGGCCGATGTAACAATCCCCACCTTAGTAATTTTGGGAACTATAGCTCTTAGAGCATGAAATCCTTCTCTAATTCTAAACCTACGGTTTCTCTCAGCGAGAAGATTCTTCGACTGGTTAACTAGTCTTTCTGATTTCTGAGTAGGTTTTGCAATTTTGTTGTTACATTCTGAAAACGAACCACCTTGTTTACTCAAGAAGTGGTCACTGTACTTGGATTTTCTTGAACCAGATGCTGGGTGTATTAACTGCTTGGATTTCTCATTTGGGTACAGATGACAGGAATGTGTATCAGATACTGGATGTTCAGGATTTGAGCTACTGGATGATCCTTCAAAGCTAGGATTTGCAGCAGGTTGAGTTACTGATGGAAGAACCCGTATTTGAGGATTGAAACATAAAAGGTTGGAAAAGGTCGACAACTTTTGTACGTCGTCCTCAAGCACAGGCTTGTGGTTTTTGTCTACACTGAAATAAGCTTTTGCAGCCATAGCTTCTTGTTCTATAGTGATATTGCATCTCATCTTAATCAGATGGACTAACCTCTGATCTTCCTCTATCTGAAAAGAGAAGGTAAAACTACTGAGCGGAGGCAAATATCAGATGAAACCATCAACTAGAAAAAGTACAGGAAATCTTACATGTCTTGCTGCAAAGAGCTCAATAAGTCCACTAGTTACAGGGATCAAAACTTGTGTCCCCACTAATTTCTGTGAGAAAATTATAATTAAAATTGGCGTTTCTGGTGGTGTCTCAAAATATTCGAGGCCTAAGCAACAAATTAGGTAAAGATACAAGAAGAAGATAAGGATTTCAACGTTAAGACTTGTAAACATGCCACTCACAAGAGAGGAAATGGAGTCGGGTGCACTGTCGTGGTTATCAATCCATTTAGGTTGATTTGATATCACCACTTCTCCATGAATCCTGTAGCCTCATAAATATCAAACCTGTCCGTTGGATCACTATATCATGAAATATATTAGAAATCGAGTAAATACCCTGAATATAGAGGCATGTAAACAGGAAACTTAGCTAACGCCTCGCAAGATTTTGTCCTAACAACATGTTTCAAATGGATATCCCTGCAAAATTGAGCCAAATCTTCGTCTTCTCGTTTTTCTTCTTTAATATTGTCAAATTTATACTGACCCGCACTATTACCACCATCTCCACCACCGTTGCAACAACAACCCAACCATTCAATGAACCTGCAACATCACCAAAACATTGAGGCTAAACTTAAGACGTGACTAGAAGCCCTCCTAATACCCAAGATGGTCACATACCTGGACGGGTCATCACCCAACTTCCATACAACACAGTAGTCCCAAGCTTTGGTGTCCACGAGGGGCCTGAGCCACTCCAATGCTCTTTCCAATCGTTTCATGGAGTTTTGTTCAATTTTCGGTCTTGTCTTACAGGTGACCACGGTGTTTTAACTATCCATCTCTGAGGTGGCTGGAAAAATCGCTTCTTGGCAAGCAAACCTCGATTTTAAATTATTAAACAGCACTCCCGACTGTGATGCTGATGGGTGTTGTTTGTACACATTAATGATTTTGTCTTTTGTTCGTATAGCAGCCTTTCATTGACAAAGTACAAGAACAATGAAACCACGCTGCAGTACACGACAAGGGCAACGGAAAAGGCAAAAAATGATTACTCCAAATCTGCGACAGAGAGGCATCTGATACCTCCAGTGGCAGAGACGACGCAGAGTCTGTTTCTTTGATTGACCAGTGCTGAAAAATGGCCAACATCCAATGGTTAATTCTTTGGAACTACAGTTTGGCATATCACAATCAAAGATACAACTATTTTGGTTTTTCACTCCGGATGGCTTCAACGTGAGATTAATGGGCTTGATTTTGTGACCGGTGGTTTCGTTTTATAATTGTGATCATCAGATTAGTCAAATCACTATAATTGAAGTTATTTTGATTTATTAGAAAAGGAAACAAATTCGAGTTTCTTTTTTCCCCCTCAAAAGTATAATAATTGATAGCTACTACTGGTGACAATAATTCAAGTAACAGTGACAAACAAGGGGTTGTTAGTGGCGACTCAGAATTGAATTGCTTTAAACTCACATGTTTCCATTCAACTCTAATAATATGGTTAAGAATCACCAGGAGAAGAAGATAACCCACCCATTGAAACAAAACCAGAACTTGTTGTAACTATTTGCCTAAGTCCAGTCCAAAACTTGATCAGGCCTATCTCATACTCTATCGAGTCTCGGATGCTCTAAAGTCCACTAAAAAATTTGACCCCAACCTGATTCTAGCTATCAACCCCTATCCATTTCGTCGTTAATCTTTGACAACTCTTGCGGAGCAAGCTCCAGCTCCAGCTCCAGCTCCATTCAAATCTGCTCGTGGTTGACCCCAAAAGGTTGGATTTCAAACAAAGGATTAAAAAAGAGAGAGTTGATGGTAGTTGAGTTAAAGATACCCGAAATGGATTTGAGAATTTGGAACAACCAGTGTGCTGCGGGTGTGGCAGAGAGAAGTGGAAGAAGAAGCAGGTGACGTGGGTAACAAAATGCTTTTGTTTGGATGCTCATATAACAAACTCTATCCTCAAGAGTTGTAAATGAATCCTTGAATGATAATGTAAAATTTAAAGGTTTCATTAACTTTTGTTCTGAACATAACAATAGTGATTTCCTACTCTGAATCGGATTTTGCATGGAACCATCTCCATCTCTTTCACTCCATATTAACCAAAGTTCTTATAAAACCAAGTTTCCTCAAGTAGTGGACAGTTTAGTCCATGTTGGAGCGGGTGCTTTCCTCGCCAGCATTTAAGATTGGATTTTGGAGCTTATACTTTATGCTGCCACACACTAACATGCCATAGTATGAATAACGTATGATTCTACTTCCAAATACAATTTGCTTAACAGAAGCTGCGATTTTTATAAAATTGAAAGCTGCAAAGGGAAAAGCTAAACCCTGTCTTTCATAGACTTGTCCAACCAAAAGAAAGTAGCATACATAAAGATTAAGATAACGCTCCATGAATCCTCTGGAATCATGGACCTGGAAGGTGTTCACCAACATCACCAGGAAAAGCTTCAACTTTGAAATGACCATTGGCTCCACCATCTTCAGATGGCTTGTGTGCTCTAGGTTGTCCATGGCCAACTGGTCTACCTGTTGGGAATCCTTTATCAAAACCAAACTCAATGTCTCTTTCCCTTTCTTTGGGACGAAAGTTATGATTTTGCTGGTTGTTTTTCGTGGGTTTTTTCTGGTTGTTCTTGGTGGGATTCTGCTGGTTGTTCTTGGTGGGATTTTGCTTGGTTTGGCGTCTATTGCAAAGCCTGCCTAGACAACAAGCGATTGCTGATATGACAACAATGACTGCGAGGACTATAAAGACTGTCCCAAAAGACCCACTTGAGTGGGAGGAAGATGGCTGATTTGTGACGGTGGTTGGGTAAACAACAGGAGGCTGCTGTTGTTGGTATTGTGGCTGGATTTCTGTAGCCATTTTTTCGTTTGTCTGATAAGAAAAACTGAAGCACAATGGGCTATGGGATTAGTACTATCTAATATGAGGCGGGAGCTATTGTTCTTTGAGTGCGGACTAAGGGAGACTAATGTGGACTCTTGAACAAGCAATAAGATAGAATATAAACAAGGTTATACTTGGTTGATTTCAAACATGTAGGCGTGTTTTGCTTTTCAAATTCAATAAAGCAAGAGATTTCTTTTGATAAAGGTACAGCTAAAGATATTCTGTGTGTTCTTTACTGCCAATAAGGGGCACTTGCTCTTTGCCTTGTTGGGAGAGAAAGCAAGAATTTGTAGTCTTTGGACAGACATTATCCGAAATGCCCATGTAAAATCAACATTTGTTTAATCTCAAAACGGGCTATTAATGCACATAAGATGTGTAAGATTTTTTTGGTCTTCAGTGATCCAATAATGATCCAAACATCAACCCTTAACTCTGTTCTCTCTCACTCAATAACTTGAGATCATAACCTACTTTTTTTCCTTGCTTTCAATAAAATCAAAGCTCAATTTCCTGTTCGGGACTGGAACAGACCACATGCTAACAAGGATTGGTTGAGAAAAGAAAAGGCAGAAAATATCGAAGTGAGACAATGAATGTCTAGACTTCAATCATGTTTTTGGCCCAAGTTGCGGAGCAGCAGCAGCAACTTTAGAAAGGCCAAATTTGTATTGGGATCTGTAAAAAAAGATATCTTGCATAGGTTTTCCCCTGCACAAACTTATCTGCCCAATGGGGTCACCAAATGCTTGATTGTCATCTTTATTCCTTCCTTTTTCCAAAGAAGGATTCTGCATGAATTGGCAGAGCTATGATTGGGGCAATTATATAATTTAACCACACACCATACCAAACTAATGATCAGTAATAGAATAGTAGAAGTGCTTTTGTGGCTTCCCAGAAAGGATTTCCTGTTCTGATATTCAGAGCTGCTCTTGCCACTGTCATGTGCTTGCTTTTCGATTGACACACCAATCAAGTGCTGAATGTCTCATTACCAAAACCCGAGAAGAAGATACCAAATTAAAAAGCAAAGAAAATTTGAAAGTTGGGTTGAGTTAAATAAAAGGTCCAATAGCTTCCAAATGGTAGAAATGGGGAAACAGATATGTTTCAGTTTTCTTTTCATTTCGTTTTGTAGTGTGAAACATATCTTTTCCTTTATTCATAACTAAGTAAAGCAGAGTTCAACTTTAGTCGCACTAATGACCATTAAATGTTCAGTCTCATTACGAATTTCCACATTAATGCTTTGCAAAGTACACAGAAAGCCAGACACTGTGCAGTCACGAATATTAGATTTGACAGCTAAAGAAGTAGCTTTGCTGGGAAATGGAAACGTATCATGTACTTGCATGCTTGTAATACAAGTTGCCGCTGCATAATCTCTGCAAACGTTTACCGAAAATTGTCATTAATTAACAGTTACGACGATTAGATGAAGCTCTGAAAGCAAGAACTTCAAGTTTATGTCTCTGTTGTTTCTCTACCCTACAACTTCCCTTTAGCAAAAGATATTGACGCTAGATCAGCTTTTCCGCATGGCTAAAGTTAATTTACTTCCCAACATCTTTTGGCTGGACTATTAGTAAGAGTATTACGTAGTTTTGTGTACGTTTATTCTCGTTTTACCAACCCACGACCGATCTCCTTTTCTGCTTCCAACCCATTCTAACTTCATTACACTTGATTGATTGAGGCTATGTATGTTATGTTCTTAATAGTCAGTGATAAACATGTATCTATATCATCTATTTAGTTATATTTAACTGAGTTCACATCTAGATTTTGATTGTGCTTAATAGCAGATATCTTTTGAAGTTATTTATGGAAAATCAATCGTGATCATGCAGCCGAAAAATAACTTTTATAATTTCTGTAATTTTTGAAAACTGAAAGAAATTAAAATAAAAATAAATATGGCTTAAATGTTAAGTTTATACTTTATACACAGCATTTAGTTCAAAATGTGGAGGAACAGTTGAGGTTGGACAAGACAGAAATATGCTTTCTGCGATGATCCTGAACAACCTTGTGAAATTCGATGTGAAGTCATTACCAAAAAGCTTGGAGGATGAGAATAAAGTACCCTACATTCTGGGATGAACTCAACCATGTAGTAGCTGATTCTCTTCGCGGAAGAACAACAAAGATGGAATCTGATTCTTCCATGTTAGAGCACCCTAACAGTAACAGATCAGCTTTACTTATGATTATGGGCAGCATATTTGAACGAGGAAAAAGAAAAACAAAAATAGCCCCACATGTAATTTAAAAGTAAAGGGACAACAATGACCTGAAAATTAGTCCTGGATGTTATGCCAAATCCTCATCATAGGTATAACAATAAGGGAAAGGGACAAATTACTTTTATCATATTTCGTTATTTTTTCTTTTATTTATATCTCTAAAATAATATTATATTAGAATTTCATAATTTCAATATTACGTTATTTTGATTTTAAAATATTAAAGATTTAACGGTGGGAAGATGGTTGATCAATATTATAAGATAAAAATAATAATTCAAATAGAAAAAGATCAGAGTTTATTATATTTAATGACATAATTTAACTTGCTTGGATATGCTGTTTAATCCAATTTCAGTTGCGTGCTTGCCCTCAAAACTTCAGAACACTATTGCCATGGAAATTTTCAAGGTGGCATCAGAAGCTGAGAGCTCATTATCTCGCAAGCACCCAAGAACAGGATTACTAATTTACATTGAAACTAGAGTGTGAAGTTCAGGGAGTGGAAGTTGAAGTATGGCTGGTTTCCCTTAGCACCCATATTAAGGCCTTGAGACTTGATCTGGCATATTGATGCTACAGATTCTTTCATGCCTCCAGGTCCACACACCAAGACTCCAACATTGGATCCAAAGGTCTCAGTTGTGATCATGGAGAAGATATCTGCTTTCAATAGTCATTAATAAGAAGGGATGTGCAAAGAATATCTAATGAAGGGTAAGAAATGGAGTTCACAGTATTTTGAGGTACCTTGGAAGTTGGGTCTTCCCCCAAATTGGATGTCATGTTCCTCGACCAAGCTCCAAGGTTCCACTGAACTATTTTCTGTGGTTTTGCATTGGTTTTGGTGGTGAGGATGCTTCTTTTTCTCCAGCCTTTTCCATCTCAGAATCATTGCTGCAAAGGTGGTGCATGTTATAGCTATGATGAAAGAAAACAGTACGAGCAAGTCAACAATGGTAGAGGAAGTATTCTCCTTATAAGTGGCCTTCTTTTCCCCGGAAACAGTCATTTTCTCAGGGGTGGAACCCTTCTTTGGAGAGGAAGCAATGATGTGGTTCGTGCACATAAGAGAAACTAGGAACGCAGTTGAAGCTAATGCAGCCATTGAAGCAATGAAAAGTGGACTTTCGAGTCCATTCACTGCATGATTTGAGCGTTTGGTGTCAAACGTCACTGTTCGCACTCGAGGCATATCGTTTAACAATTCTCTCACTGTAACATTAGTTTTCTCTTCTTGGGTCACGAAAACTTTAAGCTTTAAGATCAAATCATGGGATGCTTGGTCCAGAAGTAGAGAAGAGATTGAGTTTAACAGACAAATCTCCTGAGAACTCTTCACTACATATATAAGTTGTATTCTTTTGGGGAATCCATACTTGCTGCTGCTTTGGCCAAGTTCCTTCAAAATGCTCAAAAATGGGGTTATCCCGATTCCACCGGCGATCAAAACTAGACTTTCATATCTACAGACAATTTTTATGATCCAGAAATGGTTAACATTAGATCAATTTTAACATCTGAATTCTCTTAGTTTTGTTTTTGCTGCCTTACCTTAGGAAATCCAGTGAAGCAGGTCCATAGGGTCCCTCAATCATTACAGACATGCAGCCCAAGGAGTCAGCATTTGAATCTAGCTCTTCTTGAATCATTTTGTACAAAGAACTGCTCCAACCTCTTTCGCATTTCAGTATCAGCGACATTTTGTCCTTGTCAACCTTGGAGCTTGAAGTTATGCTGAAGGGATGCCACTGGAATTTGGATATCTTTGGTATCTTCATATATATCGCACTTGTCGGTGTATAACTCAAGCCTGAAATTAGTACAAAGACTGGTTTAATAGAGGATTATGTTCTCAGTACAAGAGTTTAAAGTGAAGTAATTACTAATTATGGCTAGAAGGATTACTTGGATCCTTTGGCAGAACAAGTTCAAGGGATTTGGCAGGGAACACTCTCGCTGAAAGAATGCAAGTTCTTGGTCTTGATTGTATGATGCGGAGTAACTTGTCAAGACCAAACAAAAATATTCCAGGGAAAACCATGTAAAAATGCCTATCCCCAGCATGAAACAGGAAGAATAGTAAGAAGATTGCGTATAGATGGTGTATGTAGTAAAAGATTTCAAATCTTTTCCTTCTTATCTGAGGAAGGGATGTGATCCAAATCACTATTCCTACAACAAGGGCTATCTCCCCTGCCAAGTATATCCTGCCTGTTCTTTGCCACCTCCAAGCCTGTGAATATTCAGATATATGTCAAATTGATATGCTGCGAATCTCCAGCAGAAAAATACAGAATTACCTCTTCTTGAATGTGGTGGCTGACACCCCAAATGAACAAAGTGCTTGCCCCATGTACGGTGGCAAAAAATATCAATGAAGTCCCGAGCCAGATATGGTATCTTACAGAAGTTTCAAACTGGATACCAAGCACCTGAAACAAGCTCAAGCCCCTTAAAATAGGCAGAAGAAGCATGGCCAAGCATGCTTCTGCTAGGAGACCGAATCGGGTAGCCACTCTTAAATACTTAAGTTGCCATCTGCAGAAACATGTGACATCAGTAACAGGCATAAAACACTCCTGTCCAGCGTAAATTTATCTGGAATGTGAGCTCACAAATTCAGCTTCAGAGATTTGACAGGCTCCAACTTCTTGAAATCGTTGGAGATTCGGGTGTAGAACGTCCATGTCAAAAGCAAGATGAAGAGGAAAACTACCAGAATCTCTATGCTAGATAACACCCCCACAAAGCAGTTGATTACCAGAGGATTTGACAGACCAGTAGTTGATCTCTTTGCTTGTCTACCATCAGATTGAAACATAAGCACACAAACTGTGAATGGCTTGGAATCATTATTTAATTCTAATAACATATTACCTGTTTCTTATAGGCTTTGTGCATAGGAAATACAGATAAACAAGTCCAATAATGGCTATGGCAATGACCGGAAATGAGTACACAACAAAGTTAACACCTGCAGAGAAACTAACAAGTTAAATCAGGATTCACTTGAACATCTTTTCTTGATCAACAAAGTTACGTCGCTGATTACCATAATAGCCAAAGAATGTAGATATAACACTAGCTTCAGTTTCTTTCCATTTTCTTGTCCACATGTTAGTTGGCTTTAGAAACCAAAGGACAATCCAACCTGAAAATATGATGGTCATCAATATTTTGAGAAGGAAAAGAAGAATGGTTTTGTCCATGTTTAGTTTTCTAATATGGAGCCAACGCCCAGCAGGTTACTCTCTCTTTCAGTCCTTTTAGCTTATATAAACTTGAAGAATAGCTGATATAGTTATAACAAGATTACATGCAGTCACAATTTTTCAGTAGTGCTCATCATTTCCATAAGCCACTTACAACTGACAAGCGCACTGCTGATCAATTACATTGTGAAACTGTGATATTTGCTTCGTTTTCGGTATCTAGACACCAAGAACTTTCAAACTTTCCATAATAATTTCCATTATACTACATAAGAAATTGGCATCTTTTCTTTTGTTGGACAGGTGTTACGGAAAATGATGACAGAAACATCTTATTATGCATCTGGCATATAGAGAAATTGACTAATATTCAGATTATAGGACGAAGGTGTTTTTGATAGGAATCTGATTCACTGATTATATTGCTGAAAAATTGATAGGATAATGGGCCAACTTTTGAAAGGCTGGTTCTCTCTCTCACTTACTATTGTCTAGTAAAATTCTCTACCCTTACTCATTTCCCCCCTTTTTATTTATAGGTACGAGGTAATGTTATGAATATCGTACCGGACTCGGTACCGGATTGAGGTTTGGAACGGAACTGTACCGGTATCAGTTGGTACCGGGTACCGTTTCGGAAAATTTTTTAAATTTATGAAATAGTCCCTAAAATTTTTAAAAATTACAAAATA
>JAOQMP010000001.1:5166056-5178358 GCA_027563575.1 Erythroxylum pedicellare
CTTAATTATCATCAACAATAAAATATAATTTATATTAACAATTAAATAAAAATTTGTTTTTATTTAAAAGAAAAATAAAAACTAAAAAACATAAAGAAAAAGGCTCTTAGATCTTAGATTTTAAGTTCAATTTTGAGTTGAGTTGAAAACGATGCTAAAGATACGGTACTGTAACGTATATGTTGGTAATCAAAAAATTTTACCGAAAATATATTTTTAAAAAAGTAAAGGATTTTTTAAAACTTTTATCCTAACTCTAACTCCGCCTCTCCCTCTCCCTCGTAGTGTCATAATCATTGGAAACAACTATCCTTTCCCCTTCTCTATACTTAGTGGTTACTATTTATCGCCTTAATATTCTCCTCACCATCATCGAACTGTCGTCTTCTCATTCTTCTCCCGCTGTCTTCTCTGATCGCGTTTCCACCTTCCGCCACTCGCTAGGTATCTGCTCTATTATACTGCTAGCTTCGCAGGAGACCGCCTCCAGGTCTTTGCTGCAAGCTTCTCTCTTTAGTCATGTTAGTCCTCTCCTCAACAAATTGTATTACATGCTAGTCTTTGACAATGTTATAAAGCTGTTTGACTGGCTCTTGGGCTCTTCAATTTTGAAGTTATTGGAAACTTGTAGCTACTTCAATACTTGTTTCAGTGTTTAAGGCAATTTGATTTCTAAGGGTATAATCATCATAACGTGAAACTGTACATTATTATTCAATGATTTTTTTACAATAAATCCATTTTTATAATATGAATTGTCATTACCAAAAGAAGAAAGATGCAAATACGAGAAATTTTTAATATGCCTCTTAAGTTTGCTACTACTTTTATCCCCCTTTTTTGTCTCTTTTTGCTTCGTTAATCGAATATAATTTCTTCAAGAGAAAAAGACGATGTCAAATATAAGATGGTTAATCAATTCTTGTATCACCCACTAGCTGCTACTTATGAATTTCATTGCCTTCTTTTACTTTCATTTAGATACATATCTTATTCGTCATTAGTATTTGTTTCAGGATTTCCAATGGATGATGCTACTAAGAAGATAAATGCAGCTCACATAAGTTGCCGGCTGTACACCTATCTCTAATAATGAACAATTCTGAGGATTGGAAGTCTCTTTTCCCAATTGGTAGTGTTTTTGGAGCACCTTTCCTCCTCTCAGGTCCTTCATTAAATGCAATATTGGGTCCTCTTCTCTTCAATCCCTGTCCTCAATCTCTAACCCAACTCTTCAATTCTTCCTCTCTCTCGCCGCTACTCCTCAATCCTCCTCCCCACTTTTCTCTATCTCGGTTCCTTTCTAGTTCAGATTTTCCCGTTCCTACCTCAGTTTCCTTTTCAGTTGATTCATTACTTGGCCCCCAACAGCTCAGCGATGCAGCTTCTATGTTTTACCACAATCGCCTGCAACTCCTTCAATACCCAAATGGGAATTCTGTTATTGTGTTCTTTCCAACTGGAAGCAACAACGAGCAAGTTGGGTTCTTAGTGCTTTCAGTTAAAGATAAGAACTTGGTTGCCATGAGGGATCACGATGGTGGTGTTTTTACAGCCAGAAAGAGTTTGAGTGAAAGGATTGTCAGAATCTTGGTTAACCCGACTGAGGATTTAGGTTGTATTGGGTATTTGTTGGTTTATACCCTGTATTCTGTGCATTGGTTTTGTGTTAAAGTCAGTAGGGTTGATGAAGTCCCTGTGCTGGGGTATATGGGCTGCAAGAGTTTTAAGATTTGTTCAATTTTGAGTGCTTGTTGGAGTCCTCACTTACCTGAAGAGAGTCTGGTTTTGACGGAGAATGGTGGATTGTATTTGTTTGATTTGGAATCTGCGAGTTATAACACCTATTATACAGGAACTAAGTTGAAAGTATCTTGGGGAAGCTATGCAAATTCAAGTAATTGTAAATGGTTGGGTTGTGAGTTCAGTTGGCATCCTAGGATTTTTGTTGTTGCACGTTCTGATATGGTTTTTCTAGTTGATTGTAGGTTTGATGAATGTAATTTGACATGTTTAGCAAATATTGATATGTTTGGTGTGTATGCCCCAGTTGAAAAGGAAGAGTTAATCACTTTTTCTAGGGCAATTTCTGATCAGTTTCATTTTGTACTGGCTTCTGATAATATGTTGGTTGTTTGTGATGTGCGCAAGCCTTTAATGCCGTTATTGCAATGGCAACATGGTTTAGATAAACCTTGTTATGTCCATGTGTTTAGATTGTCAGAATTGAGGGCATACTCAAGGTATAATAAAAATGAATGGGCTACTGAAACTGGTTTTGGCATTATATTGGGATCATTTTGGAATTGTGAGTTCGGTCTCTTTTGCTATGGACCATCTCCACCTACAACTGAAGGATCAATGGCTTCAGAAATTTCAAAATTTTCAAAATCCTTTTATGCATGGGAGCTACCATCAGATCTTTTATTGTCAGGTCATGAATGTCGATGTGGGGCTTGTCTAGTAAGAGAAGAGTTTTCTAAGGATTACCTTCCCATATGGATTGATTGGCAGCAGAAGAAAGATTTAGTTTTGGGCTTTGGCATTTTAAGCAGTGATCTATCTTCCTTAATTTTTGAGCCAGATGAATTTGGTGGATTTACGCTGATTAGGTTGATGTCATCTGGAAAGCTTGAATTACAGAGGTACGTGGCTTCATGGGATTTAGTTAAAAAAAATGAAGCATCCCATAGTGATTTAACACTTTCTTTGGAGGACAATTTTCTCCTCTCCGTGGGTTTTGAAGATTCGAAATTCCCTAGGAAATTTAAGTATGTGGAACTGGCATATCTTGTGGCATATATGAATGGAAATCTTTTTCAACTCTTGAATTCGAACATGATGAGGCCTAGCAAGGGTTCTTGCAAGAAAGATTCCTTTGGTGTAGACTCTCACAAAGTATTATGTGAGAAGTTGAGGATTTTTAACCTCAGTCCGTCTAGAGTGCCCCCTGCCATTGATATTGTTTTCAACGATGTTAATTTACCAGCTAGTATACATGAAGTTGTTTTGAGGAGACTGTGGACAGGTTTGCCAGTGGAACTCCTACAGCTTGCCTTTTCTAGCTATTCTGAGTTCCTGGAGGTGCTTTTGGACAAGAAAAAGCTCCCTCTGGAGTTTTTAGTTGTTCCAGACCAACCTCAGTTGCCTCCATTTTTTATAAGGAAGCCTTCAAGTTGCAGCACTAAGTGGTCAAGTAAGGTGCAGCCTAGTGACAATCTTGTTGGTCCAATCCTTCCTGTTCCCATTTTACTCATACTTCATGAGTTCCGTAAGGGCCATTCTAATTCAAAGGAACAAATGGACTTATTTTCATTAGAGGAGGAACTTACTGCACGACACAATGAAGTTTTAAAAGTAGCAAGGGAATTGAATATCTTAGATTTTTTGTCGGAGCAAAATACTAGCAATGCTGTCTCCCTTGCTGATGAGAGAGATAATTTGTGGGATGATTCTGGAAAACCAAATTCTTTTGTTTCATATCATCCACATGGGGGTGACTGCTCTGTTGAGGACCCCAAGGAAGATATCTATGACCAAAATAATCATTCATCTGCCTTAATGATTTCAAAATTGCATAAAGAAGTGAGGACTTGTGGTGACAAAATGGAAAGTATTGAACAAGAACTCTTCCATAACCTATGCCCCATTGACTTGAACTTTGGTGTTACCGGAATGAACTTCAGCTCTCAAGAACTTACGCACTATAATCTGTTGAAGAGGGATTTGTCAAAGTGGGGCGAAAAGTGCAATCCATACCAGGCATCCTACTCTCAAGCCCCTAGTATTTAACAAGAGTGCAAAGTAAGAGTTAGGGTACAGCCTTTCGAATCTAATACCTGATTCTCACACCCTAACTTTCTTCTTTTTGTTCCACACACACACACACAGAGAGAGAGAGAGAGAGAGAGAAGCTGGGTGGATTGTATTGTCTTTTGCTCTGCTTCTTGTGCATTTTAAGGTTGCAACAAACAGTTTCTAGAGAGAGACAGATCCAGTGTGAGAGCATATACAAAATTCAGGTATTAATGTTGTTAGAAAGAACTTAGTTTTTCACTGGGAACTACGTAACCCATGTTCTGGAACAGTTCTTTTTCAAAAAAATTTTGATGTAGGTTGACTGGGTGAGTAGTTTAGATACCAAATTAGCAGTTATAAGTAACAAAACTTGATAAAATTTTGGCTACTGGAATTTTAGGTTCAAAAGATCTGTTTAGGTTTTTGGAATTTCTGGTTCAGAACGTCAAATGTTTTACGAGATATAGGTTTTGTAAGTTAGCTCCTTTTTTCTTCGGTTATATCCCTTGCATACTTGCACAATTTCTCCATGTAAGCTGAGGTTGGTGCTCATATGATCACATCATAACAGGAAGAGATATGATGCAACCACTAATTCTGCAACAACCTCACCTTCCAAGCTTGAGGATAGTGAATTTGTGAAGAGCAGCTTATTGCTTATGTGGAAGGTTCGTGCGTAACAGCCCTTAAACTGGGTTTTGATTGGGAATGGGTATGGGTATATTTTGCATGAGACAACCTACAATACTCCACAGTTTTCTTTATTTCATTTGTTAATTGAATTTTTGACTGGTCTTGCACTAGATAATGGATTTTGTTTCTGAACTGGATGCATATGGACTTACTCTTCTGATGCAGCTTCCAGCTTAGAAGTTCAACTGAGTGTGGCAAAGGCCCCTGAAATGGAACCTGACCAAGTTAATAAGACTTCTTGTCATCCAAAGGAAAATGGTCAAATGGGGCATGTTAAAGCACAACATTTCTCAAAAGTTGAAGGTCTGCACTCTGCTGCTTTAGGAATCAACCTGGAGAAGCAATTACAAGTTTGGAAAGGAAATCCTTCCTGTTCTGATTAACCTCCCCAAATAAACGTAAGAGAATTGTTTTGTGAAAATTTGCTTCCTTTCCTAAGATTCTTTGATTATTGAGAAGAAATGACAGTTTTTTGCTTTTGAAGCTATGGATCCATTCATATTGCTACATCCATTTCGTGTTCATTTTCCTTTGAAATTGAGGTTTTTTTGTGTGATGAGTTATGATGCATATCTTGGTCATATGCCATGTACCGGATTACAGCTCAACAGCAGAGCATACAGGTTGGAAATTTGGGTATTTAAGGAGCTCTACGATCTTGAATATGTTGCGTTTTACTTTTTGGTATTATCTTGTGGGGTTAATTAAGTCTCAGTACAGCTGGAAACTGATTTTATTCTTGACAGGTCAATGTACCTAAAAAGTTCTCTGTGCAACGTTGGTGTAATATCAGTTAGCCTCCTGATGCTATTTGCAACGTTGAGAATGATCCTGACAACAGGAGAGTTTTCAAAAATATCAACGTAAGTTGAATGTTATTCATCCTCTATTTCCTTTATACCGGTAAGATCAAACCTTTAAACAATTGTATGCAGTTTGGTAAGTGTGAACTACAGATGCTGTATTGATATTTACTTGTTAGGATTGATTTTATATGTTTGCTTCTATTGTCACAACACATGTTTTGCAACTAAGTTCTGAATTTGAAGATTCGGGCTCCTTCTTGATGCAGGTAATAATATCCAGAAAAGTTTTGCTTGATGGCGGTCGTAGACAGGTGTTTGAGGTAGCACAAGCAGCCAAATGGAAGTTTCTTTGTGGTCAACCACCATTTCAGTACATGTTTTAGTTGATGAAAAGTGAAAACAGAGCAGATTACTCTGTAAGCATTTATCTTCTACGCTGCCAGGATTAGAGGCTATTTCAAAGCTTTGAATTCTGCAAAACGCAATGAATCAAACCAGGATGTAGATGATGAACCAAGGAGTAATTCACTTGACATCAAAGAAAGATGGATCCTGCATAGAAGTCTAAGGAAGCATAGTAATTTCTTCCTAATGATATTCTCAAATCTCTAATCCTTGCAGCTGTTGTATGTTGCAACTTTACATGAACCGAAGATCACTTGGCCCGTTTATTTTTGGCATAAAAGAAATGTTGAGACCCTAATTTTATTCATCATTCTCTCTTTTGCAATTTTACGGGTACCCTCATGTCATTGGTCCTAATTTCCTGAACTAAATTATTGGTACTGGCATGTTTCTACTATTTTACAGTTGCTGTCAAGCATATTTGACTTGCACAAGGAGGCAGTCACAATTTCATATTCACACTGGATCACGGATTAAGACCTTTCTAGTCATTAAGCCCTTCGAGGTTTAATAAAAAATATTCCAAAAATTACACTACAGGGATTTAAGTTAACCTATATCTAATAAAATGTAAGTTAATTGTGTAAAAAAGGGTTTGGTTTCTGAAATTATTAACTTAACTAAATTAAATTATAAAACGTATTTTTTTTTAGATTTTAGGGAATCAGAAAATTGGGAAGGTAAAAAAAATGATTAATAATAATAAAGTTCTCTTAAAAATGAGCTCTGGCTATCATAATTCGAAATTGATTTTTTATGGAATAGAAATCACATGTAACCTTAAAGAACTCTTGAATTTCATGATTTTAATCAATAGGACTCTATTTCTTAAGATCCTATTAAATGCTCTTAGTATATGCAGTGGAATAAGTCCTTGCAACTAGTTAATTGAAATCTAGAATTAACCCAATATCAAACATGACCATGCAAGATAGGAGAGCATCAAAGATTGCAAATAGATATATATGAAATTTCATATATTTAAGCGCAAGTTCTACATAAACAAATCCAAATTACACAATATAATCAAGTAGCCCAACCATACTTTACAAATCTTAAACCTAGGAATTATAAAGTAAGAGCTGAACTATGGATTGAACTACTCCCCTCTTAAGCTCATGGAAACCTCAAGTCATCGTTACATCTTCAAGAGGAAACAAAACGTCTAGCCACGCATAGCTCTCTGAAGCTTTATAACTGATAAGGAATCTCTGTCCTTCCCTCTTATTTGTCCAAAAATAGGGTCTCCAAGTAGGTATCTGAGCTGGTTTTTACGAATGGGTAAGTGAGTTTCCAAAAATAGTTCGGGTCCAACTGCAATTTTCACTGCTGCGAACTCTTTTCGAAAGGTTTCTGCTTGAATTCACGTGAACTCTTTTCATTGCTTGAAGGAAAATGAGTACATGCATCATAATTATTTTCCACATCAAACAAGCGTCAACGATGTGTAAGAAAATATTTAAACAAAAAATCTCACTTTCTTTTTTTACTTTTCTCTTTTGAGAAAGCTTTCTGATTTTTTATTTTTGATTTTTTAAAAGCTTTTGGAACTTTTTCTTTCTTTTCTTTTTGAGAAAGCTCTCTTTTTTTTCTTTCTTTTCTTTAATGTTTACTATAGGTAAATATTCACATCAATTGTGGAAATATGCATGCACTCAAAAAGATTGCTCAAAGGGGCTAGCAATTGTTAAGTGTTTGGAGTTTGTGTTTAGATAACAAGGGTTTTTGAAAAGAATGTCTCTATCATAATAACAAAATTTTAGTTCATCAAGCTTTGATCAAAAACTAAAACAAGTTCTGGAGAGACATGAAATTAAGTAGATACACACACAAATGAAAGAATTCAGGTCCAAATATTCTTCCAATAAGGATAGTATCTCAATTAAGCAATCTTAAGTTTTAAAAATGCATAGTGCTACTTTTTCAGCGTACCCTCACTTGCCTCTCGTGAAAATATTGAAAATTAAATTAACCAAAATCAACTATCATTTAAAAACATAGATTGTTTTCCAAAACACATGGACAACTTTGAAATTTACAAAATCTTCATTACACAGCAGTGAAAAGAATCTAATTTGAGAGAAGCATTGAAATGAGGGAATTAAAATAGAAATTTTTTAATGGAAGATATTGACTTTGCCGCGGTGAAACATAAGTTCGCCGCGGCAACACTGAAAATAAGCAGCTTCGCTACGACGAACTTATATTTTGTCGCAGCGAAATATGACAGAGAAAAAGAAACATTTGATAAATATGTAATTTATCTCAATTACCAAGTTTTTAAAATTTGAAGATGAAACACAAATGACATGTCCTTAAATGGCCAAAAATGATGCATAAAGAGAAATGTCAAAATGGAATGTCCTCCCCTACACTTAAACACCATATTGTCCTCAATTATGAAACAATCAAAACATAATTGTGTAGTGAAAAGTAACAGTAAGGCTATTGAATAATAACACATTGGGGAAAGCGCAATGAGAATCATATAAACAACTAGCCATTAATCATGTGAATAACAACAAGGTAACTGAGTATCCAGTAGATTGAAAACTAAATACATGACTACTCTAAGACAAAAAGAAAAAAGACTCAAACTAGTCTAGAAGAGGATCAGCCCCGGATCTAGATGGTCCTGCTCCAAATGTGCTAGTGTTGCTCATCGGGTCATCCTCATCAGAGGGTAACTAGAAATGAAAATGCTCCCTGAGCAATGCGTTTATACACCAGTGCTAATGCCTATCTCGGTCATATAAAGCCTCTTTCTCCTTCTGCCATGCTATCTCCTCGGAGAGAGTGTTGCGGAGATGAGAGAGATCTGTATAAAGTCCGTTGATCTTGCCAGCGAGAGTCTATCCTAAGCTGGATGGTCATCCTTAACTGGTTCATCAGTTGCAGGGGTTGCACCAATATCGTGAACAAGGAGGGAGGGACGTGGTGGGTGAATGGTAAGGTGCTTTAGGTGATCATACCTAAAGAGTGGGGCCAGATCAAAATAGCTGTCATTATCAAGCTTTGGGACATTGTGGGCTCGAAAAATGTCAGAGATAAGGTGAGGAAAGATGATGGCATTGGTTAATTTGGTTGTGTTTATGGAGTCATGAAGGGCGGAGGCGATAATGTCAGTTATATCGACCGAACGACCAGTCATTAGGAGGTAAATGTGTAAGGCTTGTTGTTTGGTGACATAGGCTAGGTGAGTGGTTGAAATGATATTGTTGCAAACCAAATGTAGCCAAGGACGAGCCTTGGGCCGTAGGTCAGATCGTTTAAGGTAATGTTGTGTATAGCATGGCCGATGCCATTTTGCGTCCTCTTGACAGAGGGTGTGGACAACATCAGCCATTGGATAGTTGTGTATGAGCTGATCACAATGGCATCGAAGATAGATAGGAAGATCAAAATGGTGACGAATATTGGCAGTGGTGAATGCATTTGGTGCCTTAATACCACGGAAGTTACTTTCCATCGTATCATTGAACCGGGAATAGGTGTAAAAATGGCGAACAAACTTATCGTTGCCTTGAGTGCGGGGTTTTACGAGCCAGTTAGTTGAGAGGCAATAAGTTGCCGAATGAAACGATTTTCGGGGAGAGCTAAACGAAAAGGTCTCTCTTTAATATAAGGCCTAGCATCTACTTTCTCATATAATTATTCAAAAGCAAAACTATCGAAGGAATCAGACTCACTAGGAAGGGCAACAGTCTTAACTCGAGAAAAAACACACCGAAACATAAACTAAGCAAACGAACAAAGCAAACTAAAAATGATAACCTAAGCAACTAGGAAAGGTATATTCAACAATTCTAATTAACCTAGACAAAACTAATTTAAAACTCAAATGGAAAAGCAAACAAAATGTATAACCTAGTTTACCCTAAACATTACAGAAACTAAGAAAAAGAGGAAAAGAAGTACTTACGAAGAATTGAAATCTGCGCAGATAACTTGCAAATGAGAGAATGAGTTGGGGAGAATAGAGGATTGCCACGACGAAAAGGAGAACGTGTAACATATGAAGAGAATCGAAAAGGTTATAAGGGAATTGGAGAGTGAAATGACAGAAAAGGGTATGATGAATAGGAAAGGTTAGGACCAAACAGGGCAGAATAGTAATCTCATGAGATAAAAATTTCGTAGATTCGACCTTCGTCGTGGTGAAAGTTGAAGTTCGTCGCAGTGAAGTTAACCCGAAGCACATAGACAGAAAAATATCGAGGTTTCATTGCGGCGACATGGAATCAACACCGTAGTGAAATTAACTCGAAAGGACTAGAGAAGAACAATTGGAAGTTCGTCGCGGCGACGTAGAATGCACGCCGAGGCGAACTTAACTCGAAAGCAACAAAAAGGAATTGTTGAGGACTTCGCCACGATGAAAGTATGAGTTCGCCACAGTGAAATTCACCTGAAACTTAACAAGACAAACATGAACGTTTAACAAAGGAATGAGAAACATGACGGATAGACAAATGACACAAACTGGGTACTCAGTAAACCTTTAAGTGTATAAAAAAGTCATAAGGCACCAGATAAGCTCAAGAAAATAAAGTGCAACACACTTAACCATATCACTTTCCTCAAGTTTGAAGACATATCATGCATTGGGCCAACAAGCACAGTAAAAATAAAGTCGGAGATAGAACTAGAAGGGGATCTTATTGAATTTGCAAACTACTAATTAAACTAACACTAAGCTAATGTTCCTACTGAAATAGTTTCTACCCCACTCTTACTCAACAAACTAATGCACCCGACAATGTCATAATCAATCACAGAGCAAGAGTAAGTAAACAAGTGAAGGAAAGAAATAACTTGAGATTTACAGAGGTTGCTGGTTCTCATGGTAGAGCTTCAATAAATGGCCATTCACCTTGAGTTTGGCTCCCATCTCTTCATGTAAAAGCTCTACCATACCAAAATTGTGCACCTTAGTGATTGTGTATGGCCCATCTAAATGAGTGTTGAACTTTCCGTGCTTAAAAGTGAAATGATTCTTGAATAACAGAACTTTATCTCCTTCCTTGAAGTTCTTCATCCAGAGAACTTTATCGTGCATCAACTTTGTTTTCTACTTGTAGAGGTGAGAATTCTCATACGCCTTTAGCCTCAATTCCTCTAATTCTTGCAACTGCATCTTCCTCTCTATACTAGAAGATTCCAAGTCCATGTTGCACTGCTTGACTGCCCAATATGCTTTATGCTCCAACTCTACCAGTAAATGGAATGCTTTGCTATAGATTAAACGATAGGGGGACATGCCTATTGGTGACTTGTAGGCAGTCCGATAGGCCCATAGTGCTTCTTCTAAATGCAAGTTCCAATCTTTCTTTGATGACTTAACTATCTTCTCCAAGATATGCTTCACCTCTCTATTCGATATTTTAGCTTGACCATTGGTTTGTGGGTGGTATGCAGTGGAGACTTTGTGAGTGACACCAAATTTAGAAAATAAGTTATCAACTACCTTATTACAAAAATGTGTTCCTCTATCACTCACCACAGCCTTAGGAATCCCAAAACTACAAAATGTTGGATTTAAAAAACTTAGACACTGTTTAGGTATCATCTTTTCTAGTAGGTACAGCCTCCATCCATTTGGATAAATAATCGACAATTACAAGGATATACATAAAACCAAAAGATAGAGAAAAGGGACCCATGAAATCAATGCCCTAAACATCAAAGATTTCACAAAATAGTAAAGGCTGTTGAGGCATTTCATGCCTTTTACCTAACCCTCCAAAGCGTTGACATTTGTCACATGACCGACAAAAGGTAAAGGAATCTTTAAAAAAGGTAGGTCAATAAAAACCAAAATCTAGAATTTTCATAAATGTTCTCCTTGCACTGAAATGCCCACCATAAACCATTGAATGGCAAGCTAAAATTATAGCATCTAATTCTTCACTAGGCACACATTTTCCGATGAATTGGTCACTGCACATTTGCCATAGATGAGGAGCATCCCAAATGTAATGCCTAGCTTCGCTTCTTAGCTTTTGGGCTTGCGACTTAGACATAAGAGGAGGGGTTAGTCCAGTCATGAGATAATTGACTATATGGGCATACCAAGGTTCCTTTAAAACTAAAGCACATAAGACTGAATCAGGAAAAGAATACATGTGAGTTCAAAAGAGTCCACTCCCTTTATATCGTCTGGTAGCCTACTTTAAGTGATCAGTTACATGATTCGCTACCCCAGCTCAATCCTTAATCTCAATATCAAATTCTTAAAGAAGTAATGCCTATCTTATCAATCTGGGCTTCGATTGTGGTTTCTTGAGGAGATACCGAACAACTGCATAGTCAGTAAAAATGGTCAAATGGGAGTTTAACAAATAAGGCCTAAACTTTTCTAAGGCAAAACTACTGCAAACAACACTTTCTCAGTTGTTGTGTAGTTTATTTGAGCTGGATCCAGTGCTTTTGAGGCATATGCAATGACTCTTGCGAGCTTCTCCTCCCGTTGACCCAACATAGCTCCTACAGCACGATTAGAAGTATCACATGAAAGATTAAAAGGTAAATTCCAATCATGAGCAACTATAATGGGGGGTGGGGGGGTGGGGAGGGAGTGAGTTTGGATTTTAACTCATC
>JAOQMP010000001.1:5178458-5202703 GCA_027563575.1 Erythroxylum pedicellare
AAGATTAAAAATAAGAATAAAAATAAAATAAGTAAATAAATATACAAAGAAAGAAGGAGACATGTAAATAAATAAATCAAACAAGTCATTGTAAATACACATTTAAGCTAAATAAGAAAATATTTAGGTTAAAAGTTTAAGCTAAATACAAGACATAAGTCTTGAAGAAAAATGTTTAAAAGATTATAAGAAGGAAAAGAATATCTTTATGTGAGATATTTTAGGAAAATGTTTAAAAGATTATGAGAAGGAAAAGAATATCTTTATGTGAGATATTTTACCCTTATTCTAGTACACCAAAGTTTTATATATCATCACAAATATAGCTCAACCTGCCCAACTTAGGTTGACCGGGCCACGGTCCGAGACTGCTTGACCCAATCAAGGTACAACCCGGGCTCAGATTGGGGCTGATGGAAAGGTATTCAATGACATCATTTATCAAAAACGGCGTCGTTTTGTCAAAATTTTTATTAAAAAATATGAGGTTGGGTCTAGCCACAAGCCAGTCAGCTCGTGGTCGGACTTAGCCTGACCCATTGGTTTATATTAAGGGTCATGTCCTTGATAAGTTTCAGCAAAGTCATATCATTCTTGATTACCTCCTCCCAGTTCTTCTTATGTCTTTATTTTTTTCTCTTACAGTGTCATGCCCTCGATAAGTTCCAACAAAGTCATATCATTCTTAATCACCTCCTCCTAGTTCTTTTTAGGCCTTCATTATTTTCTCTTACAGCCCTTAAGTATAATCTTCCTGTATCTTCTCACTGGAGCATCAAGGTATCTCCTCTTAACATGTCTGAACTACTTAAGTCTTGACTCTCTTAATTTTTCATTAATATTGGTTACCTTTAATCTAGTTCTTACTATTACATTTATGATCTTATCTCTTCTAGTCAGGATTTGAAATATTTGTAACTTTATATACAATAAAGTCTGTATATGAGAGATTTGATTTCAAGCTTCAAAAGAATGATAACAAGGGCATGATAATAACCATAAATATTATATACATGAATCAAAATGGAAAATTCAAATGTTTATAGACCCTATCAAATTTGTCAAAACTATTAAAATCAACAATCAATATTTATGGAGACTTCTACAACTTCTAGTCATTTATCTTATAAAAAGCATTGCAAATCTATTAAAACTAACATTATTAACTAAAGAAATTTTTAATTGTTTTTTTCATAATTAATAGCATTTTTCAATAACGATTATTTTTAACAGTATTAACAAAAGAGCATTGATATTAAGGGTAAATTTATGATAAAATAGATAAATAAAGGTACATGATGCTTCTTCATTTGTATTAATTAGATCTTAAAAGGAGAACTCTTAACATAAATAGTAATGTTTTAAAAACCAGACCGAATATCAAACCAGGTAAAGAAAAGTTTAAAGATTTAAAGGTTCAATCGGTATTAAACGGTTATAAAACCGAAATATAATAAATAAGGAGTAAACATTATGAAAATAAGTATAAAATATAGTATAAAATAAAATACTTTATTGAAATAAAAATACATTAATAATACCTATGAATATATGATAAACTAATAATAAATCTAATAATTTAAACTAATTTTGAATCTAATATAAAATTAAAATTAATTAAAATTGTATTTCTTTATTATCATTTATTTAAAAATTCATAAAAGTTGAAATATATTTAAAGAAAGTCAATAGAAAGAATTCCAATTTTATTTTAACTTATTTTTTAATGTCCTTTAAACATGTCTTTTCATAGTTTAAATATTTGTAACACATTCTTAAATCATCTTAAGCAAGATTACTTATATATATTAATTAATAATTCAATTTATTAATCAAGTTTATGATGAAATAATTAGTTTTTAATAATAATAATTTGAAAATTAAAATTAAAATATAAATAATTTATTAGTGAGATTAAATAAATTTAGCAAATTTTAAGGATAAAAATACTAATTCAATTTTAGCAATAATAATTTAAAACAAAAGTTTTAATTAAAATGTAAATATATAAATAAAAAATGTAAGTTTTAAAATAATTATTAATAAGATTATGTGATACAATAAAAAAGAAAAAACTTTCAACACAAATTTCAAAGGTTTTTAAAAAACAGTCGCTAACATTTTTAACTTTTTATAATAAGACTTTTGCATTAATGATAAGTTAACACATATCAAAAACAGAGGGTGTCAAGGACAATCTATTGAGCCCCATATATTTAAATAACTGATACATTTTATTGTTTCAAGGACTGGGCCCCACATATTGATGACTATAACCGATTTTTTAGAAAAAAAGCTAACCGGTTTTTATAAGAAAGCAACCGATTTTTTACTTAACCATCCAGTTTTCTCTCGTAGAGGTTATAAACATGAACCGAACTAGAATACAGATTGGTTCATATTTATTTCGGTTAGACCGATCGATTTGGTCCGATTTTTTAATCATTGATAAATAGTAGGAAAATCAAATTAAGTGACCAAAATCCATCTTGTTTATGGCATTGTAGGTTAGATAATATTAACAACATTATAATCATAAGGTTACACAAAGAATGATATTTGAATCTTTTTAATTATGAATTGTATGAAACTTGTCAAGCTTTTTTGTTAGATATGATAACCAAACTAACCTTATTGAAACAAAAGAAGAATATGTCGATGAGTTATTAAAGGTTATACATTCAAATGCATATGGCCTTATATCTATCACACTAAATGTGGGTACTCAAATTTTGTTACATTCATATATGATCTACATTTTGAAAAGGGTTATCAAATTTTGTTACATTCATATATATGAGATATGAACTGGTAATAGATCAAAGTTGAGATTTGGGAATGTGATACTTATGTAAAAAGTGCAATATTTGATAAAGGTTCAATCTATATTAGATAATTGTAAATTTGTGTGGTATCCAAAAGAGAGTATCAAATATTAAATTTATCATATTCTTAAACAAATGGTACTTATCTCAAGATATGTTACATTCCTCAAAAGAGAATTCATTTTTAATGAAAGTAGAAGGAGAGAGGTAGAACTTATAGAAGTTCAAAAACTACAAAAGCATATCCAAATGGAATAAAAACCTTGAACTGATAGATGTGATTTATAACCAAGTGTTCAAGAGACACATAGTCTGAAATACACTAATAGGATATGTTATCGCTTAACTAGATATGATCTACATTTTGAAAAGCATTATCAATCTATTACGTATGGAAAATGGGCCTATTAATTTTATGGAGGCAATCTCTAACATTGATTTTGAAGAATGACGTGAATCTATAAGATCATACTAGTAGAAGCTATATGTTTCTTTAGCTATAACATGTTAAAAACTTTATGTATAAGAGCATCCGATGGGAATTATAACTTACAAGCAATAAGGTTTGACCCTGTTAATGACCTTAAATGGCCTATAAAAATCCAGGAGACAGTTTTTGGTTAGAACGTTTGGCTAGGTTCCCTTGCCTATATAATTGAAGCTTGACAAACACCATATCTCTTATATGGAATTCCTTATCCTTCCCTCTTATCGTTTGATTACTATTTCATTCTTTCTTGATCTCTCCATAAATGAAAGTTAATCACCTGCATTGCTAACTCCTATATTATAAGAGGTTATTGACCAGTAGTAATTTAAAATCCTTTGCAAAATAAAGAACATAGATTAAGGGAGGGTAACCATATAAAACCTAAAATAAGGAAGTATTAAGGGTTAAATAATGAGTGATATTATACCACCAGTCATCTATGGGAGCCATATGAACCATTTACTGGGATAATATCCTATTATACACCTTAGATAAGTTTTTAAAGAATGGCTTAGGACTTTGGCTTGGCCATTCATTTGAAGATGGTAATTTAAAGAGAAATTTAACCTTACTCCTTGAATTTTGTAGAACTCTTACCAAACTTGACTTAAAAATATGGGAAACATATCACTAGTGATAGTCTTTAACATACTATGTAGCTTAAACGAATTAGAGAGGAAGAGATTGGCCACCACATCTATAGTCTAAAAATGTTTCAATGCTAAGAAATGGGCATATTTGCTAAACCGATCAATAACCACCAAGTTAACTGAACAATGATTAGAAGTGGGAAGCCTATATAAACATCTACCTAACATCCTTTAGGAATGGGCAATGGTTATAATATTCTTACCTAAAAAGTAGTTTCATATTTGTTAAGTTAGCAAACTTGATAACCTCTAATGTAATTCCTTATACCTTCTCAGATACCTTTCTAATGGAACAAATCTTGTAACCTCTTGGTAGTCCCTTCCACTTTAGAATGTCCTCCTTTGGGCTCTTGTGCCCTATAAATGCAATTTGAGTCCCCAAATTAGTATAGTGCCTTATTGCCATTTTCCCTTTCCATCTTAAGATTCCTTCTATCTATTAGTAAGAGCTCAAGATTAATTGATCTTCAACTAATTTCTTTATCAAATCTTGGATAGTGGAATCCTTCTCCCAGTTTTTATGTGTCTTCTCCAATATTTAAATATGCATTTGTGATAAGGCTAGGGTGCTAAGTTTAACACAAAAAGCTCGAGACAAAGCATCAATAGCAAGCCTTTCCTCCCCCTTTTTTTATAAACAATTTGAAAATAATACCCAAATAATTTGAGAAGCCATTTCCATTGAAAGGGAGTGTACATCCTATATTCCAAAATTAACTTTAAGCTCTTATAATCTATAAGAATGGCAAAAGGTTTTCCATTTAAATACTAATGGCAGTGCTTAATAGCCATAATAATAGCAAGGAACTCCTTCTTATAAGTTGATAAACCTTTATGTTTAGAAGCTAAAGATTTACTTATAAAAGCTATAGGATGTCCTTCTTGACTTAGGACTACCCTTAAGCCATATTCACATGCATCAACTTCAACCATAAAAGGTAGTGAGCAACTAGGTAACGTCAAGAAATGAACATTTATAAGAGTTGTCTCCTAGTTGTGGAATGCCTCTATTACTTCCTTACCCCCATTCAAATTTTGTTCCTTTTGAGTAACTCCTCTAAAATCTTGCTTAAAATATTACATGCTTGATAAATCACCCATAGTATCCAGTTAAGTGCAGAATCCTCAGAGTTTTGACATATTACTAAGGATTGGTCATTGTAAAATGATTTCTATTTTCCCAAGGTTGATTTAGACTTTATAGATTGAAACTGTGTGTCGAAGATACTCAATTTGTGAGGCATCAAAGTTACCTTTGTTGCCTTTGAGAATGAGATGATTATGCTCTGAAATCTCTAAAGTGATCTTAAGATATTCCATATGATCCTAAAAGTTTGGCTATAGATAAAAATGTCATTGAAGAAAAAAAACTGCATACCATCTCAAGTACCCTTTTAACAAATAATTCATTAAATTCTAAAATATAAAAGGGTATTAGTAAGCTTGAAGGGCATTACAAAGAACTCATAATAACATTTATGAGTCTTACAAATTATTTTGTGGATATTAGAAGGATACATCCTTATTTGATGATATCTAGACTTAAGATCAAGTTTGGAGAACCAAGTTGCTCCGTATAGCTCATCTAGAAGTTCTCCAATGATTGGATAGGGAATTTATCTTTTATAGTCTTCTTCTTTAGCTCCCTATAATCTGCACATAATCTCCAAGAGCTATCTTTTTATTTATTAAATCTTTTTTATTTACTAACACTACCGAATAAGAAAAGTGGCTATGACTATATTAAATAATGCCTAACTTTAGAAGATCTTGTATTAGTTCCTTAATGATGCTTTTTTGTAAGCTTCTATTTCTATAAGGACGTTTATTATTAAGTTCTACACCATCTTTGATAGGAATTTTATATTCGTGTGATCTTGGAGGTGGTAACACAATAGGTTCAATAAACAATAAGCTAAACTCAGCCAAATGACACATGAATTCATGTTGTTATTCCTCCTTCAATAAGCTAACCCCTGTATTGAGCTCTAAAAGATACTTCTTTATTGAACAAAATAGTCTTAAAATATAAAATTGACTATTAAGCTAGAATTTGGATAATAATTTTGCAAATTTCTTGGGGGTAGACTTAGGATGACTAAGTTGTCCCCCTTCAAGTAAAATCCACTTTCCACACTAGTAGAGTTATATGGTTCTCCTACTAAAATTACACAGGACATCATTATGGGTGGAGAGCTATTGAATTTCCAACACGAGGTCAAAACCACCCAAAGCTAATATCTGAGGAAAAGGTTACCTTGTAGTTACCATTTGCAATTCTTATATAGCCCATCACATACTAGTTAGAGGCCTCCCCTTAGTATGAACTTAAGGTCCTTCACTTCAAAATACTCATAAATTCCATTTTGATTGATGAGAAATTTATAAAGTTTTATGTATTCCTATTGTCAAAGAGTATGTGGGTAGAACTTCCCTTATGCATCCCTAATACTTTAGTTTGCTGGTAGTTTTCTATAAAATTTCCTTACATCACTTGTAAAGATAATATTGGGGGTTCTTCTAGTTCATTATCCCGCTCCACTTTGTTTATTTGGTCGATTTCTTTATCTTTTATAAGAAACATGTTCCACTACTTCTTATATTGGTGACTAGGTGTGTATTTATCATCACACCAAAAACAAATTCCCTAAGCTCTCTTCTCTTTAAACTCCTTATTATTATGTTGTTTGGTTGGCTTCTAGGGTAATTTGTGAGATATAGTTTTGCGAAATGTCTTTAGGGTTGGCAAGAGTTTGTCTTTAAATTTAGTCGAACATATTAAATAAAAAGGGGAAAATATGAGGTATTCAGGTTCAATAAATGAGATTGATGGCACCTTTATAGTTAGAATAATAAATAGAATCTATGGTCTCTTATTTTTTGATAAATGTATGATAATGTTTTAGGATTGAATAACTTTAATGATAATTCAATAAGAAGGAACAACCAAATACACTTCAGGAATTGAAAAGCAGAAGGAGTACCTATTGAGCATGGAGCAATAGTCTTGCACGCTAATCATTTAGTTTAGTACTTTAAAATCTCCTATTAGGGCCTCCTCTTTGAATCATTGTGTAATGGACATATGATATTCATTTTAGAAGGGCTCTTCTAAGTTCATTGGATGCCTAAGGAAGAGTTGGCTCCACTCTGCAACTACTCCCACCATATGGACACATGGAAATTGTACCTTTACATTGGTCGGGGTATGATCTAGCAAAAAGAATTCTTTTGATTGAAATAAAAAATTGTTAAGGTCCACCCATTACATAAAGGAAAACTCCACCCCGACTGGCTCTTGTGGGGGCAATATAAGGTGATTATTTCATAGTTAAATACCTCCTTTTTTATCCACTTATTTTTCTATGATTGTAATGGGGTACCTGTGATTTCAATAAAAGAATATACCATTGGAATATCTCTCGAAGCTCTACCATTTCTAGAATTTGTTTTGCTAGTTTATCTTAAAGATTAAGTTGTGCCTCTATCATTTCCTTATGCTTTTCTTTGAGATGGTTGCAAAGTATTTCTTCTATCCTCTTTATGTCTAGGCCTCTGATGCATTTGCCCATGATGAACATAGTAGTGAGTAGTTAATAGAATCATACTCTAATAACAATTGATACCAACTTTAAACGAAAAGGAAATTGAACATGAAAATAGGTAATGCAATTAGAAGGAGAGAGAAAGAGATTGAGGAATGCTAAAAGAGAGAAAATATATGATTTGGGAATATTCCTTAATTATATCCCTTGACAGTGAACGATAGGTATTTACAATGATTACAAAATTGAACTGGTTCAGCCAATTCAACCTCGAAAACCTTAAAAAGGTTAACTTTTAGGTTTAGTCAAATTTCTAGTTTGATTTACTTTAATTATTATTATTATTATTAAAATTTTATTAGCTTATTAATTAATCAATTGATTTTTATAAATTAATCAATTTTTGTAAACCAAAGTAAATCGATTAATTTTTATTTAACAATTTTTTAATTAAACTTCAAATTCTTTGATGGATAAGGATAATCTCCTTCAATTATATTTCAAATTTTTCTATTTTATTCAATTTTTACCTAGTTTTATAATGGCCTAATACTAGTTAAATCTTTTAAATCTTGTCTTATTGGCTTAACTTTCAATTCATTCTTTAAAAAGCCAGGTACTTATATTAATTAATAATGGTTATATGTGAAGATTAAAAAGTAAAATACTATAGTAACAACAAAACATAATAGTGGTTCATTATAGTAAAATTGGCAACATCCTTTTTTAACATTCCTATGCTACATCGATCCTCATCTTCTTCCATTGGTCATTTGGCACGTAATAAGATTATAGCTATATCTTTGTTGAGATGCAAAACAAGTGTAGATTATATATGGCACATAATTTTGATGAAAAATATCATCGATTCTCAAGTCAAGGAAGTTTTGTCACTTTTATAAAAGAAAAGGCTTAAATTTGAGCTCGAATTTTAGTATTAAGTGCATTTTAGTTTCTTAACTCCTTTTTGGTAAGATTGATTTCAAACCTTCATTTGTTTAAATCTAAAATTCATATGAATGTATAAAAAATGAGAACAATTTAGTTCTAATTGATGTTGATAGAAAAGTGAGATTGTGAGGTAAATTTAACAAAAATAAATAACTGGAATGTATTTAAAATCAAAGCTTTACATTTTTGTTTCTATTAATGTGTACTAAGAAAATTGAGTGGAATTAGAACATAATGCAAACGGTATATAGGGAAGAAAAAAAAAAAACGCTTATGACTAGTATAATCTAATTCAACAATTTAAATAAGGTTCGTAGGAAAGAAAAAAGATAGGATGACAATTTTTCATTTTGGAAATTCCATCAAATTTTGGGACCTACATGGATGGGGATGGTTTTGGGCATACTTATTGTGCCCATTTGACATTATTAAGTGGGGAAAAGGATAATTCCTATGCTACCCTGATGCTCATCTTCTTCCTTTCCTCATTTGGTATGTAACAAGATCAAAGTTATATCTTTGTTACGATGTAGTACGGATGGCGGTGACAATGAGTTAAACTCAGGATTAAGTTGGCCCAAACTCGAACCTAGCCTACAACTTTGTGAAGTCTAATTAGACTCGAGGCTCTCAGCTTGATTCCAAGCCTAATCGGGCTTTAGGTGTCTGAAGACTTGATTAAATATTTTTAATTTTTAAAAATAAAAATGACGAATTTTCATTTTAGAAATTCCATCAATTTCTGTGACCTACATTGATGGGAATGATTTGGGGAATGCTGCTTGTGCCCATTTCGCATTATTCATTGTGAAAAGGATCACCAATTAGTTCATGAGTCTTATTTTTTGATTAGTGGTCCTATAAAATGAATGTTCCAGGTTTAAATATATGAAGACAAAAATCATTGTTAGATCAAAATTTATCATCATCAATAACATTATAATATATGGTTAGTAATAGATGATTTTTGCCTTAATTTGATGTTTAAATTATGATAAGTTATTAGACAATTGAAGTGAAGAGATACATGTCGCGGTCAGCCACCAAAGTGATAAGAAGATAGAAGTAAATAAAGCTTACGTAAGGGATCCTAATACAAGAGCAATACTCCAGCAGTACAAGTATAAAGCCTATACGGTCAGCTGAAACGCTTCATAATATATTCCTGACCAGAGTTGCACATTCCTTTTCTCACGTAGCTTCATGTGAGTGAATTACTCAAGCAGATTAATACGTGTTCTTCTTTTCTCACACAAGAAGTAATGAAAGGCCAAGTAGATCAAAAGAAGTGAAAAAACAAAGAGCATATATATTTGAGTTTTAGGAAAATATATATAAAAAAGAAGAAGAAGAAGAAGAAGAAAAAGGATAAGGGGTTATACGAACTCGTAAACCAATCTTTCTCTATTGGGAAATTAAGCAGCGGAGGGTGCAGATATGTAGGAGATAGTTGGCTCAGGCATGGAAGCCATGACAGTTGTCCTTGAGATTATTTCTTCTTCTGGAGGATTATTATTTTCAACCTTCAAATCCAGCGACTCGTCCTTGTATATATTCCACCATTTTTGAACTAATATCTTGATGTCTTCTCTATCCATATTAACTTCTTTGCCTGTGAACCTCCATGGTTTTGAACCCTGTTTTTAGCAGATAAGTAAATTTAGCTAGTCTCCGAGAGTGATTAAGTCTTATGAACGAATTCAGAGGAAGGACAGGTTTTTCTCTAGTTTAAAACAAAAGTTGAGATTTGAGGAAGAGGATTACTTACAGCAGCACAGTAGTGAGCCACCTTAATCTTTTCAAACTCAAAATTCTCGGGGTGGCGCCATAACATTGCTAAAACCAGGTTGTACTCCAATGGAAGTGGTTTGTATATCTTTTGGAAAAACATGTTCAAGAAATCCTGTTACATGCCAACAAGTAAATCATGAAAAAATTATAATCTGACAGAACTTGAACCTGAGCCGCTATTACATATCACTCATTAATGGTAAAAATCATTTAAAAAACAATAATTCTTAACAGAAGATGTTAAAAGCTCTGAGCTTACTTGCTCGGCGAACAGTGTGGGTGGGGTAATCCGGACGGTATGAAGGAGCTTCTCATAAGTCAAGCGGCTAGGCTCGAAAACGAACATGCCGGCGTTGAAGTAGAGTGGCGGAGGAAAGCCCATCTCAGCCGGCCATTTCACCTTATCAGGGCACTGCTGGCAGTATCCGATAGAGTACTGTCGAGAGTGACACCAGGTTTTCTCACAAAAGCAGTCCGTGACAGCATAGAAGTAGCCATCTGGGTTGTCAAAAAGGTGGTCTATGTTCTCGAACACTTGTGTATCCGCATCCAAATAAATCATCTTGCTATATTCCTCCATCTGCAAAAACACAGCAACCAATCCTCTTCAATTCTTATTCTCTAAGATTTTGCATCTACATTAGATCATGATTCTTCTATATATTGTCATATGTTGATTCACTTTATTCAAGTTTGATTCACCTCTGGCATGTATAGCTAATTATATAAAAGTGATGTGCGTAGGATCTGTGTGACTGTATGTATACAAGCTGCAAATCTACATGGATAAAATTAAAAAAAAAGATTTTAAAATCAAGCTACAGAGATTGTTTTAAAAGAAAAAATATAATCCACAAATTGGCTGAATCTGAAGACGAGTCTGATGCTTTTGAATGCTTTGACAATGACCGTTTAACTTAAAACGTCAAAGGAATAAAGTCACGTCAATAACGTAAGTAACCAAACTATATTTTTATCGAATAATTTTTTTTTTCAGATTTACAATGTGAGAATGTCATGTCTAGGTTTACTACTTAGCACTTACATTCCAGATGCGAAGCTTGGAATAGTTGATGACGTAGTAAGCCATGGCAAACTGAACATGGTTCTCAGGAGGATAAATAGGTTCAATCTGGCGGACTGTACAACCCTGCGATCTTAAAATGTGACAGTGTTCCTCAGGGACATCAGGCAGTACCGCAACCACAAGAGGGTATGCGCTATTCACCTTTCGCAGACCCTTAGCCAATCCAACAGCCCCTTTAACATAGTCTCCATTACCGGCTAAGAAGGTTATGTAGGCTCTCCCAGAGTAGCCTACGCTCAGAGTGGACACCTTGCCTGACCCTGCAAATACATCTCCAGGAACTTCCGGAGCCATTCTTTAGATAGCTACAGAGTTTAATAGCTTATGCAAGCTGGGCTTGATGTTGGTGTATGGAGATTTGTTGAGGGGGTACAGAAAGATTGGTTGAGGATTGCTGGGCAAGTAAAACCAGCAACCCTGAGGATGCCACCCTACTGACCTTCCTTCCTGCGTTCTTAAATGCAACCAACTGGCCTCCTTAAATAGAGTTAAAACATGTAGAGAAAATTAATGCCAAATGAGGTCTAAATGAGACTAGAATGCAACTTGCATGTAGGCCCTATTCAGCGCTTGTAAAATATGGTTTTTTCTAAGTCAAGGATGGTGCATAATTTCTTATGAATTAAAAGTTGATTGAATGGCCACTTATTTTTGTACAGCTCACATGTCTTATCATTAAGATGGGGGTAGAGATCGGATATTTTAAGGCCACAGCGAATTGGATGACTTGTTGCATTACTATCTTCTTTTTACTTATTGTTGAGGAAATCGTAACTCCAACGAAGTGAGAGGTCTTTTTCTTCGGTGGGAAGAACATATAAACAAGGAAATAAGGCAGCATCTGCTTCAGCAGTGACCACTTGTTGAAAATGAAGGTTTTCCTTCTCTATATATCTTGGTCAGGATTACCTTTTTTGTGCTTACTTTAAACCTAATATAGTCTTGCACCAAATTAACGTCTTCTCTGCAATTAGAAAAACAGTATTAGTGAGAAATTGGGCAACCGTCTAATGGTATTGAATATATGATCTGCAAGCAAAGAACCAACTACGTTTGCATTTAAAGTGAAAAAGTATGGTAGCTTATTATATGCCTTCAACTTTCACTTTTGTCTTTTAAGGCGGACTCCAAGTACCCTCCACTGCATTTACGAGGCGTCACAGCATGCCTTCCGCTGATATTGGGATTCTAAATTGCTCTTTACCCTTTATCACTACTTTTGTAAAGATAAGCAGAAATGAGAGTTATGTAACACATGACATTTATGAGAAGGAAACAAAACCAAATCATCAGTATTATCAATATCTTTGATTGAATCTTATTAAGGAAGATCTTCTCTTAGAAACTGTACTGAGATAGAAGAGCAAAACACTGTAAGACATGGTTTGATAATGACTTCGTTGTTGCAAATTGCATCCAATGCGGTTACATTCTGCACTAGTACACAGCAAATTATTGTCATTATCAAATCATGTCTAGAGTCTTCTGCGCTTCATAGTGCTAGTTCTTCTATATCGTTATGTCTTTTGCATGATATTCCTGGAACAAATAATAAAGGATTCAAAAGCTTCGTGTGGAGAAACTTTTGACAAAATAAGAATCTTTCCTTCCAAACATTAATGACGTAAGATCCAAGGAAGGTTTACACTGAAGGATACCCCTCAACCAATCAAACCTCGATCTTGGCAGATAGTAATCTAAATCTATCATCTCATCTGGTGTATGGATGGTTATGACTGTCCCAAGCAATCCTAAAAACTTTTTTAACTTTTTCCAGGAAGTTGTGATGGTGGTCCTGTTCTGTGCTTCTGAGGAGCGCTTAGCTTTTCATATTTAACAATAGATGGGACTCTCCAACTTCCAAAAAACTATTTTAAAGATATAAAAATGTCAACCAATTTAATCGACAATAAACATGGATGGGGTTTCGAAAATTTTTATTCAGTATCAAAGGAAATGCTCGACAGGGATCAAATATTATGCACCTGTGTATCTGCTAATCTGCAAAGTGTGTCAATATTATAATTAGTACTTGAAGCCCAACTATATGCATAAATACTGGACTGTTTTGTTTTCACCTTGCAGTCTTAATCACAAAGGGGCGGATGGTGACAGATAATATTTGAAGAACGCTTCTGATACCTTCATTTATGGCTACCTTGTATACCATTAAGATCTTTGGGACCTTATTGATTAGGACAGAAGTTACCAGTGTAGGTCTACCCAGTGCCCATATTGAAGTAACCGAGTATACTCAACTTACAACATCATTCCATTAAAGTTGATAATTACGACTTCGAAGAATAAGCTTAGGAGCCACTTCATGCCAAATTGCATTCTAACCCTGAAACTGAAAGCACCTATTGGACCTGTAGCCAACGGGAAATCGGAATCCACAATTTCAGTGGTATGGAAAGATTCCAAATCCGTGGACATTAGCAGATGAAAGTTTTGGAAAAGATAACAAACAAAAAGAAGAAAGAACTAATATAGTTTCATTTTGTTCTCATTTGTGGATATTTGGAATTGGAACACAACTCCTAGTCCCGTAACTGGGGACCAGAAAATGCTTGCTTTACCATAGAGGTGTGTTCTTGCCTGAAAATTTTGACTAGTCCACTTCTTTGCACTGATCCAAGTGAGGGGACCAGAAAAATTCCTGGAGCTAAGATTCTTAGATTCTTCCTCCAGAGGCAATGGCGGCTGGAGGTTGGAGAAATGAGAACCAACCCGAACAATGTGATTGAGGTTAAAGATTCTGTCCTTGGATGCAGCTAATACATGATTGTAGTTCCCAGTAGACTGGCAACTTTTGTGGAGTGCAAGATCTATCTAGAAGGTAGACTAAGCCTCTCATCAAGTATTAGTCACGCATGCATCTTTGAAGCCAAGGCCTCCTCCAGTCTTGTGTTGAAAGATGTGCTCATGATTTCATTTTTGTCATTAATTATGCAAGTTGCGCCCTCAATTGGAACGATTTGTGTTGTAAAATTGCAAGATGATTTAACTTATATTATCTTACTCTGTTCTCATACCCAACCAAAGAGTGCTTGCCTTGGACGGTATATGCCCTCAGTTAACCCTGACATGCTGATTTCATAATCAGGCCGCAAGTGGACCGGCGGCATCCAAACTAAAAGCTCGTTTATCCCGGACAAGGTACCTCTGAACCTTAACACTTGGTCCAAATCCAATGGAACATGTCATATCAATCTTGATCTTTCCTTGACAAGGCTCCTGGCGCTTGTTTCTCTAAACCCACCTTTATGAGTCCAGCCGATCTCTGCGTTATCCCAAGAAACTCTATCAAGCAAATAACAAAGGAACTCCAGAAGTTTAAATCGATCGTCCTCATAAATCATAGAGACTTAGGAGGTCAATTCACCTCAAGTCCTCTGTACTCGGAGGTGCACTTTGTAGTCTAAAATCTTGAAGAAGTAATCCTTTGGAGTTGCTAAAGAAGAAATGCCAGCCCTTAAAAGTCCCACATCCCAAATTTCTATATATTTGGGCCAAAAGAGATTACATTCATTCTGTAACACAGCCGATTTTTCCAGGAACCACAGCGATTAAGGTTTTGAGCATCATAAAAGAACATATAAAATATGAACTGTATAAAAATGGAGGTAAGGAATTAACTTCAATTACAACTATAAGGCATGGGATTCAAACCCATATTTGCTAGGAAGCATATCCGACAATATTCTATTACAATATACTGATCAAAGGTCCTGGAAAAAAGGGGATCAACCCCCAAAGATGAAAAAAAAAAAAAAAGGGCGTAGACACAACCCCATTGTCTCGAAATGAAAAACAATAAAAGAAATGGAAAAGACTAGATAATATTCACCCATGCATCCAGAATTGCTAATCCAAAAAAGATGTGTCTCTTGCATTTGATTTACGCCTGTAGATATTGTTCAAAGGAAAGTCAAAACAATCTCTAGTCAATGCATAATACCTCATTGATTCTTGGTCAAACTGATGATATTTTAAAAAATTGAAATGCTTGATTTTCTGAGACTTTAATGGCAAAGTTACGAACAATACATTAACAAGTTCATACGATACAGATTCAAAAGCCTTGACACTTTTGTACAGAAGATTGAACACATGCATAGATAATATTATATTAACCTCATCTTACCTTGTTTGCAATGTTATTTGACAGCCAATCCAAACCCTCATAAAGACCCTCACCAGAGGTTGCACATGTGCTCTGGATGTACCTGAAAGTGCAAAAGGAATATTACGTCCAACAAAGCATACAAGCTGAAGACAATAATTGAAACAATACCAGACAACAATTTAAGAAAGCCCACCAGTGACGCTGGCGGAGAGAGTGGAGCCCAAGCTTATCAGTGATCTCAGCAGCATTCATTGCATTGGGAAGATCCTGCTTGTTAGCAAATACAAGCAACACTGCATCTCGCAGTTCATCCTGAAAGATGACCAGGATGAATTTAGTTACCTAGGTCAAAAGACTCAAACCATGGTCATCATACCCAAAACTGCACTGAATAAACAATTACCTCGTTCAGCATCCTGTGCAGTTCATCCCTGGCTTCAATAATACGGTCTCTGTCATTGCTGTCCACCACAAAGATAAGCCCCTGAGTGTTCTGGAAGTAGTGCCTCCACAAGGGACGAATCTGTATCACAACAGAACATCCAATTAATCTGTTGCGAGCAGCAAAATGTTCAAGAGTAAACTCAAGAAAAAGTAATTGTCAAGACAACTCAAAGTAAGAATAGAATTGTAGTATATTTCCACATTCATACCTTGTCTTGACCACCAACATCCCAAACAGTGAAGCTAATGTTTTTGTATTCCACTGTCTCGACGTTAAACCCTGCAGACAACAAAATGTACTTGATTAAATTCATGCAACAATCCCCACTAACTGTAAAAGAAGAATATAATCAATTTTCTTTCATAAAAATCATGTTACGGTAAAGTATAATCCAATTCCCAATATGTAAGAAGTTAACAATGACCAATAGATATTTAGAAAGACATTCCACCTTATCTGCGAGAATACCAGGAAAAAAGGACGAGCTTTGTTTTCTAAAAGGCTGAATATTGTAGAAACAAATCCAAAATAAGAACACTCACCAATTGTGGGGATGGTGGTGACGATCTCACCAAGCTTAAGCTTGTACAAGATGGTGGTCTTACCAGCAGCGTCAAGACCCACCATCAGAATTCGCATTTCCTTCTTGGCAAAAAGCCGGCTAAAAAGCTTCGTGAATGTTAACCCCATTTCAGTTCCTCGCTGTTGATCCCTACAATACAACACAAATAAAAGTTTTAAAATAAACGAATGACCAACTCCACTATCACAGAAACTCCAAATTGAACAAGGACAAACACAAGAAATTTCCAAATGGAAAGAAACCATAAAACCACCCAAAAATCACAAGTTTTGAAATTGCAAAAGGGTATATTACATAGATCTGAAGCCAAACACAAGAACATGAAATCAAAAGACAAATTAAAGGATTTGCATTAATCCTAACTCACCAGCAAATGGAAATCTACAGATCAAAACCATGTTTTAACCAATAATTGAACAGATCTAAACCGCCTTGTCATTGCAACGCACAGATCAGACGGAGAAACAAATCAAAACCACCTTTTCGAAAACAAAATCGCAGGAAACGCACCTAAAATTAGCCAAATCATGAAGAATATCTAGAACAGAAAGATTTTTTTTCCACAAAAGAAACTGAATTTGAACCAAAATCAACGACTACTCTTCAGAAACTAGATGAAGCAGACTGGAGAGCATAGGTGATTTACCTTCGTTATGGAGGAATTTTGTCAGAGGGAGAGGATGGAAACTTGAGAGCAACGCGTAATATGGAAAGAACGACTCACAGAATAGGAACATATATATAGAAATAATATTTTTTTTTTTTTGTATAAGGAATTTGAGCAATTGGGATTTGGGTGACAAATGGCTGTAATGGTAGATTCTTTTATTATTTACTTGATTATGAATTTCTTTGCCACAGTTTAACTTTAAAAAGTGGAATCTACTGCATAAGTCATTTTTTAAAATTTAGATAATCAAAATAAAATTTTAGACTATTTTAATTTTTTAATTCAATTTATTTTAATAATTTTGTTGTTAAAAATTGATTAATTAGTTAATTAATTTTTATAAATTAATAAGTTGTTATAAAATAAAATTAATTAATTAATTTTTAAATAAATTTTAAATTATAAAAATAATATCTTTTAATCATACTTTAAATTCTTTAATTTTATTTAATTTTAGTTTTAAAATATTGATAATACCAAATATTTTCTTATCCTATTAATTGAAGAAATAGATATAAATATGTAGTTGTCAAATATTTTATAATTTTGGTGCAATCTTTATTGAATCGTACTAAATTCTATTCATTTTCTCATATAACATAAACAAGTGGCTAAATGTTTCTACAAGTTTTAACAAGCTATTTGGAAATTTTTGAATTGAATTAATTAACAAATTAGATTCAATTACCTTAATAAGATTGAATTGAATTCAATTTACTCTGTTTGTAACAAACTCAGTAATACTATAAATGAATTCAATTACAGAATGAAAATGAATATACTGAAAAATGAAAACGAATATTATTATTATAATTATGATGGTTAGTTAAAAGTAAGGAATCATTACTATTATCATTAACAGTAGTTAGTTTGTAAAAAATATTGAGAAATAAAATTTTATTATATTTTAATTACTTATGTTGTAATTAATCAATTACAATATATTGATTAATTAAAATATTGTAATTAATTTTAATTAATTATATTGTAGTTAATTAATTATTAATAATATTTTAATTAATAGTCTTTGAAATCCAATCAAGTACAGCATAAAAGAGTGAGAAGTGAAGTAGTTCAAAGAATAAAAAAGCAAAAGAGTAAGATGCTATTTTTAAATGGCACAAAGTGATTCTTGAAAAGAAATACAGGGATAGAATTATACTCAATAAAAACACACAATAAATATATAAATTTTGATGAATATCTTTCTCAAGCTTTAATATAATTGAATTCTTATTCTTGGAATAGTAAATTCAATTTATAAAAGAGATGGATTTCGTTTACATACATAAATTGAACTTATCTATTTTTTCCGGTTCCAAACACCTTAATTGAATTCAATTACCCTTTTCTAAACACCCTCTAACTTGAAATCAGAGAATGATCATTATTGGCAAATAGCCGTCAGTTTTGAAAGTCAAAGTCCAGAAAAAGAAAAGACTGACACAAAAGAATTTGGGTGTCACCAACACCAAAATGATAAAGTTAAATTAGAAATTTATAATCTTATTAATCCTAAAACTGCATTAGTCTCACAAATTTCTCTCTCTTCGTCAAACCGAACTCGTCGGTCGTCACCTTCGTCTTCTCTGTCGCCATCAACTCTCTGGACTTTGTCTTCTGTGTCGCCGTCAACTCTCTCGACCTTAGTATGCTCTACCATTCATCACCAAACATGATTGATATAAATTTTTAATCCAGTTTTCAAACTTTTACATTCCTATTTCAGTGCACATGTTATTATATCTAGAAAACTAATTATAATAAAGTATAGGTACTGAAAGAAGATTTTGTTATGATTTGTATTAGTTGTCAATTGAAATTTCCAATTTGAAATGTCTCGTAAATGAATTCATTCTATTGATAATTTGTAGAAAACATTATATAGATTCTTAACACTTTTCTAATAAAGAAAATAAGCGTGAAGGGTTCTTAGGTGTATTTTATTTGATTCTCCAAAAGTATTTTGATTAACTACTTGACAACAACACCATTTTTGTATTTTTTTTAGGTGCAAGTTCAAATATTATATCAGATTCGGTACTACATCTAGTTTTGGTATGTTACAATATTTGTACCACTCAATATCTAGTACATTTTTCTGATAATTTTTTAAAATTATAAAATAATTAGTAAACTTTATAAAATTATAAAATAGTCTCTCAATATATTGTGCTATAAAAATTTTAATTTTATATCAATCATATCTTAAAAAGCATAATATTATAAATTTGAAATAACAACTATCTTTTTATTTCTATTAATATTACTTTTTACATACTTTACATCTAAATAATATTCATAATTAATAGACAAAAATAATCATTTAATTATCATGCAAATATAAAATTAAGATTAATATAAAAGTACTTAAAATGTTACAAATTATGACATATAGTAAAGAATATTACAAAACAACATCATAAATATTAAGAATAATATAGATCCATGATTTCATATGTATCACAATAAGAGTTCGTGTTGAAGAACACAAAAAAATAGAAGTACGACCTAAAACAAAATAGTTACAGTTATAAATTATATAATATATATATAATTTAACATATACATCAAATAGAAGTCACATGGAAAGAAAAGAGAGAAATGAAAACTTGGAACTTCATTTAATAACATATCCACTCAATTCGCACTAACTTTAATTTTTATTTGGTATAAATCTTCATCATTATGAGGAGTCACCTTTTCATCATCATTCAAATTTATTTTACCAAATGATATATTAATACTTTCTTATCTAAGATTATTTTTCAAGTTACTCACATCTATAAAACTTGGTTCCTCATAACCTAATCTATAAAAAATTTGATATAGTCAAGGCAAATTGGATCTATAGAACTACTTTATGTACAACAATTATTATGATAATTTGTAACATCTTGTTATCTAAATTAAGATTAAATTGGTGATCATTAAAGATTAATGAGAAATTAGGAAGCATTGTACATATTCAATATACATGAATGTGGATTAATGAATGATACATGAATGATAAGAAGCTCAGAATTGTCATGAACATGCATTGTACATATTCAATATACATATTCAATATACATGAATGATAAGAAGCTCAGAATTGTCATGAACATGCATTGTACATATTCAATATACATGAATGTGGATTAATGAATACATAATTGTGCAATATTGTGATATGTGAATGTATTGTCTATATAAAGGAGCGCATTGAACGACAACATCCAGACATTGTCGGGACTTCAAGGCAATGGCTGTTTGGAGCATACTGTAAGTAACCTATGATGGTCTCACCTTATTTTTTGTACATTGTTGAACTGTATTGAATTTTTCTAATTGTGTACTGGATTCTAGACAATATTGGTCCGAGGTGTTTTGATGCATGAGAATGATATTAGAAGTGCTGATTGAATGTGAATGCATCTGCCTAAATGATTTTCTGATTCTCAAGTGAAAGGTTGAATGTCGGACCTAGTTCGATGACCACTGCTACTGTGACTATTACCGTAATTGATACTGTGACTGATATACTATTATATTACATGTAAATGAAAGTGATTGAATTATGACATGCACTTCATTCCAATGCATGTAATATAAAGGAGTTATGACTGATGTTGCTACTGATACTATTACTGATAAGAGCTTTAAGCTCCCGCATATGTGGTTTGAGCCTACGACTCACTGTAATTAATGAGTCGCAGACTGACTGACTGACTGAGCCCGATAATTCGGGATATTGTAAAAGCACACTGTCACAACAATATAACAATGAATGTGAGTCTCATACATGTCGCATCCACATATAATTTGAATTCATGAATGATTTACAAAGCTGTGTGAATGTTATTATATGATTGAATTGTGTAATTGAGAAATGATTTATCTGTGATAGTATTTGATACTTGTCAAGTGGAGTTGAACTGTATGATTACAAGCTATAATTGATCTTGTTTTATGACATAACTGAACCATCGAGGATGGTTACTCTGTTGAGTTCGCAAAACTCATCAAAATTGCACCGTTGCTTTTCAGGTTCAAGAGTGAGACGACCTAGTTTCTAAGACTTCGTAGAAGAATATTTTGTACAATTGTTACAGTCAAATTTGGCTCAAAGGTCGATCAGCTGAGATTAAGGACTTAGCTGTTTCTTTCATGTTTGTTCTATTTAGTGTGTACTGAGTTGTTTATGCTCATAGGATAATGTTGTAAAACATGGATGGCATTGTGTTATATGAAACAATGTAAATTATGGATTTTGAGATAATGTGATAACATTTTGGGTTTAGAAAATGTTTGATTGATGGTTTAGTGTATGATGCCAAGTTATGTACAATAAAGGTGAGACAGTTCTGATGGACACACGTGCATATGTCAGTTGGGGATGGAGTGTTACATTGTTGGTATCATAGCATAGTTTGACATCCATAGGGATATGTGGTGATATTAAGCGTGAAATATTATGGAAATGTCGGATGGTAATTGAAGTTATTGTGTATTATTGGTTATCCGATGTAGGTAAACAAATGGAACACTCAGCTGACCTGAGATCGGAAGGAGCCAGTAAGGAGTCATCGGTATCCCGACTTGAGCGAGTGCCTCCAAGAATTCCTGAGAGAAAGGAAAGGAGATACGAAAAACTACAAAAGCAGGGAGTTGTAGATTTCTATAGCAGTACAGACCCTGTAGAATGGTTAGAGGATAGAACAAGTATTTGATCGGATGGACTATGAGTCAGATGAAAGATTCGACTATGCCATTTCTTTGCTACAAGGCCTGACTTATCAATGGTGGAAGATTGTTCCCGACACTGCCACTAGGCCATGCATTTTGACTTATGGAGACTTTCTGAGGGCTTTCTGAGAAAATTATATGCCCCAAGTATACATGGATAGGAAGATGAAGGAGTTCATGGATTTGAAACAGGGTGGAATGTCTGTAGCAAATTATGAGATCAGATTTAATGAGCTGATGAGGTATGCTTCTGTCTTAATTCCTACTAAGGCAGATAAATATAGGAGATTTGAAGACGGCCTGAACATGGATATTCGGACAAGGCTAGCTCTTACTAACCCGAGCAATTTCACTGAGTTTAGAGTAGCCTCAATCCAAATGAAGTAATTATTGAGGGACAGTCAGTCTAAGTAGAGATCAGAGACTGGTCAGAAGAGGCCTAGTGAGTCTCAGGGTGGTTCTAGCAGAAGGTTCAGTAAACATCATGCCCGAACATTCAAACCACCAGCTGGATCTAGACAGTTAGGATTCAGACAGAAGGGTGGTTTTACTTAGACTGGGAATAATATGGCTGTAACATCGGGTCAATTGCCAGTTTGTCAGTATTGTGGGAATAAGCACAGTGGTGTATGCTGGAGATAGACAAGAGCTTGCATTCGGTGTGGCTCACATGATCATCAAATCAAAGATTGTAATTGATGTCTGGAGCACAATATGGTGGGAGAGCAAGTAGAGTAATAGAACCTACTATTCAGTAGAGTCGAGCCAGTGGGACTAGACAGAGAGATCGTGGCAGAGGCAGGATGAGTTCTGGAAGTGTTACTGGGAGGACTGATGTGCGGAGCAATCAGCCACAGTCTTAAGCTAGAGTTTATGCCACAACGAGGCAGAAGGCTCGGGATTCTCCGGATGTCATCGCAGGTGTGTTATCATTATTTACTTTTGAGGTTTACGCATTGCTAGATCCTAGATCTACGCATTCATTTATCATACCGCACGTGCCATCTAGATTGCATTATGATAGAGAGTTCCTGAGATGTGGATTAGAGGTGAGTACACCAATTGGTAGTACTACCATGATTGGGAAAGTATGTAAAAAGTGTCTAATTTGAATTGATCAGGTAGAGTTGGCAGCATATTTGATTGTTTTACAGTTGAAGGAGATAGATATCATCTTAGGCATGGATTGACTCGCTGCTCATAGGACCATCATGTACTGTATGTGGAGGAAGTGATTTTAGAGTCTCCTGATCAATCGATAGCAGTATTCAGAGGTATTAGCCAAGCAGTGCCAACCAGACTGATTTCATTTATTAGTGTTTTGAAGTTAATGTATGGTGGATGTGAGGCCTATTTAATACTCGAGCCGAACAGAGTGTACAGGATATTCCTATAGTTAAGAAATTTCTAGACGTGTTTTCCGTCGAATTACCTGGTTTGCCTTCAGATCGGGAAACGGAGTTCACAATTGACTTAGCTCTAAGTACTGCTCCTATATCCATTCCTTTATATAAGATGGCACCTGTGGAACTAAAGGAGTTGAAAGTTCAATTGTAGGAGTTGCTCGAGAAGTGGTTTATTAGGCTCAGTGTTTCACCTTAGGACTCTCCAATATTGTTTGTGAAGAAGAAGGATGGCACTTTAAGGTTATGTATTGATTACAGGCAACTTAATTGGGTTATAGTGAAGAATAAATACCCGTTGCCTAAAATCGATGACTTGTTTGATCAACTACAGGGAACTCGAGTATTAACTAATCTTGATTTGAGATCTGGGTATTATCTGCCAAAGATAGCAGAGGCGGATGTACCAAAAAGTGCTTTCAGATGCAGGTATAACATTTTGAGTTCTTAGTAATGCCATTTGAGTTGACTAATGCCCTAGCTGCATTTATGGCATTAATGAATATGGTGTTTCAACCCTACTGGGACCGGTTTGTAATTGTTCATTGATAACATTTTGGTGTATTCAAGAAGTAATGAGGAACATGCTGAGCATTTGCGAATAATTTTACAGACTATAAGAAAAAAACAATTGTATGCCAAATTTAGTAAATGTAAATTTTGGCTGAATTAGGTGGTATTTATGGGTCATATAGTAACGGGGCATGGTATCTAGGCAATAATGAGATGGGAGACACCAAAGAATGTATCAAAGATCCGAAGTTTCCTCGGATTAGTTGGTTATCACCAAAGGTTTGTCGAGGGGTTTTCTTTAATCTCAGCCCTTCTGACTAAACTTCTGAGGAAGAACGTGGCATTTAGATGGAATGACGAGTGCCAGAGAAGTTTTGAAGAGTTGAAACATCAGTTGACTATAGGGTCGGTGTTGACTATTCCAATAGGATCCGG
>JAOQMP010000001.1:5218734-5228751 GCA_027563575.1 Erythroxylum pedicellare
TTAATGATACAAAAATGCTTAAGATACTCACTTTAATTCATATGTGATTTTAGGTACAATTTGGAAGCAAAGAAATTTAAGTGAGTTGAACGCACCCTATTTAGGCCATTTTTTGAAGATTTATTTTTTCTTGTCTTCACGGAGCAAACAAAAAAAATAAAAATTAAGGAGGATAAGAAAAATAAAAGAACAAGGAAGAATTAAAGTGGCCAAGCTTGGAAGCCAAGAGCAACAAAAACGACTTGGAATGGAGCTTAAAACGACATGAAGATAGGCTTTCAATTAAGAATATTCCTAGGAAATAAAACTACAATATTTTAAAGAGTGGGCTTCCTTTGATAAGTGTCCCACTAATTTGACAAGAAAAGACAAAAAGCATTTAAATAACTTGCAAAAATGGCATGGAGGACTAACGTTTTCAAGGGAATCATGAGCAGGAATGACTGCGTTTCATGTAGGCATCTTGCATGAAACGCAAATAGTTGCATTAAACACAATGCTTAAAGAAGCACAGGCGCATAGGAGGTTTTAAAAGAGTTGCAAACTTATTCATCACATGACAAGCACAGTAGAGTGGACACAGGTGCAGTCGTGAGGAGAAGAGTTGTGGCTTGGTGTTGCTACGACTTGGAGCTGCGTTGGCTTGGCTAGCTACGGGCGTGAGTGAAGGCATTGGAGGCGTGAAGAGAGGTGAATATATGAGAAGCATGAACATTTGAGTTAATAAGAAACCCCCAATCTTATTTGTCCCATCAAGGGAATAGTGAGTAGAACAGTGAAGGCATTGGAGGCGTAAAGAGAGGCACAGTGAGAGGCGTGAGAAGCTTGCGGCAGTGAATAGAAATTAAGGGATTAGAATGGGCGTTGAAGCATTTTTTTGAGAAAGACTCATCAAGTGCTAGGTATTTTGACGCCGGTTCGGAGGTGACATCGACGCTGACAACCCGGGTTAAGTATTTTTTAGTTTCTTTCTCTCATTAGAAATTGATTGTGTTATCCTAATTTAATTGATTTGAGTATTGTGTATGGATAATTGGATTTTTGTTATTATTCAGTTATTTGTGTACGAACCCATTGGGTATTGTGAGTTGATGATTTTAATGCGTTCATTGAATTGTTAATTGCAAAACCATTGCTAGAATTTCGATATAATCCGTAATTATTATGTTGAAATTCATGTGTAGAGACTAATGATTCGTAATCATTAGGGATAACATGACCTAGGTTAAATGATACATCGTATGTAGTTGTTTCCTTAATTAATCGATTATCTTAATTCATAATGCTACTGCCTAATTAAATCTAGAGATCGTATTCTAGATTGTTCAATGGTTAGGTTTAATTAACGATTGTATCTTGATTAAACAAAACTTGAGGAAAAACTTGGGTTAATTATTAACCCACTATTAATAGTTGCTAGGAGAGGTTAAAGAACTACAAACTAATGAAATATGCTTAATTAGGATGTAGGTCGAGATTAAACCAAAGAACCGAATCCCTACCGAATTCCTCACCTTTATCATTTTTTTTGCATGTTTTCTTTAATTTTTTTATTAATTAGTTTTAATTTATTTTCATATTCCAAAATCTAAAATCCCCCTGTTAAACCTAAACACCAGTTAATTTCATTTCTTAAACTTTACACACACTCTCTGTGGGATTGACCTAGACTTACCACTGCTATAATAGTAGTCTAGTTATTTTATTTTGACTAATATAATGACGCGTGGTCAATGGGTGTTGTTGTAAAGCTACAATGTAAATATTGTTTAAGAAATGAAAAGAGGAATTTTAGGTTTTTAATTATTGTGTCTTTCTTTATGATGCCTTATAAGAGAACATAATTGCTCTAACATGCCATTATTATAGGTTATATACTGGAATATCCTAAGGATGTTCTGGTATATGCTCTATGGTAGTGGGGTGTTACACTAATCCTTTCCCTCAAAAGACTTACTAACAAATGGATTAGTGGGTCAAGAGGCCATTGAACAACTGGAAAAATCCTAAGATAGTTATAATGAAAAAATGATGAATTTTAACTCTATCAAGGTTAATAGCTAAAAAAATTCTACCTTTATATTGAGCATTATGGTTGGTTGTGATCTTCTAGTGGTTTTGAAGGAAGTTTAATTGCTTGTAACAATTCTTCTTCATCATTGTTTCCTAATAGTCTAATTAAGAGAGGTTTAATGTCAAGCAAGTAATCTCGTAAATTTTGTTATCTTTTAAGGCTATCGAGCCCTCCAAGATTCCAAGAAAGTATAGACATTAAGAGGAAGTTAAGGAGTTAGAGTTATTATCCTTGTTCTTCCTTTTAGATTTCACCCTTTTAGCCATTTTGAACTCTTTACCAGAGTCACAAACACTAGTTGGTGTGTTATCAGGTGTAACAGACTTTGTAAGAGGGGGAGAAGAATTTATAAGAGGAGGAAGTAAGTATTCCGCTGATGATAATGAAGGCTCATCTTGCTTATTATCACTTGAGGTTAAGGGTTTCAAACTTTCATCACCAAGAGGTGTTTCTTATATTTTGGCATTATAGTAATATAATTTTCGATCATTGAGGCATCTAAAGCCTATGCAGTTTCAGTATTAATTGTTATATTAAGCTCATATTTTCTATTATGTTTATTCTTTATTGGTGGGGCTTTAAGATTTATTAGCTTCTAATAATCACCTCTAGTAAAGATCTTGCCAGTTGGAATCCATTTCCCACCTTAGTGAAAAAGATTTAGTCTCTAATACAAAGTCTTGAATTACCTTGTCAATATCTTTAAGTCTCAAGATAGGAATCCAATCCAGCAAGTTTTAGCATATATTAACAATGGTACAAATTGTTATATAACTTACATGCATCATATGAGTAGTAGCTTCAACTATGTTTATTGGTTTATCAATAAAGCTTGTCAAATGTAGTACTTTAGTATTCCAATAGGATGTGGTGAATGTTAGTCCATATAAGGACTTACTTCTACTTCAATTTTTCAAGATGTATATCTAGTCTCTATTTCTAAAGAAAAAAGGGCTTACCATTAATATGCTAGCTACCATTATAAATGATATTTGGTGCACTTGATTCAGTGTAAAATTTGAAGAAGAAGAGGTTCTCACCATTCACTAAATCTCCTTCAAACTTAATTTCTTCCAATGAAAAAGATCTCAAGAGTCCATTAGACGAGAAGTTAGATAATTATCCAAGAAAAAATCAACTAGAATATATCCTTATTTAGAAGCTCCTTCTATAAGGACATCTAATGGTAAAGCAACAATAGAGATATCCTCTAACAAGGAAAGAGAACAATAGTGAAGGTCCTAGAAGGAGAAACATCTCCTAAAACACGTCATCATGAAAGCATGAGGTATGAGGATTTTGAAGGAGTATAACTAGGTGAGTCTTCAACAATGGTAGTAAATGAGTTGGTAATTGTTAAACTAAAGAAGGTTCCAATCGATGTTTTAATGATAACAAAACATAATTATAACTAATGTGTTTATTATTTTGATGAAAAGAAATATGAGAACAAAATGAATCCATAAACTAAAAAGATAGTGTATGAAGTTCATAAAGAAAACTTGAAGTTTGCATTTGATCAAATGAAAACCAAAACAAGAATAAAAGAAGATCAAGGCTTATCAAGGTTATTTCACATTTTTAATTATTTATAACTTCACTTTGTTAATTTGATGATCCAAAAGCACACTATACATAATCATTTCATCTTACTTTATTACATGAATCTTTACATTCATCAAGAGGCATCCAAGCTTTTAATTTTAATATAAATGGCTCTTAATCTTTCAAATAATCTTTGGATAATATTTTTGGAAGTGTTTTAATCCTATTTGGATTAAACAAATTGGTTTTGAGTATTTAAAGTGCTAAAATCATGTTTTTAGGGTGAGTGTTTGACCTATATAGGTTAATGGTTGACCAATATACGTTAAAGTTGTTAAATTTGAAGTATTAATAGTTTGTTATAAAATTGGTTGATATATTGGTCAACCGGTATATCATACTGGTTAACTAGTATCCTTTACTAGTTGACTAGTAGCCAACATCTAGTGAATATGGTGTTGTAAATGCATACTAATCGACTAGTATCATGTGTCAACTATAGTCGTTGTAATAGGTAGCTCTTAGCTCAGCTATTTTGGGTCCCAAAAACACTATAACTAGGTGTTATTTTTTATTAAAAATTAAATTAAATATATCAAAAATAGTGGAGAGAGTTAAGTGCAATACAACTTAAAGAAGAGTAAGCATACTCTCCAATGACAAAACAGCAATGCAAATGGCAAACAAACCAAATGCAATTGTTAGACATAGAAATAATTAACAAGCATTGGACAACAACATATCAGGAGCCATTATATAAAGAGTGGACAACGTATCAAGAGCCTAAGAAGGTTCTAGATGGTGAAATGAGTAAAAACGCCCACTTATCTATAGATTGATGATTAAAATCTACCCCAATTAGAGTTGGAATCTTCATAGCCAATGAAAATTACTTCTCATAACAATCAAGCCATAGGTGAGAAATTCTCTTTGGATGCTTCTTTCCTTACTTAAACTTTATTTAATCAATTATTTCATATTTGCTCAGGCCATATTTGAGTTGAGGATCTTGTAGAAAAGCTCCTAATTTTGGAGATCGCCAACCTTTTATTGGTTAGCATTAACAAGGTTTTAGATGTTATATACACACATTTTAAAAAAAAATTCAATCAATTAAGCACTATTGTGTCATGTTTGTGTGAGTGAGCTATTTTGGAGTTAGCAAATAATAAAGTAAGGTACTTTAAGTTGTAATATTTGGTTAGGGCAATGTATTACTGTATTTGGGGGTAATATAATTGAGATTGAGGTTCCTCTTTACCTTAGAATAAGATTATAATAAAGGTTTCTCTTAACCTAAAAAGATTGTATAAAGGTTATTTTTCACCTTGAAAGAATAATTATAATGGAATTCCAATAAGAGTCTTGGGAGTGGATAATAGGTAAGAGAATTTGCCAAGCCACTATAAATCAATTTGCATTATCATTTCCTTATCCTCTTTAAATTATTATTTAACTGTTTGATCAATTTATATTAAGCATTTTCCTCATGTTTATTTATAATAATTAATTTTAATTGAGTATATTAGTTATATAATTTATTAAATTTTGCAAACACTCTATTCACCACCCTTAGGTGCTATTAAGGATTAATAAGTGGTATCAGAGCTAGTTTACTAGGCTAGTATTTCTAACGAAATATTATATTAAAGATCATAATGGCTTATTTAGGAGCATCATCATCATCTAACAAAAAGGGACAAAGCATTAATAGACCACCTTTCTTTAATGACAATGATTATCTTCATTGGAAAACTAGGATGAGATTCTTCTTAATATTCAAAAGTGTGGACCTTTGGAAAATAGTATCAAATGGTCTTTATCTCTACTAAAATTATAGATAGCAAAAAAGTACGCAAATTAAAGAAAGAATGGTAACCTCAAAATAAGAGAAAAGTTTCCTTGAATAAAAGCCATATATCCTATTTTATGCATTAGGAAGAATAAATTTAATGGAATCTCTATGTGTGAAATGACTCTCGACATTTGACATACTTTAAATGGTACACATGAAGGAGCCAATCGAGTAAAAGAGAGCAAAGTAAGCATGCTAACAAATCAATATGAATTGTTTCAAATGAAGCATGATGAAAGCATTCCTAGCATGTATACTAAATTTATTGATAATATTAATGCTCTTAAAGGTCTTGGAATGACCTATACTAATGTTAAAATGGTAAGAAAGCTGCTTATGTACTTCTAAAGATGTAAGAAGCTAATGTGATAGTCATATAAGAAGCCAAGGATCTAAAAATACTATAATTGAAGGAAATTATTAGATTTCTCCTCACATACGAAATGATGCTCTAAAAGACACAAGAGGAGATAATGCTTCCAAAGAAAAAGACTTTAGCATTTAAAACCTCAAAAGAAGATTTGTTAAAGAGGAAGAGACATTAACTAGTGAAAGTGAAGAAGAAGAAATTGACTTACTTACTAAAAAGTTCAAGAAATTCTTGAAGAAAAATTCTTTAAAACATAAGACTTTAAGGAAGGTAAAAGTGATTTAAAACATGAATCCTCTAACAGTATTTGCTTTGAATGTATAAAATTGGGCCATAGAAGTCACATTGTCTTCAACTTAAAGATAATAAGAAATATAAGGGAAATTTTAAGAAAAGGAAGAAAGGCAAGAAGAAAGCACTTAAAGCATCAACTTGGCATGACATAAGTGAATCTAAAAGAGAGTATGTGGAAGAAGAGATATCTCACATATGCTTTACCACTATAGACAATGATGAGTTAACATCCAACCCTAATTTTTGTAACATTGATGATGATATGATATATGATGAATTAGTTGAAAGTCTATAAATTATAAATAAGAAAATGAAGAAATTTTCTTTAAAACTTAAGGAAGATAAAAAAAAAGCTGGATGCATGCATAAATGAGAATAGAAAAAAAAATTCATAACATGAAAGCATAGAAAATGTAATTATTGATGAAAATCATGACTTAAAAGCATTAAGGCATAAGAATGAAACATTGAAAAAGGAAATCGATGCTCTCAAGGATTCTTTATCTAAATTCACTAAAGGGAGTAAAAACCTAGAAAACATGTTAGCAGCGTAAAGGACTTCCAATGATAGGCCTAGAATTGGATATAAATATAAAGTGTTTCCAACAATAAAACTACTTTTGATAGAGGAAAACATTTACATTGTGAAGAACCATTACCTAGAATGAAAAATGACCACGAACCATCCACATCCAAACAAACATATGCAGATGGCACATTCACTAGGGCTTAATTAAGGAGAAAACATCATGCTTTCATAAATGGCTCACAACCTAGGTATAAAGTTCAATACTCTTAAGGAAAGAATAGGCATAATTTTATGATAAAATGTAAACCCACTCTTACCCTTATAGAAGCCTGCATTAACCATTCATTTATAGTAGGCATTATACATATAATTATGGTAGGAAGTTTCACCATCTTAGGAAACCATTCAACATATTTAATGTCCAAAGAAAACTTCCTTATTATGTATACACACATAGAGTTCCAAGTAATGAATTTTATACATTATCATTACTCATATAATATGGTATGTCATTTTTATGGTAAATCTTTACACGTTGATATATTTTTCTTTATCAAAAAAAGGATGGCAAGCAAACCCTTAAACATGTGGGTTGAAAAGAAGAAGGAACCCCATTGGGTTCCTAAAACACATTGATTAATTTAATTTGTAAAGGCTATTAGTAATTAAAAAAAAACATGGTATGTAATAGAGATAGTAATTATTAAATTGAGTATTATGGATGAGTTCATGCATTTTATCTTAATAACCTTGTCACCTTTAAGAAACTCTTGAAGATGTTATTATAGGATATGGAGAATTTAGCCACCAAAAAGTTTTCAAAAGAGACAATTGTTGAACTAAGTATGAGAAATGAGAAGGATAAGAAGCTTCTAATGGATTGTAAACTCGAGAAGATTTTTCATTCAAATTTATCATAAGCAATATTCAACATAAGGTAATTATTAACTCATAATTTAGAAATATGTGATAACTTGCATTTATATGTGAATTTGAGTATAAACCCTGGTGATGATTGTTTGTGTTTGAATTATGAATAAAGTGTTTAATAATTATTTTTAAAGTGTGAACCATAGTTCCTAAACTTAGAGTTCATTGTACAAAATGAGGACATTAAGTTATAATTTGCATTAATTGGTTAATTATTTCACTAAAATTTTGAATAAGGATAATTGTTAATTAGCAGAGAATTAGGAAAGTTTGATGTAAATTTTATAAGATAAGGATCCCCCTTTCTTGATTGACTTTGTGTGTTTGAAGTCTCTTTTAATGTTTGAGATAATTATTGATTGATATTACTATAACATTTTAAGTATTTTGATGTCTAAATTTGGGTTTTAAAGTTACGTTTTAGCTTTTCAGAACACATTAGTTGAATGATGTCCTAATATGGTCAACCAGTATAATCAAAATTCTTGTTTTTTCCCTTTCCAGTAAGTTTATTCTTTGTTTGGTTAAAGGTCAGTTAGTCAAGTTAACCACATTGGTTGACCAATGTTTTAGAGTAGTAGACCAATTTTCCCTTTTCTAAGAATTTTCATAGTTTTAGTGAGTTTGTCTGTATGTTCTAGTCAAAATTTTGGTCATCCAATTACTCATACCAGTCGGCCAATGTGTTAGGGTGGATGACCAATATCCCCATATTTAGCCTGTTTGTAAATAGAATGGATTCATATACCAGTAGACCACATCAATCATTGATCGACTAGTAGAGCTTTATGGTCAACTAATATCGCGAGTTCAAGGAAAATTTTTAGCTTTCTCCTCTTCTATTCAAACTGCTCCATATATCCTATTCAAGACAAACTACGGTTGATTGGTATAGCCTCGTGGTTAAACAGTCATTATCTAAGGTCTATCCCTTAATCTATTCTTTTATTCTTCATCTTGTATGTCTATATTTTCAAAATCCTAAGCAATTCACTCTTTTCTTTAAAAAACATCATCCCTTATTTCATAAAAATCTCATTAATTGCATTGAAATTTTGTTATTTTTGGGTCTCAAATTTGGGTTTTTCAATATTTCTTAATTAAAAGTCATCTTTTCACATTGATGCCTTTATATTTAAATTGCAAAAGGAGTGAAGGTAGTTTCCCTTACAATTATATCAATACATATTTAATTTTATTTAATATTTGTATTTTGGGCACTTTTCATGTTTCTACTTTAAAAATTTTAGGGCATTCAAAATTATAAATTCTTTTATGAAATTGATTTTTAGATATTGCAATTAGGGACATCTCTATCAAAATTGACTTTTTATTTTGACTCCTTAAATATTCAATAATATTCTTCAATGAGAAAGTTTATCATTCTTAATAAATTACATTTTGATTATTTCTACCAAGTTAGTTTGAAGCATGAAACTTTACATTTTGTATTTTTAGATAATGATTTCTCTTTGATGATTCCAAAAAGAGGGAGCAAGATCGGTGACATTAGATTTAGGGAAAGTAATAACATTAATAGGGAGGGATAAAATTTAGTGGGAGTAAATGTTTTGTCATTTTTGTATTTTTTGCACTTTACAAGATATGTTTGAGTAAATTTATGATACTTAAATGTATCTATATCTCTTTGAAGTTGAATATCTATGATATTTGATATTGAATCATGCTCTTCATATTGAATTATGTTTAATGCATGAATTAAGGGGGAGCTAATCACTATCTTAATATATTTTTTATATTCTTAATCTTGTTATTATTTTTCTTTAATATCCAAACATTTTTTTAATCATCAAAAAGGGGGAAATTGTCAAACCAATGGAAGCTTTAATAGATTTTTTGAAGATATAAAAACGTAGTTACTACTAACATGTTTTATTATTTTGATAAAAAATTAGAACAAAATGAAGCCATAAAAGATAGAGTATGAAGTTGATACAAAAAAGTTAAAAATTGCAATCGATGAAATGAAGATCAAAACCTAATAAAAGAAGATCAAGACTCATCAAAGTCATTTCTTATTTTGTATTATTATTTGTAAGTTCACTTTATTGATTTGGTGATCTAAAAGGCTCACTAACCATAATCATTTCATAAAACACTATAAATAGGTTTTTTCTTATAGGATTTAGCATTAAGAAGTTTTAGGGGTTGTATATACACATCATTCATCATTGTGTCATATTCGTATGAGTGAGCCATTTTGGAGTTATCAAGTGATAAAATATATTACTTCAAGTTATAATATTTGGTTAGGGCATGATATTATTGTATTTGAGGCCGATATAAATGATATTGAGGTTCCTTTTGACTTTAGAGGAAGATTGTAAGAAGGGTTACTCTTTATCGAGAAAGATTGTACAAAGGTTATTCTTCACCTTAAAAAAATAATTATAGTGGAA